>CM077171.1:38140854-38478354 GCA_039654105.1 Coreius guichenoti
TGCAATTCCGAGTTTATATCTCATAATTCTGACTATTTCTTGCAATTCAGAGTTTATAACTTGCAATTCTGAGGGAAAAAAGTCAGAATTGTGAGACAAAAGGTCGCAATTTTTATAACAAGCTTCCATAGTCTGTTCCTGTTGTTAAATTTGGGGCCCTATCATACACCCGGCGCAATGCGGTGCCAGGCGCGGCGCAAGTGTTTTTTGCTAGTTTCAGCCCAATGCAGTTATCATTTTCATGTCCAGCGCCACGTTGTTTAAATAGCAAATGCACTCGCGCCCATCTGTTCACCCATGGACGTGCTGGTCTGAAAACGAGGTGTGTTCAGGCGCATTGTTGGCGTGTTGCTATTTTGAAGCAACTGAAAACGATTGCACCATTGGCCAACAAAAACCTGGTCTAAAGTCAATAGCGCAGTATTTTTTGTGTTATTTAAAGGCTGTGTTAGTAAAATGCGCCTATAGACGGGTGCACAATATGCTTATTACACACACAGGGACGCACAGCAGCACACAAACATTTTTAAATATTAAAAATAAAAGGATTGCTCTCTGGAGAAGCGTTCAGTCTTTCCGCTCACAGATTCCACCATGGTGCGAGCGCAACTGGCTTTTAAAGGGAATGGGAGATGAGACTCTGATTGGTTTATTGCACGTTACGCCTAAAACATACCCATGACTCATTAAGAGACTAGGGACAACCCTTTTTGGACCATGCGCCTGGTGCGCCGACCGTTTTTTTTTGTCGTTAAACTAGCAAAAGTGCACCTGCGCCATGCGCTTCAGACCATGCGCTCAGATCGTTAAAATAGGGCCCTTAATGTTTATTACATTATTTTAGTGTGATGGTGCTTTGTATTTATGTGCATTTTGTACGCTGTGTGCGCTTTTTATTTATTAGTATTTACCTCAGCTTGTGGAAAAGTTATTTGTGATGAACTGTGATTCTACATTTGACTTCCACCTGTGTGTTTTGGTGGTTGTCAGTGTATTATAAAGTTACAAAACAGATTTTAGAACTTCAGTAGGGTGGCATTATACAAGTTAACGGAATGTTTTTTTGTTTTTGTTTTTTTACTGTAAATTTAAGTTAAATCATAAAACCTAAAATGTTGCTACTGCATTTATTATGGTTAAGTTCTGGCAACCACAGCTGTTTTTTTAAACCTTTTGTTTGTTTTTTTACAGTATTAACTATTTCAATTGTGAAAAAGACCTCTTGAGCTTTCTTCTATGACGAGAGAAAACAACGACAAGTTGCAGAATAGAGAACGAGAGGGCATTTGAAACAGGGACGAGCAGGTTTGAGGACGTAAGCTGAGCTGCTGTTCAATACTCTGAGACGTCTGGCTATATTTGGATGTCTCCCCTGAGATCTGGCCCGTGCCAAGTTGCCCATTTCCCCTCCTTTTTACCGTTTGCCGTCAAAACCATGACTAATAATACCAACTTTTTTCCACTTGACGAGGAAGAACGCATACTTTACGTGTCAGGATTTCGAACACTCGTGCCAGCGCTGAATTTCTATTCGTCTACCTCTTTTATATCTCTCTCCTGTTGTTCCTGTTGCTCGCACGGCATAGTGTGTGAAACGCTGCGGCCAAGTCGTGGAGAGAGAGCATATGCCCATCTCTGCCTCTCTCACTTTCTCTCATCCTGACATGTGTGTCCTCCTCCGCCCTGCGGCCACCTGCGAGTCTTCCTGTGTCCCTTCTGCCATTGCTCCACAAACGTTTGCGCTAACATTCAGCTCCTCGCCAACGGGTACTGCTGACGTGCTAACGACCACAATCAGCGCTGACGTCCGACCGCAGCCTCCTGCTAAAGGATTGCTCCAGGTGATTATGTTCTTATACAGTGGTGGTCAGAATTATTGGCACCCCTGGTAAATATGATCAAATATGGCTGTAAAAAATAAATCTGCATTGTTTATCCTTTTGATCTTTTATTCAAAAAATTCATAAATCTAACCTTTCATTGAAGTAAAAGAATTGAAAGTGGGGGGTAAATCACATTATGAAATAAATGCTTTTCTCCAAAACACGTTGGCCACAATTATTGGCACCCCTAGAATTTTTTATGAGTAAAATATCTCTGAAGTATATTCCCATTAATATTTACATTTTTTAGCACACCAGGGTGACTAGGAACATGAAATTGTCCAACTATGATGTCTTGTTCCACAGGAGTGTAAATATGAGGAAACTCAAAGGCCAAATTCCCTTAATCATTCATCACAATGAGTAAAACCAAAAAATAGAGTTCTGATGTGCAGCAAAAGATTGTTGAGCTTCACAAAATAGAAAGTGGCTGGAAGAAAAAGCTAAAGCATTGAAAATCCCCATTTCCACCATCAGGGCAATAATTAAGAAGTTCCAATCAACTAAAGATGTTACAAATCTGCCTGAAAGAGGACGTGTGTCTATATCGTCCTAATGCACGGCGAGGAGGAGAGTTTGAGTGGCAAAGACTCTCCAAGGATCACAGATGGAGAATCACAGAGATTAGTTGAGTCTTGGGGTCAGAAAGCCAAAAAAAAAAAAATAATAATAATAATAATAATTCAAACAACCCCTACATCACCTCATGTTGTTTGGGAGGGATTCAAGAAAAATCCTTCTCTCTTATCCAGAAACAAACTCCAGCATATTCAGTTGTCAGACACGACTGGAAATTCAAACCGGACCAGGTTCTGTGATCAGATGAAACTATAAAAAGAGCTTTTTGGCAGCAAATCCACCAGATGGGTTTGGTGCAAACAGGGATAAAGAGTACCCCATGCCCACGGTTAAAAATATGGCTGGATCTTTAATGTTGTGGGCCTATTTTTTTGCTGGAGGTCCTGGACATCTTGTTCAGATACATTGTATAATGGATTCTAGCAAATACCAACAGATAAAATAAATCAAAACCTGACGGCCTCTGCTAGAAATCTTATAATGGGCCGTGGTTGGATCTTCCATCAGAACAACGATCCAAAACAAACATCAAAATCAATACACAAATGTGTCACTGAGCACAAAATGAAGCTTCTGCCATGACCATCCTAGTCCCCTGACCTGAACCCTATAGAAAATGAGAGGGGTGAACTGAAGAGAAGAGCTGGGAATCTGAAGGATCTGGAGAGACTCTGTATGGAGGAATGGTCTCTGATCTCTTGTCAGGCGTTATAGAAGAAGACTCAGAGCTGTTATCTTGGCAAAAGGAAGTTGCAAAAAGTATTTAATAAAAGGGTGCCAATAATTATGGCCAACGTGTTTTGGAGAAAAGCATTTATTTCATAATGTGATTTACCCCCCACTTTCAATTCTTTTACTTCAATGAAAAGTTTAGATTTTTGTGAATTTTTTGAATAAAAGATCAAAAGGATAAAAAAAAAAAAAAAAATGCAGATTTATTTTTTACAGCCATATTTGATCATATTTACCAGGGGTGCCAATAATTCTGACCACCACTGTATATATATATATATATATATACACACACATATATATATACACACATACATACATACATACATACACACACACACACTATATTGCCAAAAGTTTTGTGACCCCTGCCTTTACATCCACATAAACTTTAATGACATCCCATTCTTAATCCGTAGGGTTTAATATGGAGTTGGCCCACCCTTTGCAGCTATAACAGCTTAAACTCTTCTGGGAAGGCTTTCCACAAGGTTTAGGAGTGTGTTTATGGGAATTTTTGACCATTCTTCTAGAAGCGCATTTGTGAGGTCAGGCACTGATGTTGGATGAGAAGGCCTGGCTCGCAGTCTCCGCTCTAATTCATCCCAAAGGTGTTCTATCGGGGTTGAGGTCAGGACTCTGTGCAGGCCAGTCAAGTTCCTCCACACCAAACTCGCTCATCCATGTCTTTATGGACCTTGCTTTGTGCACTGGTGCGCAGTCATGTTGGAACAGGAAGGGGCCATTCCCAATGAAATTGAGCATGAAATTGTCCAAAATGTCTTGGTATGCTGAAGCATTAAGACTTCCTTTCAACTAAGTGATTTCACGTGGCCTACCACTTCGTGGCTGAGTTGCTGTTGTTCCCAATTGCTTCCACTTTGTTATAATACCACTAACAGTTGACCGTGGAATATTTAGTAGTGAGGAAATTTCACAAATGGACTTATTGCACAGGTGGCAACCTATCACGGTACCACGCTTGAATTCACTGAGCTCCTGAGAGCTAACCATTCTTTCACAAATGTTTGTAGAAGCGTCTGCATGCCTAGGTGCTTGATTTTATACACCTGTGGCCATGGAAGTGATTGGAACACCTGAATTCAATGATTTGGAGGGGTGTCCCAATACTTTTGGCAATAAAGTATATAAGTGTATATAAATAAATGTATATTTTTCCTGAAGAAAAATGTAAAAGTTTTGGCCGTTAAAAAAAGAGCTGGTTTCTAAGGCATTGCTATGTAGGTGTTCTAAGACTTGTTAGGGCTTTACTGAGATTCACTCTTTTATTGTGATTTATCCATAGAAATAGCTAATTTCAGGCTGAAACAAAAGCAAATCATTATGATTAAAACATTTTAAAAGCAAATGCAAACATTTAAATGTTAGCAAACTATTGTGGTCTGTATAATGTTTTTGAAAGAAGTCTCTTATGTTCACCAAGGCTGCATTTGTTTAATCAGTAAAACAGTAATACTGTGAAATATTATTACAATTTAAAATATAGCTGTCTTGTATTTTAATATCTTTTAAAATGTAATTTATTTCTGTGATGTCAAAGCTGAATTTTCAGCATCATTACTCCAGTCTTCAGTGTCACATGATCCTTCAGAAATCATTCTGATATGATGATTTGATGCTCATGAAACATTTCTAATTTTTATCAATGTTGAAAACAGTTGTGCTGCTTAATATTTTTGTGCAAACAATGTAAAAATCTTTACTGTCACTTTTGATCAATTTAATGCATCTTTGCATTACTTTGCTGAATTAAAGTATTAATTTCTTTTTTTTTTTAAAAAAGATCAGCGAGATCAGGGCCCAGGCCTCAAACCTGGATCCCCATGAACAATTTATTTGTCTCATTTTGTCCCCACCAGTAGATATAATTTTTTTTCTCAAGAAGTATTAAAACACTTTGAGGTATTTTTATACTTACACCAATAGTGTGAATAAGTCACAGGGTCTTGATCGATATATTAACGCATAATGTGCATTGGCCTTTTAGCCATCACTATATTCACATTTCTTTCCACAACAATCAACAATAACAAGTTTGGTTACACTTAATTTTAAGGTGTCCGTGTTACAATTGTAACTATAGTGAGTAATAAGAAGTAACAACATGTACTCTAGGGTTAGGGTTAGGGGTTATACTTTATCTTAAGGTATCATTGTTACAATGTAATTATATATTTAAGTACTGAGTAATATTAATTAACAACATGTACTTACTATAGGGTTAGGATAGGATTAGGGTTTGGTTGAGGGTTAGTTGCATGTAATTATGCATAATTTACTGTTATTACTATGGTAAGTACATGTAACATATGTAACAAGGACACTGCAAAATGAAGTGTTACCGGGTTAGGATTAGGGTGTGGTTTAGGGTTAGTTGCATGTAATTATGCACAATTTATAGTAATTACTAAAGTAAATACATGTACCTAGTACTACATGTAACGTGTAACAAGGACACTGTAAAATAAAGTGTTACCCAAGTTTCGAATCCGACATCTCACAAAATTTTGTGGATTAATTGTGTGCTTCAGAGTTTTATCATTGGCTCAAACGCTTTGACAGCAGACGTTTATATGTCATGTCATAGCTTTCCACACGCTCAAACCGTTTAGACCAAACCTCATGTGATGTGCACGAACCAGTTAGGTTTGATGTTAATTCATATTTGTGGTTCATGTCACCATATTTTATGTAGTCTGCATATGCGAGCATTGATTAACGGTTTGATATGATCATGATATGATTGACAAGTAATTGTGTCACTTAAGAAGACTTGGAATATTTCAGCTGAGTCATGGATTTATTTCATGCTTTACTTTTTTAGAGCTTAGTTTTAGACCCTGTTGACTTTCATAATATGGGCAAAAACAGCTGAAAAACATGCTTCAAAAGATCCTCTTTTGTGATCCACAGAAGAAAGAGTCATACAGCTTTAAAATGACCTGAGGCTGAGTAAATGAATTTTGATTTTGGAGTCTGTACGATTTTTAGGTTGCATTTATTTGATTAAAATACAGTGAAAACTGCAGTATTGTGGAATATTATTACAAATAACGTTTATTACAAAAAAGTTTTCTATTGTATTTAAAAATGTAATTTATTCATGTGATGGCAAATCTGAATTTTCAGCAGCAAGTGTTACATGATCCTTCAGAAATCATAGTTTAAAAACTCTTAAAAACTGCTTAATATTTTTGCCGAAACATGATACATTCGTTTCAGGATTCTTAGATGAATAGAAAGTTCAAAAGAACAGTGTTTATTTAATTTTTTTGTAACACTGTCATTTATAAACGTCTTTAATCAATGTGTGCTTGCTGAATGAAAGTATTAATAAAAAAAATTGTGCTTACCCCAAACTTTTGAACAGAATGTACAGTATAGATGATGATTGCTTGCATGTGTGTATATGTGTATTTGCATAATTCAAACAGAATTTCTCAAACTGCTTAATATTGCTTTTCACCATTTAAAAAGTGAGTCCAGCAAGATAAATCCACCTCCTGAGAAACTTCTATTAGGGCTACAGCAGCTATTGGTAGTGAAACCCAAACTAGATGCTGTACACTTAAGTATACGGTTATAAACAAGATTATGAAAGTAAAACTTGTAGCGATTGCCAAAAGTATTGCATTATCTGAGTATGAAATTGCTACCGATATTATGTCGGGACTTCAAAGAATATGAGTAGAAATGGCTTACAATCATGGAAGCCATCTGTTTAAGAAGAGTTATTTAAAGAGAGAGAGAGAGAGAGAGAGAGAGAGAGAGAGAGAAGATGGTTTAGAGGAAGAGAGAAGGGAGGGAGGAGGGTTATGAAGAGAGAGAGAGAGAGAGAGAGAGTTAGAATAAATCCTTACCACATAATGATTACGGCTCACAAATCCTGCCTCTGAAATGGAGTGCAGAAGGAGCCGGGATTACAACTACAGTAATCTGAGAACTGCAACTGCACTCTACAGCCACAGCTGAGCACATCAGCTCAAAACATCAGGGGTCAGGGGAAATGAGGCACCTTCAACTACGGAAGACAAGAAAATAAATACAAACTCAAGGGAATAGGAAGCTAAAATATCTGTTGGCCAGCAATCAACAGCCTGCTAAAACAAGAAGCTCCACCTGTCGGCCTGTGCCACCTGTGCCCTTCCAACTGCCAGTTTTTGGAGTAATCCATTGTGTCTTTTACTGGAATGAGGACTACACTGGAAAAATGAGGCGGAAACAAGTTATCAAGGTAAACGAAAGGTTACAATTTGTTCTTTGGACTGAAAAGAGACTCTGAAAATACATGGAATATTCCTTTGTTCTTTTTGTTCATTTTCACATGGAACAACAGGAAATTCCAAATTCTATTTTACCTGTTCTTTTTGACACAAAATGGCAAAGTTCTAAAAAAGAAAATCAATTGTGCTTTATATTGACTGATATGTAAACCGGATGTTTTTTCCGTTTCATTCGGATGCAGATGAGATGCTGACAGACTTGGACCTGTCCAATGAAAGCTGAGACACATGTGTCCACCTAACCAGTGACCGTCCTGGACAAGGAGCTCTATGCGCATCTGCACCAGGACACTTGTGGACAGCTGTCTCCTGCCTCTCATTTCTCCTCTGGCATCCGCTCTCCCTCCATCGCTCCACGCCACCTCCTCTTTTCCTCCCCCCCCCTCCCTCAATCCGTCCCACCCTCCCCTCACGGAAGATGATGTGACCTTCTGCCAAACTGCTAGAGACCATGCCACTGTCACAGTGGGCTGTTCTGTCTACACTGAAATAGAATCAAACAAGAGCCACGAGAGAGAGAGGGAGAGAAAGAAGGAGGGGGGGACGGGGGAAGAAAAAGAAGAAGAAAAAAATCAGGACGAGTCACGGAGGAGAAAATGTGCTGTCGGGCGTCCGGGCTGGATGTGGTTTGCCAAAGCAGGTAACTGATCACCTTCACTTCTGGCGCACGCATGTAGACACATTTTAGATGGGATTTTTGAAGTTGCGCACCTGTTAATTTGTGCTTTCAGTGTTTTAATAGCAGATTTATTTAGGATTTGTGCGAATGCTAAGTGTGTTTGTGTTATGAATCATCCTGAAAGTGCCATACTGTGTTCGGACGGGGCTGCGAAACTGTGTCATCTCATGCCGGTGCACCCACAGGTTGGATGCTTGTTGAAATTGTAAAGTTTTCTTTCACAAGTGTGACCGAAACCCCCCTCCCACCCCCCCTGGAGGTTAAAGCATGTTGTTTCTGCAGTATGTCGCTTTGTGGTTTTTCGACTTGCAGGTGCTACAAAGATCAATCACCTCTCACAGCAGATGGAGTGCGTTTCCCGTTAAAGTCATTGGAATGTTAAAGCGACTAGAAATTGAATTCCGTTGAGAGGTGAACTGAGAGATCTTGGATAGCAAGCAATGACAGTTTTCAGTAATTACTGTTGGGAGCAGTTAATATGGAGCACACACTGACGCATTTGGGATTCGTCCCGCTGAAGCTGTGATAATGTGCCACTTTCGTAGTGAGAAGAGGGTGCTTCAAAAGAACAAGGTGGATAATGGAAAGAGAGGTATTTGGGATGGCTAGAAAAAGACAAAAGAGAAAGCTATCAGATCCAATCACAAGTAATCTCGTACAAAATGGTCAGGAAAAAGAGCAGGGAAAGTTATTAGGAAATCGCAGTGGTGGGTGACAGTTTCAAAATTAGAAAGAGCCCAGCTAAATATTTGCTCTAGGGCAAATTGAAAAACATCATCACAATCATAATTATAGCTCTTCAGTCGTCAGTCACATCGAGACGTTTTTCAGGGAAAATTATTAAATAGTTAAACAGGACAGGAAATGATTAATAAAAATCATTTTGTAGAAAGATTTTGTAGAATGACCTGATTGCCCTTGTGTTCTCGTTTTTCTCTGTAAGAAGAATTATAACAGTGTTTTATGACCTTATATTTGATTTTACTTTCAAAAATAAGAATGAACTTTGTCCTCAGAAGAAAAATGTCTAGATTGAAGCTCATTGTACGTTGTAGTTATACACACGTATGCTGGATTTAGATGTTTCTACTAGGATATTTGCTGAGAAATGTACAGAAGATCTGTGCAGGCACGGCATCTGTAGTGTGTACTATGAAGGACACAGCGTACGTTGTAGAAGTGTAGGACAGTTACGTCAAGTGGCCGACTGTTACGTCAGGACTATGAGGTGCTCTCTCTGCATTTTAATTTACAGACTTGGGCTTTATGTGTCACACTCTCTCAGCATGTGTAGATCAGTTATTTTTTAGCAGAGATGTCTTTAAATCACTACTTACAGGTTACTAGATTTCTCAAGGTTAACCTGCTATATGAATGCAAAAATTATAACTTGTCACTGGGGTAATAGCCTTAAAAATTCACCTTTGTACCTAATAGGGTGTATATTAGTGCCTTAAGGGGGATATTATTACCTTAAGTTAATAATATGCACCATTTAAGGGTTAAATAAGGCACAAAAGTGTACCTTTGAGGGAACTGCCCCAGTGCTAAAGGTAAAGATACAATTTTTGCACATTTTTTTCCCACACCTATTCACATTGCAAGTGCTGTTTGCCCATCTAAAACATGCCGCAACAATACCAGGGTGGTTTTTCATTCTTAGGTAGTTGCCAGGGTGTTTCGATTGGCTTCTTGGTGGTTGTTTGTTGGCTGAATGTAATAGTAACTATGATATTTTAGTCCCTAGATGTGGATCAGGTCCTTCCTCATGGTTTGTTCAGTTGTTCAACTCCCTTAACCCTGTAAAGTCTGACATATGAAATTTGTTAACAACATGCATTCATTGCTTCAATGAGCTCATTGTTTCTGCCTTAAATTAATACATTGTTTAAATTAATACATTGTTAGCTAACTGCGTGATTTGTATATGTACATTTCTGAAATACATAACTTGGACACAGTCTCCTCTGATAACAAATCACTCTAAATTGTAATGTAGACATGCATTTTCTGTTCAGAAATGATATGTATTGTGAAAAGCGTATACAAAAAAAATGAAATAATAGTCACATCTGATACATCAGGCTTTTATGGCTCATATAATATGATATACAAGAATATGGAGCTCATACTTGAGGAAGAAAAAACACCTCAATTTTCTTGAGAGGCCCAAACTGAGCAAAAATATGAAATGTGTATAAATATCAGTTGTCACTCTATATCTCCCAATAATATATTGATTTTTAAATGCTTTTATGATTAAAGCTCAGTAGTTTTTAATGTAGGGGGCAAAACATATAATGCAATGCAATACAATGATGATTGAGAGATGGACAAATAAAGTTCCTCAACTTTATGGCCTGATGGGTCATATTTAAAAATCACACTTTTCCTAGAGAATTATGAATGGATAATCAAGTAACCTACGTTGCTTCAGTCTAGTAAGTGTTCATATTAAAATATTACTAACAATATAAAAGTTATTTTTACGTTTAATTTATAAACATCAGTAAAGATTTCACAGCAAAAAGACACACGTACCACAACCTAAAGGGTGACGTTTTTATTATATTAAAATGCCTATTACTTACGGAAAAAATATAAAGATGGCAGAAGGCATGAACACTAGCAGATTGCAGACGACAATCTGCAAAGTTTGATCATGTTGATAATTTAGAGGCCTTAAACGTGACTATCAAATGTGATACAGGCTTTACAGGGTTAAGTATGAGCAATAGTAATAGTGGCTCACATAATCTTAAGAACAAAATGATCTTTCCCCAAAAAGAGAGGCAATGATCAGAGGAATAGCTTGGGACAGTTGAGCCAAGACATGGAGAGGGTGAGTGTGTGCTGGGTTCTCAATGTGCGCTTCTATGTCAGTGTGCGTGTGTATGTCCACCCTGTTGTGTGGTGGACAAGTCAGTGCAGTGCGGAGCCAGCAAACCCTGGGATCAATGCATCTGTTCTCTACTTACACAGAACACAAGGAGCATAGAGCTGCCCGTCCGCTCGCCTTATCTGTCAAAATACTCACAACTCAACACTAATCCCATCAGATTCTCTACATAAAAACAAGATTTCATTTAAACATAAATTATACCATTTCTTACCAAACAGTGTACTGAAAATGATGTATGCATGTCTGAATTAAGCATTGAATGCATTGACCTGAGAATGCTTTTTAAATTCTAACAATTTAAATTCAACACGAATTAAGGTAGCAAACAGGATGCATAATTCAGATGCAATACACATTTGAATATAAAGTCGTACAAGTAAAATTAATTGGAATTCAAAGAAATTCATGTCACTAATTTTTAACTAGAAAAGCAAACGTTGCCAAGGCAAATTTTGAAAGAAGTGGATGGATGGATGGATGGATGGATGGATGGATGGATGGATGGATGGATGGATGGATGGATGGATGGATGGATGGATGGATGGATGGATGGATGGATGGATGGATGGATGGATGGATGGATGGATGGATGGACATCCTTTATATCCAATTAAAATTCCAGTTCAAGTTCCTATGGGATGTGGCTAATTTGATTAATTGAAATTGAGCCAATTCTTCAGTTCTGATTTTTGCATAACCCCACTGTATAGCAACACCCTGGCAACCCACAACAACATCCCAGTGGTGAGTTTCTCACTGGCAAGCACCACTTACATTTTCTCTTTTTCTCATTTGCATTTCATTGCAGACATTTATTCTCCATAAAATAGCAGAGGGTTGACAGCTTGTTTTAGTTTTAATCTCAGCAACTGCATAGCAACACCCTGGCAAAGACTTACAACACACTAATATAATGGTGGCAATGTTTGCATGGACAAGCACCACATGTTTTCTTCAGAAAGTGTGTATTTTTTTGTTGTTGAACAGAATGTAAGTTTTTTTTCTCTGTGTGTAGCAGGGTGTTGACCAGAGCAAATGGGTCAAATCAGCAGTCAAACAGACATTTCTAAACAGATGTTGTCTTAATCCCTACTATGGCCCGAACATTCAACACATCCACACAAAACACAGACAATGTTTGTCTCATAAATGCACACAAAAATATCTCTCACACACACACACACACACACACACACACAAGGCGGTAATGCTACACCCCAGGTGAACAAACACACTTTAGTAGCAGTGGGACTGAAACATTTCAACAGTTGATGTGGGGAATTACATTACATTCATTCTGCTGTCTGAGATCACCTAATGCCACAGAACGACATGCAATCTTTGCACAGAGACAGTAAATGAATTAGACTGGGGCAGTAGTGCTGTTCTTGCTGGCAGTCTAATGAATTGATGTGGTTTTATGAAGATGATGCTGAAAGCCTTAATGACAGTGCCGTAAATTCAATGACTGTTTGAGCTATGGCTGTTCACCCAAAATTACAATTCTGGCATCATTTACTCACCCTTGTGTAGTTTCAAGCCCTTTCTTTCTTTTGTGAACCTTGACAGGAGATTTTTACAGGTTTTTCAGAATGTTCATGCTGCTCTTCTTTTGGCATTAAAAAACTACTGTCAGGATTTACTAAAGACATGCAGTGAAAAATTAGTGTGGACAGGGTTATTTTTGTGGCTGACCTTATTGCATATGCATTTGTAGGAGTTTGCCTTACAGATGCTAAATTTATGGGAGTAGAGTTTTAAATGAATCATGCAAGGTGATTTACTAAGGTTTGCACCATTATTTACCACCCAAAAAAAGCATGTCTTAAACTAGACGCCAACTGATTAATTGCGTTGGTCATTATGGAAATGATCCGGCTGCGTCTGTTCTTTAATTTGCGCGTCATCAGTAGATCACGCGCTGAACTTTCCACTCCCATCAGCGCTTTTTGGGGTTTTGCGCTCGCGCTCACGCCTGTTTAGTAAATCTGGCTCTAGGTGGCTTGTGCACTACATTCCACATATCTGAAATAATACAATAGCTTGTGTGGAACTGACCAAAACTAAAACCAGTGAGTAAATGCTAATGTTTTTTTGGGTGATTGGGTGAACTGTTTGTTTAAGATTGTTGTGTTGCCCAGTATTTTAAATGAGTGACTGGCTCTGCTCACACCGCTTGATGAGATCTGTCTCTCAAGAACAACATCCAGCACTGCATCACACCACAAGACAATGCCTTGTCAGCAAGTTGTTACATTACGTGTCGCCCAGAGCTGATCAGCTTAATGAAATGCTTAAATGACTTTAAACTGACTCCATCGGTGAGGAGAACCTGTTAACAACAACAACAACAACAACATCACACACACTTAACAGCCATTCTCAAAATATGGTGACCTTCAGACTTTTTTAATTATTATTTTATGTCAAACACATGCAGCCTGTGTTTTAACAAAGATAGATAGATGGATGGATGGCTGGATGGAAAGAGGGATGGATGGATAAATAGATCGATCATAGGCAGAATGATAGAATGTTAGATAGATAGATACATGGATAGAACTTTAAATGGATAGACGGAATGATAGATGATACACAGAACGATAGAATGATAGAACGATAGAACGATAGATAGATAGAACGATAGATAGATAGATAGAACTATAGATAGATAGGTAGATAGAACGACAGATAGATAGATAGATAGATAGATAGATAGATAGATAGATAGATAGATAGATAAGTGATGCAAATGAGTACAACCCAGCACGATTACATGATAACCATGACACACCCGCTGTGGGCCAGATGAAAAAGCAGAGCTTGCAAGATTGCTCCAAGGTCATGTAGGGGAAATTCTACATTTCTTAAGCAACAAGCTCCCATGTCCACATAATCTGTCAATCAGTGTAATTCCTTTGAGAAACGGGCAGGAAATGAACATTTCTCCTTCAACTGCAGGTGGAAACGTGATTATTCACATGTCTCTTTAAGTTCGGAAGCGGGGAACCTCTGTTGGCACGCTCAGGTGTTACTGTCAACAAAACACGTGCTTGTATTTGCATTCAGAATGCAATCCAAGTGCACCCTGTCCACTATAATGTCCTCTGGCAAAGAAGAAACACAACGCTGTAGGATGCAAAGAAAACAACAGCAAAAATGAGCATATCCCTGCTCCCCTGCACTACAGCATTAGACTCTTAATGTCAATATTGCATCTGTGATGTAATATTCATGTAACTTTTTACAAATGAATGCATTTACAAATGTATATTTATAATTTGCATTTACAGTTGTTTATTGTTCATACTTAAGGTTAAGAGTTTGTTCAAATCACTAACCCTAGTTTTAGACTCTGACAGGTAACTTGTGACATGAATCATGTGACTTGTTGGGGAGAGGAGTGCTATTACATTTCAATGTGATCAAACTTATGATATTCACCTGAAAAAAAAAATAAAAAAATCACATAGACTTGCATAAAAGCAGGGAATATCAGATTTGGTGGTGGACTCTTTTGACTTGTTGAGTACACTATCAAAAGTAGTAACCTGCATTTGTTGGAGCTTTTTCTACCTGATCTAACCCTTAAATTTAGTTTTCATGGTATATCCTCATGTATTTAGCTTTGTTTAACAGTACTTTCCAACTTAAGGTCTATTCATTTTTTCAGTGTTGCCACATTTTAGATTAACTTTTTTTTTAATGTAAGCAACCACCTGTACCAACTACCTAGCAACTGTATAATGTACTAAAATAATTGAACACCTTAGAAACAGCATAGCAGTAAATTATGCATAATTACATGCAAATAACCCTCAATCAAATCCTACCCTAACCCTATAGTAAGTACATGTACTTAATTAATATTACTCAGTACTTAAATATATAATTACACCTTAACAATGACACCTTAAAATAAAGTGTAACCTTTTTTTGTAACTTATTTCTGAAGTTTTATAGGGTTAGTTTACCCAAAAATGAAAATTGTCAACATTTACTCACCCTCATGTTGTTCCAAACCTGCATGACTTTCATTCTTGTGGAAAACAAAAGAAGATATTTTTGAGAAAATCTTTTTTATTTTTAAGTTTTTTTTTGTTTTTTTTTACCTAATATTTATATTGTTTAATATATTTTTTTAATATTTTTTTTTATATAAAATACAAATTTTACCTATTTATATTTTAAGTTTTAGTAACAATAGCAACACTAGTCATGTGGTAGGTACACGACTGGATCCGATAGACTTTTACTGTATGGACACACAAAAATTGTATGGACACATTTTTCAAAACATCTCCTTTGTTTTCACCAATGAAAGCCATACAGGTTTATAATGACAGAAGGGTGAATACATTTTAGACTAACCCTTTAAAGGGTAGTTCACCCCCAAAAAAGTAATAAAATTAGTCATCCTCATGGCGTTCCAAACCTGTAAGACTTTCGTTCATCTTTGAAACACAAATGAAGATATTTTAAATGAAATCTGAGAGATTGTCCCTCCATTGACAGTCCACGCAACTACCACTTTAATGCTTCAAAAAGTTCATAAAGAGATCATAAAAACTAATCCATATGAATCGAGTGGTCTTGCGGAAGCTCAAACGTGCTGCGTAACACTAGAATGAACCTCATTAGTTCTTGCAGAAGCTCAAACGTGCTGCGTAACACGAGAATGAACCTCATTGGTTCTTGCGGAAGCTCAAACGTGCTGCGTAACAAGAATTAACCTCATTGGTTCTTGCGGAAGCTCAAACGTGCTGCGTAACAAGAATGAACCTCACTGGTTCTTGCAGAAGCTCAAACGTGCTGCGTAACACAAGAGAATGAACCTCATTGGTTCTTGCAGAAGCTCAAACGTGCTGCCTAACACGAGAATGAACCTCACTGGTTCTTACGGAAGCTCAAACGTGCTGCGTAACACGAGAATGAACCTCATTGGTTCTTGCAGAAGCTCAAACATGCTGCGTAACACACAAGAATGAACCTCACTGGTTCTTGCGGAAGCTCAAACGTGCTGCGTAACACGTGAATGAACCTCATTGGTTCTTTCAGAAGCTCAAACGTGCTGCGTAACACAAGAATGAACCTCATTGGTTCTTGCAGAAGCTCAAACGTGCTGCGTAACACACAAGAATGAACCTCACTGGTTCTTGCGGAAGCTCAAACGTGCTGCGTAACACACGAGAATGAACCTCATTGGTTCTTGCAGAAGCTCAAACGTGCTGCGTAACACACAAGAATGAACCTCACTGGTTCTTGCGGAAGCTCAAACGTGCTGCGTAACACACGAGAATGAACCTCATTGGTTCTTGCAGAAGCTCAAACGTGCTGCGTAACACACAAGAATGAACCTCATTGGTTCTTGCGGAAGCTCAAACGTGCTGCGTAACACACGAGAATGAACCTCATTGGTTCTTGCAGAAGCTCAAACGTGCTGCGTAACACACAAGAATGAACCTCACTGGTTCTTGCGGAAGCTCAAACGTGCTGCGTAACACACGAGAATGAACCTCATTGGTTCTTGCAGAAGCTCAAACGTGCTGCGTAACAAGAATGAACCTCATTGGTTCTTGCAGAAGCTCAAACGTGCTGCGTAACAAGAATGAACCTCATTGGTTCTTGCAGAAGCTCAAACGTGCTGCGTAACACAAGAATGAACCTCATTGGTTCTTGCGGAAGCTCAAACGTGCTGCGTAACACGAGAATGAACCTCACTGGTTCTTGCAGAAGCTCAAATGTGCTGCGTAACACGAGAATGAACCTCACTGGTTCTTGCAGAAGCTCAAACGTGCTGCGTAACACGAGAATGAACCTCACTGGTTCTTGCAGAAGCTCAAACGTGCTGCGTAACACAAGAATGAACCTCATTGGTTCTTGCGGAAGCTCAAACGTGCTGCGTAACACACGAGAATGAACCTCATTGGTTCTTGCAGAAGCTCAAACGTGCTGCGTAACAAGAATGAACCTCATTGGTTCTTGCAGAAGCTCAAACGTGCTGCGTAACAAGAATGAACCTCATTGGTTCTTGCAGAAGCTCAAACGTGCTGCGTAACACAAGAATGAACCTCATTGGTTCTTGCGGAAGCTCAAACGTGCTGCGTAACACACGAGAATGAACCTCATTGGTTCTTGCAGAAGCTCAAACGTGCTGCGTAACAAGAATGAACCTCATTGGTTCTTGCAGAAGCTCAAACGTGCTGCGTAACAAGAATGAACCTCATTGGTTCTTGCAGAAGCTCAAACGTGCTGCGTAACACAAGAATGAACCTCATTGGTTCTTGCAGAAGCTCAAACGTGCTGCGTAACAAGAATGAACCTCATTGGTTCTTGCAGAAGCTCAAACGTGCTGCGTAACAAGAATGAACCTCATTGGTTCTTGCAGAAGCTCAAACGTGCTGCGTAACACAAGAATGAACCTCACTGGTTCTTGCAGAAGCTCAAACGTGCTGCGTAACAAGAATGAACCTCATTGGTTCTTGCAGAAGCTCAAACGTGCTGCGTAACACAAGAATGAACCTCATTGGTTCTTGCGGAAGCTCAAACGTGCTGCGTAACACGAGAATGAACCTCACTGGTTCTTGCAGAAGCTCAAACGTGCTGCGTAACACAAGAATGAACCTCATTGGTTCTTGCGGAAGCTCAAACGTGCTGCGTAACACACGAGAATGAACCTCATTGGTTCTTGCAGAAGCTCAAACGTGCTGCGTAACAAGAATGAACCTCATTGGTTCTTGCAGAAGCTCAAACGTGCTGCGTAACAAGAATGAACCTCATTGGTTCTTGCAGAAGCTCAAACGTGCTGCGTAACACAAGAATGAACCTCATTGGTTCTTGCGGAAGCTCAAACGTGCTGCGTAACACACGAGAATGAACCTCATTGGTTCTTGCAGAAGCTCAAACGTGCTGCGTAACAAGAATGAACCTCATTGGTTCTTGCAGAAGCTCAAACGTGCTGCGTAACAAGAATGAACCTCATTGGTTCTTGCAGAAGCTCAAACGTGCTGCGTAACACAAGAATGAACCTCATTGGTTCTTGCAGAAGCTCAAACGTGCTGCGTAACAAGAATGAACCTCATTGGTTCTTGCAGAAGCTCAAACGTGCTGCGTAACAAGAATGAACCTCATTGGTTCTTGCAGAAGCTCAAACGTGCTGCGTAACACAAGAATGAACCTCACTGGTTCTTGCAGAAGCTCAAACGTGCTGCGTAACACGAGAATGAACCTCATTGGTTCTTGCAGAAGCTCAAATGTGCTGCGTAACACACAAGAAGGAACCTCACTGGCTCTTGCACGTCAAGCAGGCATGCTTGCGCTTCCCTTTACCATATCTGATGTGTATGTTGATGAATGTTTATATGTGAATAAAAGCCTAAATCTGTTCATCTAAAAATCACCATAAAAAACGCTCAATTCATATGGTTCTCTATGAACTTTTTGAAGTGTCAAAGTGGTAGTTGCAAGGACTGTCAATTGAGGGACAGAATTCTCTCATGTTTCATTAAAAATATCTTAATTTGTGTTGCAAAGGTAAACTTAAGTCTTACTGGTTTGGAACAACACGAGGGTGAGTAAATGATGACAGAATTTTCACTTTTGGGTATTAACTAAGTATAGTAGTATGGAATTATTTTTGTAAATAGTATTTTTCACACTTCAGATGTAACTAACACAGCTGTATCCCTTCCCTGTGCAAGGGGTCACTGAAAGTTACTACGTTTTCAACACATGGCAGACCGAGGGGCGGACAGGTGTCAATCCACAAGCCAGATTACAAAATAAAGTGGTATGTTTATACGCGGATTATTCTGTGCGAGTGGGTTTGTGGCAGTGCGAGTTGGAGAAAGCGAGTGTTGTGCGTGAGCCGAGGGAAGCAGATACGCTGCTGTTAAAGCAGTCTGATGACATCTGGATGAGGGGAGATTCTGTGGCAGAGACCACAACCTCATCTTAAGGCCGTCTTATCGTGATCCCACACTCCAAATAGCTCACACAACACACACACACACACACACACACACACACACACACACACACACACACACACACACACATATACACACATACACACATACATATATGTACTGTATCTGTGCATACAAGAAAACCCAGTATGGTTTTGCTGCACACCATGACCCAACATGCACTAGGGTTTAGCTTTAACAGTGGTGCCATATAAGATATATGGAGTCTACGGCTACATGTGTCAAGTAAAATGGATCGTTGCCCCTGCAACACATTTTCAATTCCAGCGTAATCTGCTGCCTTTCAGATGTTATTACAGTTAAACAGTCTGGAAAAAAATCCTCACTTTCACGCAAAAACAGACCAAAAAAAGAAGAAGAAAATCGGCTTGTTGTGCTAAGAAGGTTGACAGTGAGTGAGAAATGTGTTTGGGGAAAAGGATCTTGATGGATGGACTCTTTGCATCCTTCTAGGACTCTGGGTTAATAGAGATCTTTACGGAATGTCCTAGGTGCTGGTCCAGGACCAGATCCGTGTCCTTTCTGATGGTCAAGTTTTCTAAATTTGCAATATAAAACAAAGCACACTGTGTGGAAATACTTTATCTGACAATGCAAATGTGATGAATTTTTTTTTTTGATTGGACTGCCCCCCAGATTTCGACATTTTGGATTTTGGAACTGGTTATCATGCCCCCCTACCTTTATTTTTACTAAATGGTGTGACAAATTAATTTTAAAAAAAGTACAAATATTGCATGTGGCCTCTCAATTAATATCAGATCATAAAAAAAATACATGCATAATTAAAAAATGTTGTTTAGGTAGAGTATAGCATGTCACACTGCAGGACACTTCTGTGGCTGTCATGTCACATTCTTTATGATAATTCATTATTTACTAGTGGATATCATGAGTGTAATTAAGGGAAAAATAGATAGCCACCATGTCTGTTAGTCATAAATGCCAAACTAAACACTTAAAGTCAGTGAATTTAACCCTCATCCTTCCCTCGGGTCATTTTGACCCGAAACTCATTTTGTGTTCATCGGAGTGGTCCAAGACCCTAGGACTTGTTGCACTTGTACCACGAATACACAAAAAATTGACTGGATTCGAGAAGTTTTGTGCTTGCAATTTAAAAAAAGTAACAAATCCTTCCCTCGCGGGTCAATTTGACCCTTAGGAATGAATGGAATGCGAGGAATGCTTAGGTACACATAGAAAAACCTAAAAATGCTCAAAACTCAAACTAAAAATGCTAAAACTTTACCAAACAATGATTTTATAATGTCTACATGTGTATCTCAATATATACTGAAGAACTGACTTTAGGACCCAGCGGAACAGCTCATTTGCTCCATATAGAGCTAAAAGGCCATCTAGTGGCAAGAGTCATGAAATATCATGTTATATAATTTTTTTTTTTTTCCACAAGAGGTCGGCCAAGACACCCAATGTAAGATATTTTGAGCTGAATTAAAAGGGTTATGCATGAAATTGTGAGTTATTTTGAATTTAAGTTGAAAGAATGCGCTTAAATTATTACTTATTATTTATTAATAAAAGATAGTAATTTAAAGGTAAATAAAATTAAAAATAAAAAAAATCTCCAAATAATTGCATTAAAAATAGAAAAAATATCATCAAAATGAAATGAAATAAGCTTTCTGGACAAAAAAAAAAAAAAAAGTATAATTTTAGAGCTTCGGGTAATTTTGACCTGCGAGGGAAGGATTTGTTACAAAGTGCAAGGGAGGGAGGAGTCATGTTGTAGCAGTTAGCTAATAATTTCTAAAACTTCAATGCGTCCTGCATGTTTGTACTACAGTTTATGATCCATCAAACTGTGGAGCTTGTTGAGTGCTATTACATGTCATATATGCTTTGTTTACAGTAAAACACACAAAAGAGGAACTAGAATGTCATAGAGACTTTTACGACTCTTTTGGCTTAGTAAATTACCAGCTAGCAACCACTTAATACTGTACACCTTAGCAACCGCATAGCAACATCTTGGCAACCACCCACAGCACCTTAGCGTTATGTTGGCATGCACAGGCAAACACCACTTATATTTTGTTTAGATAATGTAAAAATCTAGTTGCAATTACATTTAGTATATGCCAATACAGATCAAGGTCAACCCTCTATTTTAATCTGGATCTTTGTGACTGCCGGTGACTAAAGATGTTGTTTTTTATGCATTCAAATGCAGTGATATTTGGATGTAGGAAAGTTCTAGAAGGCTGTACAATGTTGGATCAGTCACCTTGTGAGGCTTTTGATTACCTGCAGCAGCTCTCAGAATCAGTCAGTGCCATGTTAAGCCAGCACGACTGCTGCATGACTGTGCTTTAATGAGTCTTTATGGCTCTTTAATGGCTCGTTAAGCCACAGTCATGCAGCAGCCTTAATGAGCGTCCTGTGAGCACGTGCACATGCTAAAATACACTGTCAAACACAATACCACAAGAGAGTCAGCAAAAGTCTCTAGGCCAGTCATGTGTCATGATGCGTAATGGGCTTTTCATTGGGGTCATTTTTAACCCTGGGTTAACATAATCCTGGGTTACCTTGTACCGTGTTTCACTGCTTACACTTTACCTTGGGTTCAGAGTTGAAACCGCAAAAGCTCTGGAACTTCATAGGACTTCAGGACTTCATATCCCAGGGATTAAAGTAGCTTTAACCTAGAGTTAAGCATAGTGTGATAAGCGCATAAGATGCAGGGCAACTGGAGAAACTCTTGACATTGAGAGCACTGGATGTGTGGTGTGACTTTGTGGTCAAAGCGTGGTCAGATACACTGTCAGATATCTATCTTATATTTGTTATATTATATTGTGTTAAATGATATTATATTATATTAATAATATTAACTAATTCTTATATTAATTATATTATTCAGTTTGTTGTTGGTTAAATCGCCTCCGGTAGAAATTAGAAATTGCATTTGCGTGGGCACTTTGGTACGATCAAAAAGGGCACTTTCACTTTCACGATTAAAGGGATTAAAATGTCGGCATTTTGTTCGTCCCGCCTTTCTCGTAAGGGTTGAGCCGCTCAGCGTGTCGTGTGCCGTCGAACTGCCCACTGACAGCGCGGGTTGTCACGGCAATCCAGTGTGTCACTTGGCGCTCTAGATGCGCGGTCGAGACTATGAAACCTCAAACAGGGTGGAGTCCCTTTGCCTATTCCCCGATCTAGCTCCAGAAAAGGGCTACTTCAGCTAATAAGCTTTGGTGACCTGAGGATCACAGTGAACGCTTCCCCGACGGGACCACGTCCTCCCTCACTCCTCTATCACATCGCAGCATGCTGAGAATGTGTTCATGGCTGGTTCATGTTCTCTCATGAGGGGATGACCACGTCGGCGCATTGTTCGTCTTGCCTTCAGCGCGCCGTGTGCCATCGAGTTTGACGGCCACGCTCACTGTCTCACATGCCTGGTAGCTTACAGATGGGATTGCTGGTCCTTCTCATGGGGGACCTAGCGTTTCATTCGGGGCTCCAGCAGAGGACAGATGTCAATCACTGCATGGGAGAGAGGGCTGTTATGCTCTGAAAATGAAGATTATGCTGAGATTCCCACTGTAATAGTGTGTGCTCATGCTGAATCAGATTCAGAGTTGACAGCCATGCTTTCCCGGGTGGCTGGACGTAGTGCAACGCGTAAATCGCTTTGCCCGCCCCCGTGCCTTTTTTCCCGGATGTACATCAGAAAACTTAGCAGTATGGAACTAAATTGGTGCCAAAATATGGAACACCAAAGGTGCCAAAATCTGCATTAAAAAGTTTTCCCCTCTCACTACCCGCAGAGCCTCGCCACTCTCGTTCCCCTCTTCTCAGCAGTGCGAGGACGACAGTGTGCGACGCTATGTCTCACCGCTCCCGTTCCCCGCTGAGGAAGGAGGTGAGGAAGACTGTGTGCGACGCTAAAAGCCTCGCCGCTCTCAGCCTCTCCTTCAGTCGCCAGCGGACAGCAGAACTGATGCTCCTCGCGACAGCACCTCCCTGGCCTATTCCTCTGAGGAAGGACCTACTTTCTCAGAGACGCTTTCTCAGAGACGACAGTGTGCGACGCTATGTCTCTCAGACCTACTTTCTCAGAGACGACAGTGTGCGACGCTATGTCTCACTGCTCTCGTTCCCCGCTGAGGAAGAAGGTGAGGAAGACTGTGTGCGACGCCAAAAGCCTCGCCGCTCTCAGCCTCTCCTTCAGTCGCCAGCGGACAGCAGAACTGATGCTCCTCGCGACAGCACCTCCCTGGCCTATTCCTCTGAGGAAGGACCTACTTTCTCAGAGACGCGGCACCCTATGGCACCCGCATCCAGACCTCTGGAAACTCCAGGTCCTCCAGGACCTCAGAGCAGCTCTTCGTCTGTTACGGAGGCCAGCAGAAGGGAAAGGCTGTCTCCAAGCAGAGGTTGCCCACTGGATAGTGGATGCTATTGTCTTGGCGTACCAAACCCAATATACGCCTTGCCCGTTAGGGTTGCGAGCACACTCTACTAGGAATGTTGCTTCCTCCTGGGCATTGAATCAAGGCGCCTCGCTGACAGATATCTGTAGAGCTGCGGGCTGGGCGACACCTAACACATTCACTAGATTCTATAGCCTTTGTGTAGAGCCGGTTTCCTCCTGTGTACTCGCCTCCAGCGGCCACTAGTGCAGGGAGATCGCTGAAGTGTCGGCTTGCTGCGCCATTCACGCCGTCAGGCCAGATACGTGCGCTCATTGCTCCAGTTGATTACCCAGTAACGGCTAATCAGGTGAGTTCCTCCGTCACCCTCCGGCAGTCAGACATGGCGGAGCGTCTGACGCCAGGCCTATTACTTGTTGAAGCTTGAACCTGTAGTAGGCGGGGTGTCAATATGCAGTGGTCCCTGCGGCGACCCCATATGTATATTTTTCCACAATACGGCTACCCTAATGGCTAGCCAGCGTCTTTCCCTCGACAAAGTACGCTCTGTCGTCTCTGACGGTGCACTCTCCACTCCATGGACTGGAACCACCCCAGAGACATGCCATATGTTACACTACCCTAGACTGGCTAGTACATATGTGTATTCCCACATGATACCTCCCTTCGGTCAGGATGTGGCTCTGCAGCGTTTCCCTTTCTCCGAAGGGGCACACTTTCCCAGCGTTATCCAATATTCACTTAGTGGGTCATGCGGAACGTGATGGCTCTCCTTGTATAAGCATCTCCGCCCCAGAGATACGGGGGTTTAAGGAAGCTTATGCAAGGCGATGGAAGGGGCCAGCAGCATGACGTTTTATTAGGGATCCCATTTCGTCAGATCATCTCTGACGTACGTCGAGAGTGACAGAGTGAAAGGGAACGTCTCGGTTACGTATGGTAACCCTCCCTGAAGGAGGGAACGGAGATGTACGTCCCTTCGCCATACCTGCTGTACCTTCGCTGCGACCGAGTCACCTCGGCTCCTCAGCGAAAAGCAATCTGATGCGGTATCTGCTTCCGTATTTATACCCTCACCGTATGGGCGGGGCGCGGGATGCAAATACCGCATGCCAATGTTCATTGGCTCGTTTAGTTACACTCGAAGAGGACTGGTCTCCCTTGCGTGATCCCATTTCGTCGGATCATCTCTGAAGTACGTCTCCGTTCCCTCCTTCAGGAAACGAGGGTTACCATACAACGTTTTTTTTGCATTGCTGTATTGACAATTAAAAGTGGAGTGGTTATTTGTCATTAAAATAATGTCAGTTTGTTATATTATATTATAATATATTGTATTGTATTAATTATATTATATTATATATATTAATGATAAACATGACAGGTCATAAGAGAGATTTTTATGGTGGAAATATAATATTTAACAAGACAAAATATGTACTTTTTACAGTAAATTGTTATTATTAGTAGTCATTATATTATCACCAAATTTCTTGTATGACACATTTATGCACATTGGGGTGTTTCATGTCACATTTAATGTTATTTAGTTAATATTTATTTTATTATTTTAGTGTCATGTGTGTTGCTCTGATAATTCTGGCAATACCGTACAGTACAGTCAGCTGCCTGCAACCTGGAAGCACACTGTGGAGCCTGAGAGCCGTAACGAATGGATGCGGGTGGAATAGAGAGAAAGTATATGTGCGCATTAATGTGACAGCTTGTTACTGATGTTTATCACAAGGCCATAACGACAGGCATCATTTAATCAAGACAACACAAGTAAATATGAACCTGGAGATTGTCAGGGTCAGTGACAGACAGTCGGTTGTGGAGTTACGATATAGCTAAGAGGTGAAATCTGATGGCAGGCTGAATGAATGCTGCAGTTTAAACATTTGTCAACGCCACAGTCACGAAGATTCTGATTAAAATGGAGTACTGACCTTCATCTGATGTGACAATAACGGCGTCTGTTTATTGACACGGCTGTTTGTCCAAAAATGAGATCAGTGAAGGTGCGTGTAATTTGAAATTACCCCTTCAAATCCCCTACAAACCCATGAGCATTTTAATGGGAACAGTTTGCTAAGCAAGATGTTTAACCAGCCAAACATTTTTTACCTTATTCAAAGCATTTTAAATAAGCTTAGACATTATAATGCACCATATTGTTATATTAAACTTAATTTTTATATCAACCTTTTTTTTACATTATTCAAAGCATGTTTAATAAGCTTTAACAGGGTAAAGTACCTTATTATTATTGTTATTATATGATTATTTTCTATTTATTTATTCATAAATGCTGTAAAACAATATATATATATATTTTTGCATTACAGTAATGACAATGAGGAAGTGTCACTTGCTATATTATATTATATTATATTTTAATATGATCTGCAATATATAGTGATTATAATATGTAAAGCTACACAGGATGTTAAAGAGTCTTTTGGCTCTTGCATGAATTTTTGCCAGTATGCTGTAATTCTTGTGCAATATTCAATTTTATTTCATCTGATAGATAGAAGATTTATGAGAGCTTAATATTTTGGCCTAGTATTTCCCTTTTTTCTCTTGATATTACAGTCATCTCTGGTGGATATGTGCCTTGTGAAGTAGGGAGTTATGGGAAGGAGTGCATCTTTAAATGTCACTGTACCATTATGAGGAATTTGACGGAATCGGAGTGTGATAGAACTGGAGTTGGAATATAATTCTCTTTGACATATAAAAGGTCCAGAATGCTGCAAATGAATGGAAAATGAGCTCAAGGAGGGATGGAAATACTTATAAGAAAGAAATGTATAGTTCCTCCCAATGTGTGAGGACTTTAATGGGAATTTTTAATTGGTTTATTTATAAATGTGACAGTGACCTTGAAGTTACCAATTTTGAAAGCCTCAGAATTTACAAAACCAGATTTCATCTCTGAAACGGGTGGAGCATACAGAAATATGTTGGGCTATTTTGGTAGTCTTGTTAAAATTGATGTATAATATCAATAGCATTCAATAAGAACTTTGTGATTTTCTTCCTTTTCTTCCTTCTATCATCCACTAGAGGGTGTTGAACACTTCTTTGAGCACGGTTTGAAGCACTGTATTAAATTCATGCTGAAAGAGATTTGATCAGGCCTGCAGTATGCACACTTAATCTCCATATTTTTTTGCTCAAGACATTGCACAAACAATACACGTCCAAAAAAAGAGTAAGGAACAGAAGGGAGTCGAGTGTGATGGGGCGCTTCATGCCGGGCTGGATCTGCAGTCGGTACTTTGATCTAATCTTGTCTATGTTCTCAGAGGCAGCCCTGATTTACACAGAGCCAAATCAGAGAGGTCACTAATCTGAGCAGACACACAAACTTTCTACTCATAGCTGCTTGGGACAGACAAGGACAGTGACACATATTAAACTCACAGAGGGAGTGAGAGAATAAAATAGTGTGACTGTGTGAGAGAGACGAGGGGAAATGGAGTATAAATTATAGACTTGTAGATTGGTAGACTGGATTACGACTCTTAAAGGTGAAGTGTTTTATCTGTGTGCCGCGAGAGTCACCAAAGGGAATTGGAAAAATAATGACTGTTGTTTCTGGATAATTTCCCCTTTGCTCCATTATTGGTTGGACAAACAGATAGTCCCACCCACAAAGAGTATGTTGGTTGAGCCTCTGTATTGGGCTTTTTGGGTTACTCAAACGAACAGAGCCGGTGTTTACATTTCTCAGGGAAAACAACCTACAAATTGCTTGTTTATCTCTACATATTAAAGGTGTAGTAAGCGATTTATGAGAAACATATTGAACACTGTTGATATTTAAAAGGAACCCAAACAAACACACCCCTGCCTTCGTTGCTCCACCCCCAAAATGCATGAACACGCATTGCAAGAGAGTGGGTGCTTCTCATTTCTTATTTGTGCATCCTCGTTTCCTTCCCTCGCTTCCTTTCCTCGCATCTCAGCTCCACCACCTTAGGATGCGAGGGAAGGATACACCTGTGTATCCTTGCTCATGACTCCTCAGGAAGCTTCCTCGCTCCTCATTCCTCGGGGTGCAATTAGAGAATTAATATGTACTTCAAGATGGCTGATTCAATCGGATTCCCTGTCATGGGCTTGAGGACGGTGGAGTGAGGAAACGAGGAAGTATCAATCTCCGTACTGAGAAGCACCCTTGATGTCTCTATCATAGCTGAAGCGAAGCAAAATAATGCTCCATGAAAAATAAAGCGAAGATGGCGAACGAAGGACAAAGAAGAACAAAAAATTAACAAATAGTACACAAGATTTCAGCACAGCAGCCCCAGACAAACAATGCCACAAAACTGTCCTGTTACTAGAGCTAACATTAAAACAACAGCATATCTTGGTTCTGTGAAACATGGCAAAACCAATGTTACTCACGTATGGAGCAGAAACAACACAAACTCTGCGTCCGTTTTCAGCCCTTCCCGCTTCGGTCCTCCTTGTGCTAGAAAGCTTTTCTAATATTAACGCGGGTCCTAAAGCTCTTGCCTTAACAACTCTTCTTTTTCCAGTGATATTCCTCTGAGTTTTTCTCTTTTGTAATGTCTCTCAGCCATCTCTCTTTCTACAGTCTTTCTTTAAATCTCCCTCTTGCTCAGCTCTCTCTCCTCCCCCATCATGAGAAGACACACACCCTACTGCTGATTGGCTCTCTCTCTCTCTCTGTCTCTCTCTCTCTCTCTCTCTCTCTCTCTCTCTCTCTCTCCTCCCCCATCATGAGAGAACACACCCCTTACTGCTGATTGGCTATAAGTGTGTTGTGCTGCTCAGTCTGATCCACTTTCAGCAGTTTTTCTCAGAAATTGCTTACTGCACCTTTAAGCTTGTATAGAGAGTAAACATTTTTATGTTGTGGCAGGCTGTGCATTTTAAAGTACCTTATTATTATTATTATTATTATTATTATTATTATTATTATATGATTCTTTTCTAGTTATTTATTCATAAATGTTGTATAAACAGTATTTTTTTTTGCATTATAGTAATGACAATGAGGAAGTATCATTTCTTATCATCTCTGTTACGTATGTAACCCTCGTTACATACGATCCCAATACGTCGGTGATGTCGTCGTAACGTTGAACGTGACCGACTGAAAGGGAACTTATATTATATTAATTATATATTATTAACTATATTAATTTCTAATACATTCATAAATTGCATACATTTTAATAATTACATTTTTAATGTGGTAATGATGTGACATTCTTGACAGGTTTTGTGAGATTCAACCCAGATGCCACTTAATTTCTGATGAACATTAGTCAAGACAGATATTTAAAAACTGTTTGATTCTGCAACCCTATTAACTCATGTACATGGCTGTACTTATGAATAATGCACCACACCGTCTGCATTCACATCAGTTATAGTAGCAATTTACAGTGGGGAGAACAAGTATTGGATACACTGCCGATTTTGCAGGTTTTCCTACTTACAAAGCATGTAGAAGTCTGTAATTTTTATCATAGGTACACTTCAACTGTGAGAGACGGAATCTAAAACAGAAATCCAGAAAATCACATTGTATGATTTTTAAATAATTAATTTGCATTTTATTGCATGACATAAGTATTTGATCACCTACCAACCAGTAAGAATTCCGGCTTTCACAGACCTGTTAGTTTTTCTTTAAGAAGCCCTCCTGTTCTCCACTCATTACCTGTATTAACGGCACCTGTTTGAACTCGTTACCTGTATAAAAGACACCTGTCCACACACTCAATCAAACAGACTCCAACCTCTCCACAATGGCCAAGACCAGAGAGCTGTGTAAGGACATCAGGGATAAAATTGTAGACCTGCACAAGGCTGGGATGGGCAACAATAGGCAAGCAGCTTGGTTAGAAGGCAACAACTGTTGGCGCAATTATTAGAAAATGGAAGAAGTTCAAGATGACGGTCAATCTCCCTCGGTCTGGGGCACCATGCAAGATCTCACCTCGTGGGGCATCAACGATCATGAGGAAGGTGAGGGATCAGCCCAGAACTACACGGCAGGACCTGGCCAATGACCTGAAGAGAGCTGGGACCACAGTCTCAAAGAAAACCATTAGTAACACACTACGCCGTCATGGATTAAAATCCTGCAGCGCACACAAGGTCCCCCTGCTCAAGTCAGCACATGTCCAGGCCCGTCTGAAGTTTGCCAATGACCATCTGGATAATCCAGAGGAGGAATGGGAGAAGGTCATGTGGTCTGATGAGACAAAAATAGAGCTTTTTGGTCTAAACTCCACTTGCCGTGTTTGGAGGAAGAAGGATGAGTACAACCCCAAGAACACCATCCCAACCGTGAAGCATGGAGGTGGAAACATCATTCTTTGGGGATGTTTTTCTGCAAAGGGGACAGGACGACTGCACCATATTGAGGGGAGGATGGATGGGGCCATGTATCGCGAGATCTTGGCCAACAACCTCCTTCCCTCAGTAAGAGCATTGAAGATGGGTCGTGGCTGGGTCTTCCAGCATGACAACGACCCGAAACACACAGCCAGGGCAACTAAGGAGTGGCTCCGTAAGAAGCATCTCAAGGTCCTGGAGTGGCCTAGCCAGTCTCCAGACCTGAACCCAATAGAAAATCTTTGGAGGGAGCTGAAAGTCCGTATTGCCCAGCGACAGCCCCGAAACCTGAAGGATCTGGAGAAAGTCTGTATGGAGGAGTGGGCCAAAATCCCTGCTGCAGTGTGTGCAAACCTGGTCAAGAACTACAAGAAACGTATGATCTCTGTAATTGCAAACAAAGGTTTCTGTACCAAATATTTATTAAGTTCTGCTTTTCTGATGTATCAAATACTTATGTCATGCAATAAAATGCAAATTAATTACTTAATCATACAATGTGATTTTCTGGATTTTTGTTTTAGATTCCGTCACTCACAGTTGAAGTGTACCTATGATAAAAATTACAGACTTCTACATGCTTTGTAAGTGGGCAAACCTGCAAAATCGGCAGTGTATCAAATACTTGTTCTCCCCACTGTATATCAATAAATTGCTGAACATTTCTCACAGCTGTTATGGCAAATGAGTAAATGTAATCAATCAACCAAACAGACAAGCTTGTGCATTGAAATGAGTGTGTAGCCAGTGCACTCGTATGACAGAACAAATGGGAAAAAAAATGAGATTGTGCCTGTTTTTTTTTTGTTCCACTTGATGGATATTTGTGTAAGGGTAACAAGGCCATGCTGACTGTGTGTCGTGCGTCTCTTTCCTCCGAGTAAGCATGCATGTTTAATCTGCCAACTGCTGTGTTGAAATCTGTCACTGTCGCCGTATAAAACACTCCACCGTGTTTTAGCTTGTGTTTACCAATAATGTGCTTTAATCAAATTTACCACGTTTTAATATGGTTCATTTGTCTGTTTGACAGATACCTGAATTAAAAGGCCATATCGACAAAAGCAAAGTATTTGATTAAATCACTGATGAGCCAATTGGCCAATCTGTTAAATTTTGTACTCCGCTGTTTATCAATAATTCATTGTGTAGCAGAACTTGATTTATATCCTTTGCATTTGGTACAGTAAATGGCTTTAAAGGGATATTTTACTCAAAAATGAAAATTCTGTCATCATTCACAGCAGAAAGAAAGTCATACAGGTTTGGAACAACATGAGTAAATGATGACAGAAGTTTCATTTTTGAGTGAACTGTCTCTTTAAGGTTAGCACATACTGTAGAAAGAAGACAATTTCAAGGTAATAACATTCCTTAAAGTTGAAAGTCCCTGTTACATGTCTATTTATATATCAGTTAGAGAAGTACACACTACTCTTCAAAAGTTTGGGGTTTGTAAGATTGTTTTTTTTTTAAGAAGTTAATGCTTTTTTCAGAATCAAGGATGGATTAAATTGATTAAATGCGACAAAGATTTATATTTTTAAAAAATGATGTTCTTTTGAACTTTATAAGAATCCAGATAAAAATGTGTCACGGTTTTTTATAAAAATATTAAGCAGCACAACTGTTTTCAATATTGATAATAATAATAAATGTTTCTTGAGCATCAAATCATCATATCTGAATGATTTCTGAAGGATCATGTGACACTGAAGACTGGAGTAATGATGCTGAAAATTCAGCGTTGACATCACAGCAATAAATTACATTTTAAAAGATATTTAAATAGAAACCAGGTATTTTAAATTGTAATAATATTTCACAATATTTCTATTTTTACTTTTTTTTAATCATATAAATGCAGCCTTGGTGAGCATAAAGAGACTTCCTTTAAAACCATTAAAAAATCTTACTGACCTTACACCTCTTAAACTGTATGGTATATATAAGAAACATATAACGTGGACCTGCTGTACAGGGTCGGTGCAGGAATAAAGGCATTACAGCAGACTTCTGTGCCACACGAGACCATCAGATGAGGTGACACCATCAGGCCGCGAAGCATGACATACTAGGGGGGATTACGGAGGGATTACATGGTGTCTGGCTCATGAGACACTGTAAATTTGGTCAGCATGTTAAAAGTGGCATCTCCATAGCACTCATCTCCAGGCGGCCGGACAGCCAAAGCCATTCAAAGCCCTGAATCCCTATAAAAACAGTGCTGAGTCTGACGGATAACCCTTACGCGTCAATACGGATGCTGTTCAAGGTTTGCTGCTTTGATATTGCTGGATCTGAGACTCAGGGCGTAAAGGAAGATTGGGCGAGTTCTAAATGGAAGATGATAAATGAAAGCTCAAATTAACCAAAAAAAATTTTAACGTCTAAGGTTTTTCTATCCATATTGGTGGCTTAATGTAACTTTAAGGCTACTGTTTCTAGCATCTATTGCCTATTGACTTTTCATTCCAGGGATTATGTTAGACGCTCTCCAAAAATAAAGGCCAAAAAGACACACAAGTTAGGGGTCATAAATCCCCACATTCTCCATTTGTTGAGAAAAGGAGATTTTTTTTTTATTTATTTTTTTTTTTTATACAGTACCCGCCATCTGTTGGATGTGGTTTGAAAGCAGCGGCTCTTAGCAGCTGGACAACCCAGTGACTCCTGAGCATGACTCTAAACGTGCAATACAACTCTAATGGCCTCGTAACATTTAATACAAAAATAGTTCTAAAAGGTTTGCTTGCTACGTTAATGCCAACTGACAACAGAACAACTCTGATGTCTGGATTATGAAGTATTATGGCAATGTTGTTACATGGATGAAACTGATCCTTTTACAATACTACACCTTTTGCTCTTTGTGTGCACAACAGTTAAATTCCATGTCAAATGACTTGGGCAATTATTTTAGGAAGGTGACGATGTGTATCTTTAGAGTGCAAATTATACGCTTTAAAACTGGACCTTGAGATCAACATGAAACTGCGTTCCATTTTGCTTCTTTTTATCTGCTTAATGACCATTTTATCCATCAATGTTCCTGATTTGGGAGCCAAAAAAATCTTTTTCAGAGTCTGGAAAAGTTTTTACATAGATTATAAAGCATTTTTTTCCCTGGGAATAATGTGCACTAATGAATCAGGAATAGGGATGTGACGGTGAGGAAATTTTCCCACCGGTTAATCGTCGTGTGACAACACTGGTAAAACTGGTATCACCAGCGGAGGCTTTTCAAATCGCCAATTTTAAACCGAAAGTAAAATGCGCACGGCCGCTCGGGCATTCATAACGGAGCGGTGCAGAGCAAAGCGAGTGTTTTCAATGAATTCCTATGAAAGTTAAGCTTCCATAGGCATGAACTGAAAACGCGCCAGACTGGACACGCACCGAATGACTGTGCGGCCGTGAATGAATGACAGTGTAGCCGTGAATAAATGCCCGTGCGGCCATGCTCATTTTAGTTTCGGTTTAGAATTAGCGCCAATTCGGGGGCGGGTTGTTTGAATTGTGGGTTCATTAGCCTATTATTCTTAATGAAAAACACAACAATAAAACAGTACAACGACAAACTCACTTAAATAGGCACTTTTACATTTCGCTTTGAAACCAAATCTCCCGCGATAATCTTGTCTGTCAGCTCCTCGCTCTCGTGATAGCCTAAATTAAATCTGACTCCTGCTGCATTTGTGCTGCGACTCTCGTTTGGCTCACACTGTATCGAACAGACACTTTCAGTTTTTAATTGTAGTGTCTGTTCTCCAACTGAACTAAATTATTTTTTACTACTATAAAAATCAAAACGACGGTGGGGGCGGTGCCGCGGTAGGCAAGTGATGTAACCGGTGTTGTGTCTTAACACCGGTAACACCGACTATCGCAGCAAGCCTAATCAGGAACAATATGATTTTTACCCGATCTGACTCCTAAAATAATTTTTGTTTGAGTAACCTAATGTAATATCAAGTAAGGGATAATCCACGGCTAGTTCGGATAATTCAGTTCAGTTCAGTTCATCTTTATTCACTTCCCGAGGGCAATTTGGTTGCAGCATGCAAGCATAAGACAATCACCATACAAAAGGTATGTATAAAAACACATAAGATCATCAAACAACAGCATTTTACCTAACATTTAAAAATGTAACAGCTGAGGGGATAAATGAATGTCTAAAGTGATTTGTTTTGCTAATAGGAGTTCTAAAAACCAGAGGGGAGGAGGTGAAACTCATGGTGCATGGGGTGTGACTCATTTAACAATATACTCTGTGCTTTTCCAAACACCTGCCTTTGATACAGCTGGGCCATACTCATCTGCTTCTTCCCAATTATTTTACTTTCCTGACTTTTCCAGACAGTTCTTATTTTTCATGTTTATGGAATTAAACCAGCACAGCAATGAAAAAGATAAAAACGACTCAATATAAGATCTGTAAAACATACACATCCATGTTTTATCCACATAAAAAGACCTTAGTTTCCTCAAGCAGTACAATCTCTGTTTCCCCCTCTTACACAAGGCTTCAGTATTTGGTGAAAAAGTCAACTTATTATCTAAAATGGTGCCCAAATACTTATACTGCTCAACACTCTCAACACCCATACCATTTATAGTTGTTTGTTTGTACTGAATAGATTGCTTCCTCAAGCTAAAGTCAATAATCATCTCTTTGGTTTTAAGAACATTAAGTTTTAAAAAAGCATCCTGACACCAGGTAACGAAACCATCAACCACAGAACCATGCATTGAGTCCCCCTCACTCGATAAACTAATAATTACAGAGTCATCTGCAAATTTTTTCAAAATTACTCTTACAGTCACTAGTATACAAAATAAATAATAAATGAGAGAGGATACATCCTTGAGGTGACCCGGTAGATGACACCAACCATTTCGAAAGACTGTCATTTACTTTGACCCTCTGTGTTCTCTGCACAAGGAAATCTAAAATCCATCCCACAATACTACAATCCAAACTAAATTCATTAATACGTTTCCTGACTAAGATATGTGGCTGAATAGTATTGAAAGCAGATGAAAAATCAATAAAGAGTAATTTTGCAAATGTTTTTTGCTTGTCTAAATGCTGAAGTACTAAGTGTAGAAGGGTTGCTACTGCATCCTCTACACCTCGTTTATCCCTATATGCAAATTGAAAGGGGTCTAAAGAACACTGGGTCCCTTTGCATATTTTCTCTCTTTACCAATTTCTCAAAACATTTCCCAACTAGAGATGCGAGCGCCACCGGTCTAAAATTATCAGCTGACTGTATGTGACTTTTTTTTGGTACCGGTATCACTGTAGACTGCTTCCACAGTGTAGGTACTCTCTGTTGTTGAAGGGACAGAGCAAAGAATTCATGAAAAATTGGTCCTAACTGCTCACCGCATTCCTTAAGTAATCAGCCCCCTATTTTATCAGGCCCAGGTGCCTTCCTAATTTTACAATGTTTAAAAACTGTAATCACATCTCCCATGTTAGAAAAAGACACAATCATGCTCCCCCTTTTCTCTACATCCACTTTTCAACCCCTTAATTTCCTGTGCAAAATCATAAGTATCAAATCTTAAATAATAATTATTAAAATTATGAGACAGAACTGCAACCATCCAGACTAATTTTATTATTTCGCTTGCTACTATCCTGACCTGTTATTAAATACATCCCCTCCCAAACAAAACCTAGATGGCCTCTTCTCAGTTTTAACTCAAGATCTTCCTTATAGACTGCTTTAACCCTCTTAATTTCACATTTAATTTCTCTTCTTAATCTATAATTCTCAACCATATTCCCTCCCTACTAATCTGTTACTTCATCAATGTCATTACCAGAGTCCATAAAAACACTCTTGTAAACATAGTGTTGCCTCTTCAGACCAAAATTTCACCTTGATTAACTGTGACTTTTCACATTTCAAAACAGTTTTATATACAGGAACAAGTAATACCATATTATGATCTGAAGTTCCCAGAGGTGATTTGCCAATTGACTTGTAGGCTCTTTTAATGGATCCATAACACAGATCTAAAATTTTGTCTTTGCGTGTAGGGCAGGTCACATGATTAAAATGGCCTAGTGCTTTCTCCAATGTACAATTATTAAAATCTCCAAGGATAAAATTTGGTGCGTCAGGAGATGCAGATTGCAATTTATGTACAACACGCTCAATCTCCCTTGTCGCATTTTCCTCGTTTGCTCGGGGATGAATGTAAACAACCGTCACGTATAACTGGGGAAACTGCCGTGGCAAATACTGAGGCCTTAACACCACAGACAATAGCTCAATGTCGTGCACACTCTCTCCTTGACAGACACAGATTTGCACCAGTTCTTTATAATATATAGACATACCCCACCTCCATGCGCTTTGCCGTTGCGTCTCGGTCCAACAGGCACTCCAAAGTCATCAAGTCATAGACTCAGATCTAAATCCCCTTCAGAAAGCCAAGTCTCTGTGAGAGCCATCACGCAAACGTTCCTGAAACCACATTGGTATTTCACCAAAGCTTGAAGCTCATCTGTTTTTTTTCCGTAGAGACTGCACATTTGCCAGAATTAGTGTAGGAAGAGGAATTTTGGAAAGATTTAGATTTTTCAGTCTCTGACGAACACCTCCTTTTCGGCCACTCTTTCGGATTTTAAATGATGAATCATTTTGTTCTGAGCGTTTATGTTTTAGCTTGTGTGGAGATAGACTTCCAAGCTCTGGATATAAACATTCCACAGTTTGCTTGCTTCACATTGTAGGGCTTGTACCATTGTAAAAGAAACTCCCGGGAATATTGAATTCTTGCCGGTTCCTGCAGGCAGCTCGTACAAGCACAGACTCAGGTGGATCAACGTCAATAACACAATTACCCCCATTTTTTCCATTTCCTACTCTTTCGATAACTCCAGATAAGGGGGTCACTATTTTTCGGATGGCACTACTCTCCACGTCTAAGCATATTTTCAGAAAAGAATTTAAAGGCAAAAACAAACAACCGCATGCGCAGCGCCATCTGACGTCCGCTTGGTTTTTTGCCTCCACGTCGTGCGTTAAAATCGTTCAATGCACAGCTAGCTGTGGATTATCCCGCTTTTACCATGGTCACTGACAACTTAAAGCTGTTATTGATGTTTGCAGCGCAATATTTGACCGGAGGGTAAAACTTACGGTTATTTTCATCAGTTATGGCTCGTTAGATCTAGCATTCTGCCCGCTTTGAATCAGACACAGAGATAAAGTAGTGCGTACGATTACATTTATTTGAATGAATTATAGCATTTATTTGAATTAATTATCGAGAGAGAGAGAGAGATATTCGTACCTGTGTCTGTTCAGCCTCTTTCTCTATTAACAATGAAGCTGTCAGTTAAATTACTTCAAGATAGCGATGTACCGTTGCTGAGAAATATAATGCAGCGATACATCATTGTATTACTAAAAGTCGCGGGGCAGCGTACCTGCGTGAAGTTGGCCCCCCACCCAACGCAAAACGTCGACAAAATAGTCTCAATCGTTTGTGCTCCGTTTATGCTGGTTTGTGCCGTAAAATTTTTCGTTTGTGCTGCTTTGGTTTTTAAGATATTAAAAGAACATTTATAAGTCATTCTGAGGTCACTCAGCCCCCCCACATGCTCCAAATTCACCCCAAATAGTCTCAATCGTTTGTGCTTCGTTTGTGCCGGTAAAAATTTCGTTTGTGCTGCTTCCGTTTTTTAAATATTATACATTTAATTATAGGCGATGACATCACCAGCCCCCCCACATGCTCCAAATTTACCCAAAATAGTCTCAATCGTTTGTGCTTCGTTTGTGCTGGTTTGTGCCGGTAAAATTTTCGTTTGTGCTGCTAAGTAGCAAAAAAAAACTAGCTACTTATTTCTCTGCCTAACAAAACCAAAACGAAAAAAATAAAATAAAAAAATAAAGACATTTTCTTTTAATATGATTTTCTACTTAAAAAGAAACAAGACAAATGAGAAACAGTTTGACATTTGTTTTTTCGTTTTGTATAAGAAACGTAAAAACGAGACTTAAGAGGTTTTTTCGTATTTTTGGTTCATGGGTAAAACATTTTTATGCTTTAGGCCTAGTATTTGTTCCGAATGTGTGGGCGGCCCTGAAACGTTCCTTTTAGCTTTATATGATTTAAAACAACACTGAGGAAAATTGCATTCATTTTTATTTTATTCTCAAAAGACCTATTAAGGAAAACATCCGATGCAATAACATAATTTGTATTTCATAAACCCAACCCCATACAAATAACTAATATTATTTATATAGGCTATATATATATATATACGTTATATAACGTTGCTTAAGTTTTCATCATAATAGTCTACTTAAGTGTTTTAAGGCCCATATGCTGTACTTTGGAATTATGAACTGAAGCGATGAAAAGTATAACCTGATGAAGCTATGGTCCGATTGTTTTTTGAAGGTGATGGAGACGTTTATGATGTTCACATGGACGATTACCAGCCCGCGCTTCGCAAATGATAATGAGCTCAGACGGGAATGAGCTCTGGTTTCATATGTATTTGCCTACATAATCAGAAAATTATCTACATATTTCAAGCTTTCTATAGACATGTTTTCCATGTCTGTGAGGCAAGTTTTTCGCTGAGTTTCGGCAGAAAGCGCACATAATTTGTTCTCTTTATTTTACAAAGCGTTTTGTAACATTTTTTTCTCGCTATTATGAGTGTATACAAATAAAATACACTTTCACGTTTGAAAAATATATCTTATCTGTAGGCTTGACCAAAGTGATTAATAATTAAATATTTTAAGTTATTTCCGCTGTTATCAGGAAACAATGGAAGGGAACGCGCCGACGCCTCCGCGGACAAGAGAAGTGTGCTCTTTATATTGGCAAGAAGTTGCCTATATGCAACAGCCAGTATGAAGAAACATTATTGTAACTAATTTGCAGAGCAGTACATCAGATGAACTCTTATTCTGCGTGATGGGACAGGCAAGACAGAATGAGTTGAAGGGCGTTTCAGGGCTCGTTTTTACCCCTGAACAAAAATTACGAAAGATCTAGCTTAATTTTCATTTGATTTTCATAAACAAAATGAAAAATAAAAATCAAACCGTTTCTTATTTCTTTTTAAGTAGAAAATCAAATTATCAGAAGGTACACCGGGTCCAAAACATGCAATATTTCATTATTTCTTTACAAAACCAAAACGAAAAAAAACAAAAACAAAAACAAATGAAGAATTATCAACAATTAATTATGTAATTATGATCAATTATCATTCAGGAAACAGCATACAATATTTATATACCTTTCAACCCGGTTGGTTTGTGTACCGGGAGTATTTTCTGTGATGATTCCATATTTCTTTGAAATATGAAACTGTTATTCTTGGTTTTACATATTATGAGAGAAGAGTCAGGGCTGAGTGACCTCAGAATGACCTTTAAATGTTCTTTTAATATCTTAAAAACCAAAGCAGCCAAACGAATTTTTTTACGGCACAAACCAGCACAAACGATTGAGACTATTTTGCTGACGTTTTGCGTTGGGTGGGGGTCCAACTTCACGCAGGTGGGCAGCCTTGATAACAAGTTTCTGAGCTCCTGTTTGTTTGTGTGTGTGTGTGTGTGTGTGTGTGTGTGCAGCGCGATCTCCGCACTGTGTATGCGAGTGACGTAGGCCTATGTGTGTGCGCTTCAATGAAAACAGCGCATTAATATAGAACGGTGATTAAACTGACTTGGAACTACCTGTGCATTAAATGGTTTTATTGCACACCTTCCAGCCAATCAGAAACAAGTATTCAGACAGACCATGGTATAATTTGAATATAATCTGAATTAATGATAATATTCATAATGAATAATATTTTCAAATTAAAACGTTTTAATTAATTTATTTAGACCTTAAGGTCAACATGCAACAGCATTTGCATTTTCGCTGCACATTTTACTTCTGTAATCTGATGTATTTCTGAGTCATAATATTTAATGAGAAAAAATGAGGTGGACTTTATTTAATCCTTAGAAATTAATTGGATGGTGAAGGTTGTTGGAGGAAATGGTTTGAGAAAGTAGACGTCAGCTTAACAGGAAAACATGCTGACTACTTTAAGTAGCTAATTCTAGCTGATCTGTCTCTTTTTACACTTACTTTTTTTGTGTAACCTAGTTATATGGTTAGGCTCATTAAGTCATACTGAATAATAAAATGAGTTTATTTATCGGCTGAGTTTCATCGCATGCAATCCAAAATTTTCTTTTTTACCTGTAATGTTTACCTTAATGTTTAATGCATTAACACATTCACTTTTGTTTTGACTTTTTTTCTGTAGTGCTTAAAACCTTAATTAGGAGTCAACCACCATTAAACCCCAGCATCCCCTGTAATTCACACCTATTTTGTGTTTTCTTCAATCTAGGCAGTAGGCGACTGAGATGGGCGTTCATCTAGGCTGTCTCAGCGACACACTGTGGCTGCCATTGCTGCTGCTGCTGTCTGTCTGCTCCACCCCCCGCTGCCAGTGTCGACCGTTCGGGATGGTTGAGCCCACCGTGAACGTGGCGGTGGTGTTCAGCGGCTCCGCCTACCAGCTGGAGATCAAGGGCCGACTGAGCAGGGAGAACTTTCTGGACCTGCCGCTGGAGGTGAACCCCATCACTGTGCTGGTGAACAACACCAACCCACGCACTCTACTGACACGCATCTGCGACACGCTGGCTGCTAACAGGGTGCACGGGGTGGTCTTTGAAGATAACATTGGGTCCGAGGCCGTGGCGCAGATCCTGGACTTCATCTCCACGCAGACGGCCGTGCCCATAGTGGGCATCAGTGGGGGATCTGCCGTCGTCCTGCCTCACAAGGTCAGAGTCGAGCACTGTGCCAGTTTCTAAAGTTGCTTGAGCTGGATGGGTAAACTCCGATTTTTGGGTGTTCATGCTGAGATTAGATTCCCTCATTGTTTTTTCACAGTCTGCATCAAAGATTCTTTAGGGAAAAAGTACAGTCAGCATGCAAATAAACCCTGACAGTGTCATCGAGACCCTGATGTGAAGTGGAGAGGTCCTGAATCACCCAGAAGGGGTTTATTTTTGGCTGACTGCACATTATCTCGCTAATTACACAGCTGCTTAGCAAATATATAAATAAATGGATATGAAATATTGATTTGAGATGAAATAATTGTATTATTTTAGAAGAAAGAGAGTGCCATGAGAGCACAGCTATGGAGGAAACTAGGGACAAGGGTCTGATATACAGTCTTGCTCAGAAGTTTACACACCCCTTGCAGAATCTGTGAAAATGAGAATAATTTTAACAAAATAAGAGTGATCATACAAAATGCATGTTATTTTTTATTTAGTACTGTCCTGAATAAGATATTAAAAGATGATATAAGATGATGTAACATAAAAGATGTTTACATATAGTCCACAAGACAAAAAAAAAGCTGAATTTATAAAAATGACCCCGTTCAAAAGTTTATGAACCCTTGATTCTCAATACTGTGTGTTGTTACCCGGGTGATCCACGGCTGTTTTTGTGTTTTGTGATGGTTGTTCATGAGTCCCTTGTTTGTCCTGAGCAGTTAAACAGCCCAACGCTCTTCAGAAAAATCCTCCAGGTCCTGCAAATTCTTCAGTTTTACAGCATCTTTTGCATATTTGAACCCTCTCCAGCAGTGACTATGATTTTGAGATCCATCTTTTCACTCTGAGGACGATTGAGGGACTCAAACACAACTATTAAAAAAGGTTCAAACATTCACCGATGGTCCAGAAGGAAACACAATGCATTAAGAGCCGGGGGGTGAAAACTTTTTGAATTTGAAGATCAAGGTAAATTGTACTTAATTTGTCTTCCGGGAAACGTAAATATCTTCTGTTGCATCTGAAGGGCAATACTAAATGAAAAAAATTATATTTAAACAAAATAAGAAAAATTTGGACATCTTCATCCTGTTCAAAAGTTTGGCTCTTAATGCGGCTCTTAATGCATTCTGTTTCCTTCTGAAGAGCGTTGGGCAGTTTAACTGCTCAGGACAAACAAGGGACTCATAAACAACCATCACAAAACAAAAAAACAGCTGTGGACCATCCAGGTAATGACACACACAGTATTAAGAATCAAGGCTTCATTTTTATACATTCAGCTATTTTTTTTGTCTTGTGGACTATATGTAAACATCTTTTATGTAAAATATATTATTCAGGACAGTACTAAATAAAAAAAGCACGCATTTTGTATGATCCCTCTTACTTTGTTAAAATTATTAGAACCCCAGAATCAAGTATACATAATAGCATTCATTGTGTCATAATAAAAGTCCCTACAAAAGGACCTATTAGCTGTTTTCACATCTGTTTCACATCTTACTGTTCCTTGTATTCCTATAGCTCAAAACAGTAGCGCATGTCGCTAGCAACGGCATTGTCATGGGTTCGATTCCCAGGGAACGCGTGCCCTTCGTAAAATGCATACTACTTTGCTACTTTTGAGTCGAAACTGTGGTACGTTTGCGTCATCAACATGAGTAACATTCCTGTAGCTCAAAGAGAAGAGCATGATGGTGCATGAACTGAAAAAAAATTTAGTGCTTGAATGCAATGTAAGTTATTTTGGAAAAGCGCTAAATGCATTAATGTAAGTACCACCATGAACGCTACTGGCAGTTGTTTACAACTGTTGCTAGGTAATTACTGTGTTATTAAAATATTTGCTGCACACAAAAATTTAAAAAACACATTCACGGCAACCAAATAAACCAATCTCTGACGTCAAACAGATTTGATCTGCACCAAAAGCTCTAGTGTGAAAGCAGAATTAATTGAAGAAGCTGGTTGATTTAATTGGCCATTGTAAACTTTGTTAATACAATACTTCTATGACTGAGTCCCTGATGAAAAGTCATGAAAAAAATAGGCACAAGTCTCTCAATGCTAAAATGTCTTGGGACACAGCATTGAGTCCAGTGTTAATTTCCAGAAACCCTTGTTTTTCAGCACAGAACTGGGGAAATAGTGGCTAATTAGAGAATCATCATTCATCATGTTTTCATTATTTACAAGCTCAATCGGTTTCCCCTGCTTGAATTTAGTTTGCCATTGGGTTGGTTTTCCAAAGATTTGTAGTGCAGTCAACATTAAGCTTTAATTTGCTTTACTTTATCTTTTCGTAAATGATGTTTAGGGACGGATAAATATGAAATTGATAATACCACAGCGGTAGTGCATTCAAATAATGGACCCTGCTAATTTTAGACCAATCAGATTGAAAATGTGAATATTTTTGTCATCTCCTTTTGTGTGTTTGATAAGTGTCACAGTTTGGCAGTACATCATAGAAAATTACTGCGCACATGTATTATAACCTTCAATGTAATTTCTTTTTTCTAGCAGTTTGTCTAGAGTCGTTGGTTATTTGTGAAAGAGTCTGGATATGGATGACCCATTAGAGAACTATAATACATCAGGAGTTTTAGCTCCATCCTCTTTCTACATGCGTCACTGTGTTGTTCAGAACACTGCAGTGAAACCAAGATCAGCTGACCTTCGCTTCAGTTCAAAATGGAGCTGAGAGGGACAATAGATGATCCCTGTCTGTTTTATTGCTTCTATGCAAATGGCTATGAACAGACATAGCAGGTCCAGGGATAAATATAGAAATCTAATGTTTATTTAGGGCACCAGATGAAGCTATAAAATGGACTGCTGACGTCTAGTTTATGGCATCTCGAAATTTGAAACTGTTGCTTTGTGATTCTGTAGCAGTATTTTGCCGTCTGACTCTATTTATATTCAAAACACTCAGTGCACAATAACAGAATATTCCTTGTTTTTAATGCTAAATCCATATTTCTGGCTATGTAAATCGTTATTACTAAAGGACTGCAGTGCATAACGGCCAGCGGGAGAATAGTGCAAGTCCAGCGTTTATTAAATGTTATTGCATTTTCGACCAGACTAAAAAAAGTATTACATTTTACGTATGTTCTGAATGATAGATGGATTAGTGTTTACTGTTTTGAAGTCATCAATTCTGTCATACTGAAGCTGCAAATTGAACCTGGAAACATATTTAAGAGAGTCTTTTATTGTCTTTGAGGTGGTATTTTTGTGCATAATCATCCCAAACTCCATGCACTCAGGTTAAGTAGTATATTTACGGTTGTTATGATGATCTGTATTTGTTGGAGAACAAGTAATATTGTGTTTATAGAGCTTATTGAGATGAAAATATAGGATTTCTTAGTGGGAGAATCAAAAGAAAAGTTCTCTCAATGGCTTTAATATTTATCCCACGTTGTTTTGTAAGAGATTTTTCTACAATCCAAGTTGTTTTGTCTGTGTTGTATTTATTAACTTTAGTCTGGTACAGTCATAATCATGAGAAAATAATACTGTTAATACTAAAAAAGTATTTTCACCATCTTAAGACATGCATTTATAAAAACATGAAACAGATTAGGATATGCAATACCACTAGCCTATACAAAATGTACTTATATACTTGTAAAGACATATTGCCGTAGTATGTGTGATATGAATCCTAGGATGAGAGTTTAAACTAGTTTGAACTATTATTTTATAGCTCTAAGTTTAAAGCTTTCATTGGCAGGCTGGCACAGCTGCACCCAGTGGACTGTTGACAGGCATCTCAGGTTCTGACTGATGAATGCCACCGTTACACCAGATGGCCTCCCTGCTGCCCACCTTTCCTGCATATAGTAAGACAGAGAAAGTCTCCCTCGCTGCAGATCTGGTGGCCTAAATTGTCTCAATCTGAGGACTATGTGACGGCATTTTAGTGCCACGTTAAAATGAACCCCCCTCGCTCTCCCTAAAAAACCCCTATGATTCAGAAAAAAAATGTATAATGTTTTGAGAATAATCTCATCCTTTTGCCAGAATAAAATGAAACGTTTTCAAATTAAAGTAGTAATATTTTTAATCCATAACACATTGCGTTTATATTCTAGGGTCGTCAGTTTGTTTGTAGGTAGTATCTGTAATCAGTGGTACAAAGTGAATTTCCACTGTCTTAGTACATTTCCACGTTAAATGTTTTTATAATTGTTTTTCTTTGGGGAGGAAGTGCTTAGTCGTTCCTCTTGACTTAATGTCATTGTTTTGGCAATAGATAATGTTTATGACAAGCTAAATGTGAGATTGGTTCTCCTTGGTCATCGAATAATGTCCCCTTTGAGGATACTTTCCTTGCAACTTTATTGTCAAAATATTTAAATGTCTGATCTCGCGGCCATGCAGAGTTTGGGCCATATTTTACTAGTCTGTAATAAGTGGCAGGATGTCCACTAAAACAAGTAAAATTCAGTATCCAATCATACAAGACCATTGGCACTCAAAACTGCAGGACAAGGTCACTATGACTTTTTATGACACATTTCCTTTAGAGTACATACAATCAGTGGCTGTTTAACAGAAATGACCTGGTGTATGTAACCATAGTAACCTAAAATATTACTGTAATAATGTGGTGATACAGACAAATGCAAATGTACCACTGTCACAGTTGGTTGCAGCAGAGATGCAGCAGAGATCCAAGGGGTGGGAGGGTGAGCAGTTCAGGGGACCAGGGCGGCTCGGCCTCCATGGCCTTGCCCCGGTAGCTCGGCTCGGCCACTATGGCCGAGGATGTATAGCAACCCCCAAAATTTTCTTGGGAGGAGCTATAGGGTTGTGAAATGGAGGGGGCTCTTGGGCTGTAGCGGATTCTGGAGCGGGTACATTGGCTGGAGCGGGTTCACGGGTTGGAGTCCTCTCTGGACACTGGTCGGGGGCTGGAGCCGTCACTGGACTCTGGTCGGGGGCTGGAGCCATCACTGGACTCTGGTCATGGGCTGGAGCCGTCACTGGACTCTGGTCATGGGCTGGAGCCGTCACTGGACTCTGGTCATGGGCTAGATCCGTCACTGGACTCTGGTCAGGGGCTGGAGCCGTCACTGGACTCTGGTCATGGGCTGGAGCCGTCACTGGACTCTGGTCAGGGGCTGGAGCCGTCACTGGACTCTGGTCAGGGGCTGGAGCCGTCACTGGACTCTGGTCATGAGCTGGAGCCGTCACTGGACTCTGGTCAGGGGCTGGAGCAGTCACTGGACTCTGGTCAGGGGCTGGAGCCATCACTGGACTCTGGTCAGGGGCTGGAGCCTTCACTGGACTCTGGTCATGAGCTGGAGCCGTCACTGGACTCTGGTCAGGGGCTGGAGCCATCACTGGACTCTGGTCATGAGCTGGAGCCATCACTGGACTCTGGCCAGGGGCTGGAGCCGTCACTGGACTCTGGTCATGGGCTGGAGCCGTCACTGGACTCTGGTCATGGGCTGGAGCCGTCACTGGACTCTGGTCAGGGGCTGGTTTAGTTCTGTTCAGGTGTGTTTAGTTAATCATGGCTCAGGAATTTCTCTCACAGGAACAGACTCAGGAAATTCTCTCACTGGAACAGATGCTGTGGTGGTGAAGCTGTAGCCTCTCTCGGTCAGGATCTTCATGAGGTATTCAGTCAGGTCACGGCCAGCCAAGTCCAGATTTACTGCTGCTAGATCCATATTTTAAAGGTCAGTTCTTCTGTCACAGTTGGTTGCAGCAGAGATGAAACAGGATCTAAGTGCAGCAGTCTTTATTCATAAACAAACTCAAAACTTCACAAAACTCACAAACTGGAACAGAACAACCAACTAAATACAACATAGAACTGACAAAGAACTGAAAGAAACACAGGAATTAAAATAGACAGCAAACAAATTAACTAAACACACCTGAACAGAACTAAACCAATCAGTAACCATAAGAACAAACGGAGAGAACGGAGGAGAACTGAACTAATTAATAGACTAGAAAACAAATCTAGAAGCACAGACATGAACAGAACAGATAAACAGATACAAAATGTGACAACCACCTTCCCTCTGGGTTTTTTTTTTTATTACTCCGATATTGATTAACTGAGTTCTTTCACCTTCATCCCATTTCCTGTTTCTAAGAAGTATGCTTCAACAATAAAACATGGAGGAATATTAGTATAGAAACTTACTTTGCTCTGAGAGTTTTGTGCTTCATGACATACAATTACAGCTTGTAACATTATTCTGTATCTCTCTTACCGAGCCAAACATACAGTAGTCATATGGCTATTTTGGTCATCTGTTACCTTGAAAAACAAAGGTAAAAACCTTTAGACATTCATGGCAATGCCTCTGATCCTACGCAACAACCTGAATCCAATTTAGTCACCAAAAATTCATTTATTTAGACTGTGTTGTTCTTGCGGGCCACGTACAGAATCTAATCTCGTAGCGAAGTGAGCATTCATATGTCAACCGGACGACGAGGATGAAATCATTGTGTGTTTCCTCTCAGCAGTCAATCATGGATCAATGTGGCGCTCACGCTGCTTTCGGCTGCACAAGTGGCATAGACACCGAGAGATCAGGCAGATGACGTTAACTGTTTTCAGCCAAGAGGAAATAGAATAGCAAATGAACACATCTTCTTTCTTTTTGCCAATATATATGATTTCTTATATATATGAAGTTGTATTGGTTTACTGGGTTTGCCTAGAAGCTCCTCAGAGACACAGAGCCAGAGATTTGTTTTATCTGGCCATGCACACAGCCACAGGTCTGTGTGAGTTTAACACAGTGGACTCTCTATCTCTCACACACATGGAGGGACACACAGAGAGAAGTTTGCTTTGGAGATAAAGCATGCATACGCAGCTAAGCTATAATATTTATCTTCTCACTGGACCAGGACACCTACAGTTGAATAATGAGGGGAGATATCTAGAGAAAACCAGAGAGAAGGGGTGAAAAAGTGAGTGTGTATGTGTGATTGTAGGTTAAAAACATGAATAGCATATGGGCACTTTTTGCCTTGTTGATTTTTAGAATTTAAACTTCCCTAAAACACACTCCAGTGTTGAGGTAATGCATTACAAGTAATGTGAGTTACGTAATCAGATTACTTTTTCAAGTAACTAGTAAAGTAACAATACTTTTAAATTTACAACAAAATATCTGAGTTACTTTTTCAAATAAGTAATGCAAGTTACTTTGTTTTCCCATTTATTGACTTTGTTCTCCTGTCAGAGAAATCGTGCAGAGGCGTTGTGTGCGCTGATGGTTGTTGTAGTTCTAGACTAAATGTGAGCAGGCATTTACTCATCTAACTTGCACAAAAAACAGATTCAGTATTCCACAATATGAATAAAAACAGTGAAATGCAAACTCAGAATATTACGCAAACCTGCAATAATTAAATATGTTGAATAACACAAATATACTGTGTATTTAATCTCACTTTATTAGCCAAAGCTTTGCTCCTGACCTTTGATGATCCAATTTAACCATACTAATGAGCGAAAATTACTTTAGATAAACTTCAGATTTTTTTTTTGTTATTAAAAAACAAATAAGCAAGCAAGCCCAGCAGAGCACAGGTGACAAAAAAGTAATGCAAAAGTAACATAACTCATTAATTTCCATAAAAAAGTAACCAAGTAACACAATTAGTTACTTTTTTAATGAGTAACGCAACATTGTAATGCATTACTTTCATAAGTAACTTTCCCCAACACTGACACACTTAAAAAACACAAACTTTTCACACTCTAACTAGTTTAAATGCCAACTTTGCATTTGTTTATCAAATAAACGAGGTGGTAAATAAATCAAACATCAAATCAAAATTCAACTCCTTTGTCTTTGTAAGATTAATTTCTTTTATTTTATGTATCCTAAACAGTGGCGTAGGCAGAAAGTGGATGATGGGTGGACCTCTAATAGTGTGGGTGCGCCGGAATAATTCGCATTACCCTTTAATTTGGAAGAAAAATCCAAAAATCCTGTTGAAACATAGCAACACAGCTAAAAGTATTCCTCATATGTTGGACCTTTTATTGTCTATTGTCTTTTAATATAGTCTACTTCTACATGTTGATGCCTTCTCAAGCCCCCGTACGAGCTGTGTTTGTGATGTTTGAGTGCAACGCGCGGAAGGACCGTTTGCAAGGTTGCTTTATTTTTTTTTAAATTCCCCTAGGTGCTTACTAGTGTCGCAGAAACGAAATACTTCACCTGTAAGCACTAAGCTCCGTGCGATCAAGTGTGAGTGGCTGCAACGTGAAAAAATTGAAACCAAAAACAAAGCAGGAGAGAGATCCAAACCAAGTCCTGATAACGATATCACGAAGAGAAATCACAATGTCTGATTCCTGTATCGACAACCTGCCATTGCTAATACAGTACATGTGGCTTATGTACATTTCAGAAAACCACTTGCTCACAAATATTACATGCAAATATTGCATAGCCATGCCACGGCAGGCCAGACTAATAACCTACCCATAGCTTACCTTCTATGGCTGATGTCTGTTCTAAACAAGTCGGAGTTGGCTGGGTTTTGAATTGAAGATGTTGATAATATCATCATATTCTGTTAGTTCACTTTCAAACGACAAAACTGTTATGGCATCCTGTCATCTTTGTCAAGACATGTTTCTTTTTCTTAAATGTGTCATAAATGGCAGTTTTTTAATAACAAAAAAGGCGCTGCTAGTTGGAATCGAATCCAGATAATGCCGCGAAGAAGAACATAACATCACTACTGGCGTGACGTAACCGAAGAGACGAATTAGCATATTTTTATTAATATTAGAATAGAGTTCTAATGCATGACAAAATAAATCACATTTAAAATAATTATTAAAGAATTGTTAAACGTTAGAAAATAGTATTATTAAAAAAAAAAAAATTTCCCTGGATCTGACAGGATGGGCAAGCTGTCGTAGCTACGCTTGTGATCCTAAATATACAGAATTAAATAATATTTTACACTTTAATTTTACAAAATTACAGATAGATTTGACGCACAATAAATATATTTTGTAGCTAACACTTCATTTGTTAACATTAGTTAACTATGTGAGTTAGCATGAACTATCAATGAACTGAATACTTGTACAGCAGTTATTAATATTTATGATGATAACAATCTCAACATTTACTAAAACATTTTTTAGATTAAAAGTCATTTCTGGTAACATTAGTTAATGCACTGAACATGACCATTTTTATTAACTAACATTAACCAAGGTTAATAAATGCGGAAAAAAATTAATTCTTCATCGTTCGTTCATATTAGTTATGCATTGAGGAGCAAATGAGGCCTTACCTTTTTGTTCACAAGTGATTTTTACTTCGATCAAGAAGTACAGTAACTGTTAATAAACCTTTGTTTGGGACAAAATTGTTGTCATGGTGAATGAAGTTGTGGGGCATAATTTTCACACATAAATATGGTTTGTATATTCCTTTTTTCTTAGATCATCATAGTTTGAAAAAATATAATTCATATTTTATGATGGATTTTCATAGTTTTACATTGAAAGTCTGGGTCTGGAAAAAGAATAAATAAATGATAAGAATGCATTTGAAAAATAGTAAAAATACATAAAGGTACAGTAAAAAAATCGAGAGGTTTATTCTAATTCTAACTTTTTCAATTATATATAAATGTTCAAAACATTTGGAATTACTGTTTGGAAATGTTCCTATAAATGACTTCATAAAAATTATCAAAATAATGAATTTGTGAAGTAATGTGAGTAGTGTTGGCTCTATAGGGCATTGCTATGTGATTGCTAACATGAGGGTCCGTCTCTAACAGATGGAAATTGTAAGTCTGATCACTTAGAAAAGAAATAGCACAAATCACCACAACAATACACGTCTGTGGTGAAAAATGACAGGTTACCTCCACTGCATGTAGCTCAAAAAAATTATTTTGTCCTGTACAGACAGACATTGTCATGTTCAGAGATAACACGTGTGTATCTTGGCAGAAACCATGATGTATTTATGGTTTGTTGGGTAACAACATGCACAAAATATGTTAAGAAGCATCAATACGGCGCAGGATCTGTTGGTGAATTCATCAGTGTTTCTTTGCTGTGTCCATGTGTTGATGATGAGGGTGGTAATCCTGTTTAGATACGTTTAGATACGACATGTGATGTCAGCAAACAGGGGAGGGGCCTGAAGGGTAAGGACATGTTCTTTGAGTCACCAGCAACATTCTGCAGCACACATTTTCAACAATGTGCATTTGCACACTCCCAACCAAAAACACTGCATATGGTTGAGAGCAGAGAGACAGAAAGATTGCATTCGAAATGACATAAAGTTGACATAATCTCCACTGACAATGCATCATCATCATTATGCAATACAATTATGCCACTGGAGTCTGTTCTTCATTCAGGTTTTGGCACATTACGTAGTTTCTCATGGAAGTAATTTGGTAAATAGTAAATTACCATTTATGTTATATACACCGATCAGGCATAACATTATGACAGGTGAAGTGAATAACACTGATTACCTCATTACGGCACCTGTTAGTGGGTGGGATATATTAGGTGGCAAGTGAACATTTTGTCCTTAAAGTTGATGTGTTAGAAGCAGGAAAAATGGGCAAGCGTAAGGATTTGAGCGAGTTTGACAAGGGCCAAATTGTGATGGCTAGACGACTGGGTCAGAGCATCTCCAAAACTGCAGCTCTTGTGGGGTGTTCCCGGTCTGCAGTGGTCAATATCTATCAAAAGTGGTCCAAGGAAGGAACAGTGGTGAACTGGGGACAGGGTCATGGGCAGCCAAGGCTCAATGATGCACGTGGGGAGTGAAGGCTGGCCCGTGTGGTCCGATCAAACAGACGAGTTACTGTAGCTCAAATTGCTCAAGAAGTTAATGCTGGTTCTGATAGAAAGGTGTCAGAATACACAGTGCATCACAGTTTGTTGCGTATGGAGCTGCATAGCCGCAGAGCAGTCAGGGTGCCCATGCTGACCCCTGTCCACCACCGAAAGCGCCAACAGTGTACATGTGAGCATCAGAACTGGACCACGGAGCAATGGAAGAAGGTGGCCTGGTCTGATGAATCACGTTTTCTTTTACATCACGTGGATGGCCGGGTGTGTGTGCGTTGCTTACCTGGGGAACACATGGCACCAGGATGCACTATGGGAAGAAGGCAAGCCGGCGGAGGCAGTGTGATGCTTTGGGCAATGTTCTGCTGGGAAACCTTGGGTCCTGCCATCCATGTGGATGTTACTTTGACATGTACCACCTACCTGATCATTGTTGCAGACCATGTACACCCTTTCATGGAAACGGTAAACCCTGGTGGCTGTGGCCTCTTTCAGCAGGATAATGCGCCCTGACACAAAGCAAAAATGGTTCAGGAATGGTTTGAGGAGCACAACAACGAGTTTGAGGTGTTGACTTGCCCTCCAAATTCCCCAGATATCAATCCACTCGAGCATCTGTGGGATGTGCTGAACAAACAAGTCCGATCCATGGAGGCCCCACCTCACAACTTACAGGATTTAAAGGATCTGCTGCTAACATCTTGGTGCCAGATACCACAGCACACCTTCAGGGGTCTAGTGGAGTCAAATTTTACATTTTGTTTTTTTTTTGTTTTCTTTTACTTCATTTGAATGGTCCAAAACTTGGTAAAGGTTTTGGCACTTGCTATATGAACACACACACACACAAGGTTAAATGTTCCAGAAAAAAATAGTCACACTTGTATTTCCGCATTGGAAACGAATGGAAAACGAATTTCATCTAGTGGAAAGTTTTGGTACTGCGCCCAAACAAAACCAAACAAAGATATCAATTTCAAATTTGGAACTTGTTTAGATTTATGGCTTTGATTTTCTCTCAGTTTTAGAGTTAAATATATATTTCATACAAAATTTGTAAATAGTATTTTTGTGCATTTTTCATAACTTTTTTTAATTTTATTTCAGCAATAATCTGACAAAGTGTCTTTAAAAAGAGACCAAACTTAAGTCTGTGCTCCAAAAAGCATTCAAGATTTACGACAGTTTAAATTTCATTTGCAGGTCTATGCTCAAAAAGGGGTCAACAGGTAATAAATGGATTACAACTACTTTATAAATATCATTTAGTAACATAAAAATACAAAACATTAAAAACAATTGTTATTTTGGACTGCCACGTGAGGAGCACAAGAGGGTTAAATTTTTTTTTAAATATTTTCCATGATTCTTTTTATTTTAGTATTACCTGATGAATAGAGAGTTCAAAAGAACAGTATTTATATGACTAGAAATCTTGTAATCTTTTGTAACATTATAATATATATATATATATATATATATGTTTTTTATTCATTTAAATTAGATTTATATCATATAACTATTTATATTTTATTTTAAATTGAATTGAAAGATGTTTCTCTTTACTTTTATACATCAAATATTAGATTCTGTATGCCTTCAACGTAATACAAATAATATTTGAATAATTCCTTATGGCTTTTACAGTAAAAATATAGAGGGCAGATTTTTAATTTTGCAGTCAACATGTTTTCTTTTTCTTGTTTTTCTTTCCTCAAACATGTAGTTCTTTATTCATGAACTGCATTGATATTTTAGGTTTCAGGTTCATTGTATTTGGGAGTCCCTGAAAACCCCTGCCATAGATGTGACAGCACTCGGCCAAATGTTGTGGTCATCCTGTCAGGGATTCAATTGAAATGAGTCACTTCTGATAAGGAGCTAATTAGGGCAATCAAAGACTCAAGAACGGAAGGACACAGACGCAGCTCTACATAGTGATAAATATTGAGGTCGATCCTGTCAAAATGTTCAGACTCAGATTTGATTCAGATTTGCTGTCTGAGCTCCAGAGATCTAGTAATATGAAAATAGGCTTGTCATTTTGTAATGGGACCAGCTTATGAATACCCAACCCATTATATGACTCTAACCGTTCTTTTGTCTCACACCTTGTAGTTTTTTTTAAACGCAATGGTCATTCAATGACACAAACATTCAAGCATTGTGATTTTTAGAGCAGCGATTTTTAGGTCAGCGAACAGGTGGAATAAACCGGAACATCTTCCATTAACAGGCTTACCCTACTTTCCCAATGCTTTTGTCTGAAGGACATCACTGTGTAACACTGAAAGTCTCTCTCCGGAAACGGTTCAATATGAATATCCTCTGGTGGTAGCAGTTGGCCTTGATCTCCTAGAGAAAAACTCGGTCAAGTTTAGATTCAGTCACCATTTACGGTTTCTGAAATGATAAACGCTGTTTATACACACTATAAATATCATCTAAACTCTTCCGTTTATTTGAGATGTTTGCAATCTTTCTCTGTGGATAAACCTTTTATAACCAAATGTCATGTTCAGGCAGTCAGATATTTGCTCAGATTTCAGGAAGTTTTGGATATTTGACAGTTTAATATTCAAGCTTATGTTTTAGATAAGGTAGCTTTTATTTCAGATACACAGAAAAAATGGTACAAAAGTTGTCACTGGGACAATATCCTTTAAAAGGGTTCTAATATGTACCATTTAGGTACTGATATGTACACTTTTGGTACAAAGGTGTGCCTTTTGAAAGGGTACCGCTCCAGTGAGAGCTTTTGTACCTTGTTTTCTGAGAGTGTAAATGTGTTTTTTGGACACATTTTTTATTGCCTTTATATTCTTCACATGCATTGTAATTTACCTTGTAATTTCTCTATGTAAATGAGGATGAAATCAAGCTTTTTGGACAAAATTGTAACTGGTATTATGTTGTAAAATGATATAATTGTTGTGCATGGATGATTGGACATACAGCCTCAAAGTCAAAACCTGTTTCGCCTGAATAGTATTGAAGAATGTAATTATGGGCCATATACACTCACCTAAAGGATTATTAGGAACACCATACTAATACTGTGTTTGACCCCCTTTCGCCTTCAGAACTGTCTTAATTCTACGTGGCATTGATTCAACAAGGTGCTGAAAGCATTCTTTAGAAATGTTGGCCCATATTGATAGGATAGCATCTTGCAGTTGATGGAGATTTGTGGGATGCACATCCAGGGCACGAAGCTCCCGTTCCACCACAACCCAAAGATGCTCTATTGGGTTGAGATCTGGTGACTGTGGGGGCCATTTTAGTACAGTGAACTCATTGTCATGTTCAAGAAACCAATTTGAAATGATTCGAGCTTTGTGACATGGTGCATTATCCTGCTGGAAGTAGCCATCAGAGGATGGGTACATGGTGGTCATAAAGGGATGGACATGGTCAGAAACAATGCTCAGGTAGGCCGTGGCATTTAAACGATGCCCAATTGGCACTAAGGGGCCTAAAGTGTGCCAAGAAAACATCCCCCACACCATTACACCACCACCACCAGCCTGCACAGTGGTAACAAGGCATGATGGATCCATGTTCTCATTCTGTTTACGCCAAATTCTGACTCTACCATCTGAATGTCTCAACAGAAATCGAGACTCATCAGACCAGGCAACATTTTTCCAGTCTTCAACTGTCCAATTTTGATGAGCTCGTGCAAATTGTAGCCTCTTTTTCTTATTTGTAGTGGAGATGAGTGGTACCCGGTGGGGTCTTCTGCTGTTGTAGCCCATCCGCCTCAAGGTTGTGCGTGTTGTGGCTTCACAAATGCTTTGCTGCATACCTCGGTTGTAACGAGTGGTTATTTCAGTCAAAGTTGCTCTTCTATCAGCTTGAATCAGTCGGCCCATTCTCCTCTGACCTCTAGCATCAACAAGGCATTTTCGCCCACAGGACTGCCGCATACTGGATGTTTTTCCCTTTTCACACCATTCTTTGTAAACTCTAGAAATGGTTGTGCGTGAAAATCCCAGTAACTGAGCAGATTGTGAAATACTCAGACCGGCCCGTCTGGCACCAACAACCATGCCACGCTCAAAATTGCTTAAATCACCTTTCTTTCCCATTCTGACATTCAGTTTGGAGTTCAGGAGATTGTCTTGACCAGGACCACACCCCTAAATGCATTGAAGCAACTGCCATGTGATTGGTTGATTAGATAATTGCATTAATGAGAAATTGAACAGGTGTTCCTAATAATCCTTTAGGTGAGTGTATATGCAATGACTTTTTAATTGCCATGTCAAGTTTTTAGTGTAAACTCATTTGCAAGCTGTGCTTTATTTGTGCCACATTAAGCACAATTAAAGAACATTTATAAAACAAATAGTTACGCCTCTATGATTTCATTGTATGAGCTGCATTGAAAGATTGTTATACAGTACAGAACACATTTTTGAATGTCATTTTGATTCTATATTAATGTTATGCTGTTGTTTATTCAGATGTTGATAATGATGATAATTAAATATAAATATGTAGTAGTTAGTATGCTATAGTAATATGTAATTGTTTTTATATTTAAATGTACGTTTATAATAATAATATTAATAATAACAATTATTATTATAAATTAGGATTATATATTTTTTAAAATATTCTATGAATTATAATGATTGTATAACTTATTATATAACATTAATTATAATAATAAAATATACTTATAATTTCACTTGATGAGCTGCATTCAAAGTTGATTTGAACAGTCAATACACAGAACACTGAATATCAAATTCTATAAAAATGCATGAAGTTATGTTGTCAGATGATGATGATGATGATTATTATTACTATATTAATATAAAATATAATAATATTAAATAGTATGCTAAAGTAATATGCAAGAGTTATTATATTTAATTTAGGTTTCTAATAATAATAATAACTATATTATTATTGTTACTATTATTATTATTATTAGTAGTAAAGTATTGCAATTAGACAATTTCACACCATTATGAAATCTTGATTAAATTTTGGTTTTAACAGCCAGAAGCCATTGGGAGAATTGATGTCAAGCTCTGACTTTCCTGTGTTTCTGGCAGGGTGACGGTTCGACCTTTCTTCAGCTGGGCTCTTCCATCGAGCAGCAGATTAATGGGATGTTCAAGATGATGGAGGAGTACAACTGGGACAGCTTCGTGGTGGTGACCAGCCTGTACCCAGGATACAACAGCTATGTGGACTACATCCGCTCCTTTATCGATACATCTTACTTCCTCTGGGAGATGCAGGACATCTTGACGTTTGACATGTCGGCCGACGGCATGAACGACCTCCGTGCCCACCGATTACTTCAGCAGATCGACGCGCAGGTGCTGCTGGTGTACTGCTCGCACGATGAGGCCCAGTACCTGTTCACCATGGCCAGGGAAGTGGGTTTGGTTGGACCGGGGTATATCTGGTTTATCCCCAGCCTTGCAGTGGGAAACCCCAATGTGCCACCTCCAGACAGCTTCCCCATTGGATTGATCAGCATTATCTCAGATCGCTGGAAGATGAGCTTGAGAAACAGAGTCAGGGATGGTGTTGCCATTGTCGTGAAAGGAGTGCAGGGCTTCCACAAGCAGAGAGGGTTTATTCCTGATGGACACATGGATTGTCTGAGTCCGGTTCGGCCATCCACCAATGACAGTCTCTACAGGTGAGTTTTCAGAGTTTTATTCTGGTGGAAACATTAATAAATAAAAACTTTAATATAAATTGCTATTAAGTTTGAAATGCTAAATGCTTTTTAAATTAATTTGAGCATCACAACAATATGTGAATGTACAGAATGGATATGAAAAATGATATAACTTGCTAAGGATTTATAAGGGCTTTTAAAGATCAAGACTTTTAAGTGAGTTTGGATCAGAGGTGGACAAAGTACACAACTCCATTACTTGAGTAATGTACAAGTACTACTTGTCAAATATTACTCCGTTACAAGTGAAAGTTGTAAAAACAGATTTTTACTTAAGTAAAAGTACAGAAGTATTTGTTTTTAAAAGTACTTAAGTATTAAAAGTAAATTTCCTTTTTTATGTCAACACATTATTTTATTATTACTGCATTGTTGTATAAATGCACACTATGCCATCATGGTTTAAGCCAGTTAGTGATGCTCCATCCGACATGCTAGCATACGACTACCTTAAACTAATTTAAATACTTGTATAAGTTACAAAGCCCTTTACAAAGCTGCTGTCACTTTAAGGCCGAATGCACGGATCCTATACACTAATACACATCCGATATTCTCCCAACTGTTTACGTTCACTTAAGACATAATCAACTTTGTTTACGTGAATTCTCGCCAAAATGAACATTTTGACATCATTTTGTGTGTATTGGTCTGTTCAAGTGCAAAAAAATGCAAAAGAAACTTTCTGTGTGTGCACAGAAAACCGGACTGAACTGAGCTCTCTTTCGCGTCATCATGCTTTTTCAGATTCATCCATATGCTCTTCTCTTTCTCCCAGACGTTTACATTTTTGAACATTTAATGAGACATGCATCAAGTGTATGCCAACTAAACTAATCTTTTCAGAAAACTGAAACATACTTTCTAAGTATGGCTATGGGTGCACACACTGCGCCGAGGAACTGTCTTTTTCCATTTTGCTATAAACTGATCAGTGTTCAAAAAATGCTGGGAAATCATTGAACTTCACGTGACCCTACAAGAGTGATTCCTGATAGGCTTTCTGCAAAAACACAAACAGCAAACACCCTTTAAAGAAGAAAAAAATCATCCACTGACTTTCAAAGCTGCTACAGAAACGACTATCGACTTTGAGGACCTTGATAGAAATGTAGTGGAGTAAAAAGTACGATATTTGTCTTTCAAATGTAGTGAAGTTAAAGTCTTATAAAAATAATACTCAAGTAAAGTACAGATACTCAAAAAGTGTACTTAAGTACAGTACTCAAGTAAATTTACTTAGTTACTGTCCACCTCTGGTTTGGATGATGCGACAAAGCTTATCTAAGTGTTAAAATAGGATAAAAGAACACAAATGGTGGATACCAATGAATTAAAAAGATTTAATATCGGCAGATGTTGTGCATCCCTATTAATGAATTTCCTCACATTTATTGATATTTTTGGCATAACAAAGGTCTTCTTTTCTATAGTGCAAGGGGTTGTGGGTAATGTACTCTATCAGAAAAAGTCCATCAGAAATAGGTAATAGAAATTAAGCAATAGTACTTAAAGTCCATTAGAAATAAGACAATGTCGGAGTACCTTTGACAAGATATTTTAATGTACTTTGATTTGGGACTCGCTAATCCTAATACCGCTTACTGTTTAGATGTGATAGTAAGTAAACTGAGATGCAGCCATGGTATATGGGAGAGATTTTGAACAACAGACGGGGGTATTTGGGAAATCCATGTGTACAATTGTGCTATGTTGTGAAATCTACGATAAGGTTACAAAAACTCCTGACCCAACAGGGTCGCATAAGCAAAGTTAAGGCTGATGGATACAAAGTGACAGGAAAGTTTGAGCTTCTGCCAACAGTTTTCTGTAGCAGGGCCAAAAACCAGGGTGCTCACTTTGCTGCACATTGCCCAGTCTGTGCCATCCGGATTTAGATACAGGGATCAGAGAGAAGATATAACGTGTGATGTGCCCTTTCTTGCCAGGGCTGCCCAAAAGAGCAATCTGGTGCCATCTGTCCCAGGGAACACAACAAATCCTATTTTGTCAGAAAATGTTTTAATCATCCAAAGGGGGCCAGAGTTTGAGCGGCCGAGGCAGAGAGAGGTGCTCCGGGTTTGGTGCAGCCCAAGGTCATTGGGTTGTAAATCATGCAGGAGATCTGTGAACGTGTGTGTGCATTGCTGTGAGAGACCACAAGTGGTTTTATACCAGTATCAAAGGAAGAGTTTACTCACCCTCATGTCCTTCTGAACCTGTGTGCTGTTATTTTTTTAACATAAGCACATAAGTAGTATTTTTCCATGCAAGTTCATACACTGCAAAAATATTTTAAAATATTTTAATAAGTTAAAATATCAAAAGATCCTAGGTGAAACAAGATACATATACTATACTTGAGAAGCAACACTGCATGGGATATTAAGACTAGTTTTCAGAGAATGCAAGTGTTGCAATTTTGGCAGGCTTTTTTTATACACTTTTTAACTTTAAAATTGACAATTCTTGGAATTGCAGGAATTTATGGAATATTGCAGTGTTTATTGTAAATGATATATTCGTGCACATCATTTTTTTTATTCATGTGCCCTCATAATTTTTAATCAAAGTAACTCTCCCCTCCTCTGGCATCTCTTCTCTGATGACGTTTACTGGTGTGAGGGCGGGGCAACCTGTCACTCACATGAGATCAACCAATAGCAAACCACAACCATCCAATCAATTCCCTATGGACCAAATCAAGTCCTGCCCTACATTTGTTCTTGTTCAAGCACTGCGGTTTAAAAAACGGTGATTTTAAACCATTGAAGCACAGCAAGCAGCGAAAGACAACTCATTTCGCTATAAGCGCGTGCTGTCTGAGAGACTGTTTCTCAGCACTGTCTGAGAGACGCGTGACATGAAGCTGCTCATAGAGCGCGTGAGAACTGACTTTTTGACGACTAATTGGGCTTGAACGGTTAAATACACGTACCTATGTGTCAAAGTGACCATGTCTTTGCAAGTAAACACAGTCATTTATGTCTTAAGTGAACGTAAACAGTTGATAAAGAAAACGTACTAGTATACTGGATCTGTGCAGCCGGTCTTAAAGTGACAGCATCCAAATTTACCTGCTGTCGTTATTAAAGGGTTAGTTCACCCAAAAATAATTAATTACTCACCCTCATGTCATTCCAAACCCGTAAGATTTTCGTTCATCTTTGGAACACAAATTAAGATATTTTTGATGAAATCCGAGAGCTTTCTGACCCCACATACAGTGGGGAGAACAAGTATTTGATACACTGCCGATTTTGCAGGTTTTCCTACTTACAAAGCATGTAGAAGTCTGTAATTTTTATCATAGGTACACTTCAACTGTGAGAGACGGAATCTAAAACAAAAATCCAGAAAATCACATTGTATGATTTTTAAATAATTAATTTGCATTTTATTGCATGACATAAGTATTTGATCACCTACCAACCAGTAAGAATTCCGGCTCTCACAGACCTGTTAGTTTTTCTTTAAGAAGCCCTCCTGTTCTCCACTCATTACCTGTATTAACTGCACCTGTTTGAACTCGTTACCTGTATAAAAGACACCTGTCCACACACTCAATCAAACAGACTCCAACCTCTCCACAATGGCCAAGACCAGAGAGCTGTGTAAGGACATCAGGGATAAAATTGTAGACCTGCACAAGGCTGGGATGGGCTACAGGACAATAGGCAAGCAGCTTGGTGAGAAGGCAACAACTGTTGGCGCAATTATTAGAAAATGGAAGAAGTTCAAGATGACGGTCAATCTCCCTCGGTCTGGGGCACCATGCAAGATCTCACCTCGTGGGGCATCAATGATCATGAGGAAGGTGAGGGATCAGCCCAGAACTACACGGCAGGACCTGGTCAATGACCTGAAGAGAGCTGGGACCACAGTCTCAAAGAAAACCATTAGTAACACACTACGCTGTCTTGGATTAAAATCCTGCAGCGCACGCAAGGTCCCCCTGCTCAAGCCAGCACATGTCCAGGCCCGTCTGAAGTTTGCCAATGACCATCTGGATGATCCAGAGGAGGAATGGGAGAAGGTCATGTGGTCTGATGAGACAAAAATAGAGCTTTTTGGTCTAAACTCCACTCGCCGTGTTTGGAGGAAGAAGAAGGATGAGTACAACCCCAAGAACACCATCCCAACCGTGAAGCATGGAGGTGGAAACATCATTCTTTGGGGATGCTTTTCTGCAATGGGGAGAGGACGACTACACCGTATTGAGGGGAGGATGGATGGGGCCATGTATCGCGAGATCTTGGCCAAAAACCTCCTTCCCTCAATAAGAGCATTGAAGATGGGTCGTGGCTGGGTCTTCCAGCATGACAACGACCCGAAACACACAGCCAGGGCAACTAAGGAGTGGCTCCGTAAGAAGCATCTCAAGGTCCTGGAGTGGCCTAGCCAGTCTCCAGACCTGAACCCAATAGAAAATCTTTGGAGGGAGCTGAAAGTCCGTATTGCCCAGCGACAGCCCTGAAACCTGAAGGATCTGGAGAAGGTCTGTATGGAGGAGTGGGCCAAAATCCCTGCTGCAGTGTGTGCAAACCTGGTCAAGAACTACAGGAAACATATGATCTCTGTAATTGCAAACAAAGGTTTCTGTACCAAATATTAAGTTCTGCTTTTCTGATGTATCAAATACTTATGTCATGCAATAAAATGCAAATGAATTACTTAAAAATCATACAATGTGATTTTCTGGATTTTTGTTTTAGATTCCGTCTCTCACAGTTGAAGTGTACCTATGATAAAAATTACAGACTTCTACATGCTTTGTAAGTGGGCAAACCTGCAAAATCGGCAGTGTATCAAATACTTGTTCTCCCCACTGTAGATAGCAACACAACGACCACTTTCAAGGCCCAGAAAGGTAGTAAAACATCGTTAAAATAGTCCATGTGACTCCAGTGGTTCAACCTAAATGTAATGAAGTGAAGAGACTACTTTTTGTGCGCAAAAAACAAACAAAAATAACAACTTAATTTAACAATCTCTTCTCCTCCGTGTCAGTCTCCTATACGACATGAGGGTGAGTAATTAATGACATAAATGAAATTTTTGGGTCAACTAATCCTTTGATGTTAATCAAACAAATCACAATTTCTCACTGCTCTTGAATGAATCACTTTTGCAACTTTAATAAGAATAAATGTAAGCAAAAATAACTAGATCATGATATCGTTATCATGAAATAAAATTACTTATATCGTGATATAAGATTTTGGTCATATCGCCCACCCCTACTGAGAATTATAGATAATAGTGTAGGCCCTGCTGAAAAAACATCTTAAACCAGTCTGAACTGGTTTGCTGGTGTTACCTGGTCTCCCAGCCTGATCAGGATGATCGGTTGGCTGGTTTTAGAGGGGTTTTGGACACTATTCAACAGGTCAGGATAAGAGATAAGATGGCCTCCCAGTTAAAATTAGCTTGGCCAGGCTTAAAGATCACTTTAAACCAGTTAAAATTACACTTAGGACTGCACATGCACATTGGCTAAAAAAAATGAGACAGCTGTTGTCAGATTTCATTGATGATTTCAAATATGAAATTTCATCGTAAGCTTGGCGAACAGCTTTAGGGAATTTGATGTTTCCCCATTCAAAGAGAGAGGAGCTGCACTTGCACTTCTGAAATAGCTGCCCAAGAGGCGTTTTAAAGATGGCCGACGACTGAAATGACTCGCCTTAAAGGGACTTTGTATTTGAGTTCCTATGGAGAGCATTCTAAATCATTCATACATGACGTTACATGACAGTTAGCATACTGTCTTAAAAACAGCCGCCTTTGTAGGCAGTGAGGCAGAGCTGAACACATTAACATTCCCCCAGTAGAATTACTTTTCGACAATATAATCTTGCTTTTGAGGGGATTTATTTTCTCGTTACTCATTCAGTTTTGGGACATAACGATAAAATGCCACTGAAATGAACTCGATCCAGAACAGTCGCCCTCATTATTGATGGGCCGTTTTTAATCAAGTTTGATTTTAATGCTCTTGCGATTAAATCATTTTACCTGTTAATGAGATTACAGCAGATTATCAGATTATGCTGGCTTTTCACACAGATGACACTTAAGCGTGCCCATAATACTCAGGGGGCTTTCATCACCTCCGCTAGGACACTGTGTGTGTGTGATGTGTATAGAAGAAATGAGTCTGTCCAATATCCCACCCACAGCGAGACCGAATTATGGTGCATGATGAATCATGTGGCTGTAATTATCTGATTTAATAGTGCTTTGAGCATAAGAGCAAATATTTTCAATAACATGGGCAGTGATGCAATGTTCAGTATCAGACTTTCAAAGTGCTAATGGAGTTTGTTCTTCTGATAATATATTCCACTTGATCTGGGCTGCTGTGTAAACATTAGCTGATCGACTACAATAATAATGTCAGTGCCCATGTGTAAAAATAGTACGAGTTTTTTGGCTTGTATTATGAAGAAAAATTGCACTTTTGATGTCTCTAATGGAGAGTATTCAGAAGATGTACCATTCATACTATAAAAGACAAAACAGCCAAGGTTCAAAGCTAAAATGATCAGTCCAAATTCCACAGAGACAGACAAAACATAACAGAAACCACAAAATCTGTCTGGAGTACAAACAGAGGAACAAGAAATGAGCTGGATGATAGGTAACAATGTTTAAAAATAGATTTTATATTTTCCAAAGAGAATGTTCTGAAAAGAATAGTCACTGCTAAGATGCTATGGGATTACTAATATGTTCTGAGTGGAATTTAGCACATTGCTATGTGGTTGCTAGTGTGCTTTGTGTGGTTGATATGTGTTTGCAAATTGGCCCAGATCCCCTAGATTTGTCTCAGTTAATTACATTTTTTACATCATTAATTACATTTAATTACATTAATTACATCAGTGGGTAAAAATCAAACTCAGATCATTTAGGAGCCACAACAATCTGTGATTTGAGGTAGCATTTACAGTAGGTCCTAACATTTTTCAACCCCCTAACCTTAAACATTACCGTTTGGTACATAACTTGTTCTGCAGTTTCTTAGCACTGCAAAATTTTGCTGGTGGGATATAGGATGATTCTCCTGAAGCTAATGAGTTCCACACTGAGGTCTACCCTGCGTTTGGAGGCAGGCTGATTTAGATGGCTATAGTGGAGAGCCTTGAAAAGTGAAGGATCCAGAAAAAACTCAGAGACAGTGTCCTCGGGGAGGTCCAAACGGAGTGTTGGCATGGTTTTGGCATTTTCTATAGCTTTGGGAATTTGTTTCAGCAGAAAAGGTTTGAAAAGTTTTATCATTGCCCAACAATAATTACCAGGATGTTGTGAAACCCAGAGAGGCCAAAAATCTGTAAAAAAAAAAAAAAAAAAAGTCTGCTGCTACAGTATATGAGACCAGAGACATTGTGAGACAGAAACACTTACAGACCACACAACGTGGGGCCACTATAGGGTGTTCTGTTTTTTTTATTGCATTGTTATGTTGTTTTTCTAGGACATTCTGGGTGTGCGTTACTATGCAGTTGCTAGGGTGTACTGGGGGGTTTTATTGCATTGCTGTGTGTTTGCTAGGGTGTTCTCAGAGGATTGTAGTGCATTGCAATGAGGTTACTAGGGTGTAACAGGTGGCTTTACATGTGTTGCTATGCAGTTAATAGCTTGGGTATTATGAGTGTTTTTTGAATGTTGCCATGGGGTTGCTAGGGTGTTCTGGGAGGTTTTTAGTGTGTTGCTATGAGGTTACTAGGGTGTAACAGGTGGTTTTACATGTGTTGCTATGTGGTTGATAGCTTGGGTATTATGAGTGTTTTTTTGTATGTTGCTATGGGGTTGCTAGGGTGTTCTGGGTGGTTTTTAATGCATTGCTGTGCAGTTACTAGGGTGTAACAGGTGATTTTATATGTGTTGCTATGCGGTTGATAGCTTGGGTGTTATCAGCGTTTTGTGTATGTTGCAATGGGGTTGCTAGGGTGTTCTGGGAGGTTTTTAGTGTGTTGCTATGAGGTTACTAGGGTGTAACAGTAACAGGTGGTTTTACGTGTGTTGCTATGCAATTGATAGCGTGGGTGTTATAAGTGTTTTTTGTATGTTGCTATGGGGTTGCTAAGGTGTTCTGGGAGGGTTTTAGTGCGTTGCTATGAGGCTACTAGGGTGTAACAGATGGTTTTACATGTGTTGCTATGCAGTTGACCCAAGCTGTGTTATAAGGGTTTTTTGTATGTTGCTATGGGGTTGCTAGGGTGTTCTGGGAGGTTTTAAGTGCGTTGCTATCAGGTTACTAGGGCATAACAGGTGGTTTTAAGTGTGTTGCTATACAGCTGATGTTATAAATGTTTTTTGTATGTTGCTGTGAGGTTGCTAGGGTGTTCTGGATGTTTTTTTATGCGTTGCTGTGCAGTTACTAGGGTGTTCTGGGTGGTTTTACATGTATTGCTATGAGGTTGATAGCTTGGGTGTTATCAGTGTTTTTTGTATGTTACTAGGGTGTTCTGGGAGGTTTTTAATACGTTGCTATGAGATTACTAGGTTTTAATAGATGGTTACTATGTGGTTGATAGCTTGAGTATTATAAGTATTTTTTGTATGTTGCTATGGGGTTGTTAGGGTGTTCTGGGAGGTTTTTAGTGTGTTGCTATGAGGTTACTAGGGTGTAACAGTAACAGGTGGTTTTACATGTGTTGCTATGCGATTGATAGCTTGGGTGTTATAAGTGTTTTTTTTATGTTGCTATGAGGTTGCTAGGGTATTCTGGGAGGTTTTTAGTGTGTTGCTATGAGGTTACAATTGTGTAACAGGTGGTTTTACATGTGTTGCTATGCGGTTGATAGCTTGGGTGTAATGAGGGTTTTTTTGTATGTTGCTATGGGGTTGCTAGGGTGGGTATTTTGGGTGATTTTTAGTATGTTGCTTTGCAGTTGCTTGGGTGTTCTGGGTGGAGATTCCCAAACATTTTTCAGAAAATATCTGACTGACTCTTTTCACAGGCATATGCTGAATGTGTCATGGGAGAACACAGACTTTTCCTTCAACAGTGATGGATATCTGGTCAACCCTTCCATGATCATAATCACTCTGGACCGCGGGAGACAGTGGGATAAGGTAAGAATGTTTTATTTGTTTTTTTGCTTGTAAAATGATAAAAAAAATAAAAAATAAATTTCATCCTGTCATGTACTATTCAAGAGGTTGTACCACCAATGGTGTCATCAATTTTAATGCACCTCCGCAGGTTTCATTGCCTTCAGGCTAGTTGTGATTCAAAATGCCACTGATAAATAGCATGCACATCTTAGTGTTATTAGTTTGAAAAGTGTCAACTTTCACTTTTTATGTTTAGAGAATGGAAATTGGAAAGGGGTGAAAAAACGTCCTATTAAACATTTATGTTTTTACCAGAGCTGGATGACATCTTCTGTGCACCGTCTGGTTTTATGACCAAACCATTCTCAGATGGCCTGCGTTTTTATAGTGGTCAGCATGAATGATAGCACATTCACTGTGTTTGGCCCGTCTTCAAACATCAGCAGTAACAGCCAATACAAAATGAAACGTAGTCTGCCTCAAATTCATTCATGTAAATGTGCACAACAATATCACGGTGACTACTTTCATGCAACCCCAACACTGTTTGCACAGCCAGTGGGAAAGGTGCCCATAAAGACTGTTTGTTTTGGTTCAGGGCCTCAAAAAACTGCGTCCAGCTGTCTTTAAGCAATTACTCGCTATTGATATTTTCTTCAGGTTGGACTCGGTTCATATTAGGTGTGGAATCTTGCCCAAAGTTCCCTGGCATAGGCCACGCTTTTTTTCCTCCAGGTGGAGTGAAGTTATATCAGGAACTGAGAGTGATGCAATGCTCGTCTGGATCACCACTGAGAGAGAAAGCCATGAAAAATAGAACAAAGCTCCAAATGAGATGTCGGCCATTCTGATTTGGTGCCAGGCTCGACACAATCACCACGCTGTGCTGAAAACATGTAGACTGCTGTAATCAAACGCTTTCTGCTATTTAAAACAAGGTGGAAATGGATGACTATGGGATTCTGTCATTTTTTTTTACACTTATTAGACATTGATACAGAGCTAGCAAGAGCATGACTCTCAAAACATCCAAATATATATACAGTGGGGAGAACAAGTATTTGATACACTGCCGATTTTGCAGGTTTGCCCACTTACAAAGCATGTAGAAGTTTGTAATTTTTATCATAGGTACACTTCAACTGTGAGAGACGGAATCTAAAACAAAAATCCAGAAAATCACATTGTATGATTTTTAAGTAATTCATTTGCATTTTATTGCATGACATAAGTATTTGATACATCAGAAAAGCAGAAATTAATATTTGGTACAGAAACCTTTGTTTGCAATTACAGAGATCATACGTTTCCTGTAGTTCTTGACCAGGTTTGCACACACTGCAGCAGGGATTTTGGCCCACTCCTCCATACAGACCTTCTCCAGATCCTTCAGGTTTCGGGGCTGTCGCTGGGCAATACGGACTTTCAGCTCCCTCCAAAGATTTTCTATTGGGTTCAGGTCTGGAGACTGGCTAGGCCACTTCAGGACCTTGAGATGCTTCTTACGGAGCCACTCCTTAGTTGCCCTGGCTTAGTTTCAGGTCGTTGTCATGCTGGAAAACCCAGCCACGACCCATCTTCAATGCTCTTACTGAGGGAAGGAGGTTGTTGGCCAAGATCTCACGATACATGGCCCCATCCATCCTCCCCTCAATACGGTGCAGTCGTCCTGTCCCCATTGCAGAAAAGCATCCCCAAAGAATGATGTTTCCACCTCCATGCTTCACGGTTGGGATGGTGTTCTTGGGGTTGTACTCATCCTTTTTCTTCCTCCAAACACGGCGAGTGGAGTTTAGACCAAAAAGCTCTATTTTTGTCTCATCAGACCACATGACCTTCTCCCATTCCTCCTCTGGATCATCCAGATGGTCATTGGCAAACTTCAGACGGGCCTGGACATGCGCTGGCTTGAGCAGGGGGACCTTGCGTGCGCTGCAGGATTTTAATCCATGACGGCGTAGTGTGTTACTAATGGTTTTCTTTGAGACTGTGGTCCCAGCTCTCTTCAGGTCATTGACCAGGTCCTGCCATGTAGTTCTGGGCTGATCCCTCACCTTCCTCACGATCATTGATGCCCCACGAGGTGAGATCTTGCATGGTGCCCCAGACCGAGGGAGATTGACCGTCATCTTGAACTTCTTCCATTTTCTAATAATTGCGCCAACAGTTGTTGCCTTCTCACCAAGCTGCTTGCCTATTGTCCTGTAGCCCATCCCAGCCTTGTGCAGGTCTACAATTTTATCCCTGATGTCCTTACACAGCTCTCTGGTCTTGGCCATTGTGGAGAGGTTGGAGTCTGTTTGATTGAGTGTGTGGACAGGTGTCTTTTATACAGGTAACGAGTTCAAACAGGTGCAGTTAATACAGGTAATGAGTGGAGAACAGGAGGGCTTCTTAAAGAAAAACTAACAGGTCTGTGAGAGCCGGAATTCTTACTGGTTGGTAGGTGATCAAATACTTGTCATGCAATAAAATGCAAATTAATTATTTAAATTCAATTATTTAAAAATCATACAATGTGATTTTCTGGATTTTTGTTTTAGATTTCGTCTCTCACAGTTGAAGTGTACCTATGATAAAAATTACAGACTTCTACATGCTTTGTAAGTGGGCAAACCTGCAAAATCGGCAGTGTATCAAATACTTGTTCTCCCCACTGTATATTTGTTTTTTCTTCAGTTTAATAAGCATACATGCACCAACAAATAACATCCTACAAGAGGAAAATTGGAAAAAAGCTATTGCTCAGATGATGCTCTTTCATAACTTAGGAGACTTAGCGGACTTAGTTTAAATATCAGCTTAGTAACAGATGTTTCTCAATGGAGCTATAAAAATGTAGATAGTATAGCTGAGATACTACAAAAATTAGGCTTGATGAGGAATATTTGATGTTGCTCTCCATTTAATCTCACTGCTGTCTAGTGCTTTAAAGGCACAGTTCACCCATAAATAAAAATTCTGTCATCATTTACTCACCCTCATGTCATTCCAAACCCACATGACTTACTTTCTTTTGTGGAATACAAAAGGAATAACTCCAAAGACTCTGTCGCTCTTTTCTATTGGGGATCAGAGCTTTCAAGCTTCAAAAAAGGTATTTTTCACAAATCAGAAATTGCTACTCTACACCAATGAGAGCCAGGGCAGATGTTTATGGTTTTCAGTAAATAATGACATTATTCACACAATGCTATCATATGAATTTATAAGACATAAGAAGTTCTATGGACTAATTTGATGACAATTTAATGAAGCTTTTGCATCCTTTTGGTAGCTTTAAAGACCAGTCCCCTATTGCAAGTGAATGGGCAAGAGTCTTTGTATTTTTGTGTCCCACGGAAGAAGAAAAAAATCATACGGTTTCAGAACAACATGAAGGTGAGTAAATGATGACAGAGTTTTCATTTTTCTGTGAACTATTCCTTTAACAGATTTCTCCCTTTGTGTTGAAGTCACTAAGTAGCTTTCTTATCTTCTCTCTTTGAGCCTGATAAACAAAGATTGAGATTCTTTACTTTCTTCAAAGAATGGCTTCTTTCATCCTGCTCACATATTCACAAGGTGTCTTGGTGCATGACTACAGCAGGCATGATGAACTTCTTTTCATGAAATGGAGTGTCTCTCTGTGTTGTACACGTGACTCTCTCAGTTCTCATTGGCGATCTGTCTCTCAGGGTAAAGTCCATTGTCCTTTGCCTCAGCTCTTCGCCTACAGCTCTTATCTATGTCTGTTTTGCACATCTATTTCAGCGCCGGGCTGAAAGAGTGCTTTTCCATTCCAGGCCTCTTCGCTTTGCTGATGTAATTTACTGTGTAGGTAATTTATTAGGCAGCAGATTGTACTTTTCAAACACAGTGAGGCTGAAAGCTGATGATAAATATTTCCTTATTACTTAGCTAGTGTCATCTTCCAATGACACCCTTTTGTCAAAAGCTGCTAAGGTGCCCTCAGGTGAGAGGTTGACCTTGCTTCAGTCGGTGTACTGTGATTCAGAGTAACACTGTAAAGACTCTCTCCACTGTGTCTTTTAAAATTACTGCAAGATAGAAAAAAAATGTTAAATTATGAATATGCAAATTATATATTATAAAGCAAAGATAAATTGTTTGCAACCATCCTAATGGTAAAAAAGTTTGCACATCCAGTAGTGTTGTAGTCAAGACCACCTAAACTGAGACCAAGTCAAGACGAAGACCAGTGTGAGACCAATAAAAGAATATGAGGGGTAGAGACCAAGACCAAGACTCTGAGGGGTTGAGACCAAGACCAAGACTCTGAGGGGTTGAGACCAAGACCAAGACTCTGAGTGGTTGAGACCCAGACCAAGACTCTGAGGGGTTGAGACCCAGACCAAGACTCTGAGGGGTTGAGACCAAGACTATGAGGGGTTGAGACCAAGACCAAGACTCTGATTGGCTGAGACCAAGGCCAAAACTCTGAGGGGTTGAGTTGAGACCAAGACTCTGAGGGGTTGAAACCAAGACCAAGACTGAGGATTTCAGACCAAAACTCTGAGGGGTTGAGACCAAGACCAAGACTCTGAGGGGTTGAGACCAAGACCAAGACTCTGAGGGGTTGAGACCAAGACCAAGACTCTGAGTGGTTGAGACCAAGACCAAGACTCTGAGGGGCTGAGACCAAGACCAAGACTCTGAGGGGTTGAGACCAAGACTCTGAGTGGTTGAGACCAATACTAAGACTCTGTGGGGTGGAGATCAAGACCAGACTCTGAAGGTTTGAGACCAAGACCAAGTCTCTGAGGGATTGAGACCAAGACTCTGAGGGGTTGAGACCAAGACTAAGACTCTGAGGGTTTGAGACCAAGACTCTGAGGGGTTGAGAACAAGACTAAGACTCTGAGTGGTTGAGACCAATACTAAGACTCTGTGGGGTTGAGATCAAGACCAAAACTCTGAGGGTTTGAGACCAAGACCAAGTCTCTGAGGGGTTGAGACCAAGGCCAAGACTCTGATGGGTTGAGTTGAGACCAATACTCTGAGTGGTTGAGACCAAGACTAAGACTCTGTGGGGTTGAGACCAAGGCCAAGACTCTGAGGGGTTGAGACCAAGACCAAGACTCTGAGTGGTTGAGACCAAGACTAAGACTCTGAGTGGTTGAGACCAAGACCAAGACTCTGATTGGCTGAGACCAAGGCCAAAACTCTGAGGGGTTGAGTTGAGACCAAGACTCTGAGGGGTTAATAATAATAATAATAATAATAATAATAATTTGTTACATTTATATAGCGCTTTTCTGGGTACTCAAAGCACTTTACATATAGAAGGGGGGAATCTCCTCAACCACCACCAATGTGCAGCATCCACCTGGATGATGCAACGGCAGCCATATTGCGCCAGAACGCCCACCACACACCAGCTTATTGGTGGAGAGGAGACAGGGTGATGAAGCCAATCAGTATATGGGGATGATTAGGAGGCCATGATGGACAGAGGCCAATGGGCAAATTTGGCCAGGATGCCGGGGTTACATCCCTACTCTTTTTCGAAGGACATCCTGGGATATTTAATGACCACAGAGAGTCAGGACCTCAGTTTAACGTATCATCCGAAGGACGGTGCTTGTTACAGTATAGTGTCCCCATCACTATACTGGGGCGTTAGGACCCACACAGACCACAGCGTGAGCACCCCCTGCTGGCCTCACTAACACCTCTTCCAGCAGCTACCTAGTTTTCCCAGGAGGTCAGTACTAATTAAAATTGTAATTAATAGCACTATGATAACCAGCACTATTATAATTGACACTATCATAACTTCCACTGTAATAAGCGATACTATGATAAGTTGCAGTATAAACAACTTTATGATTTCTAGCACTACACTGTAAAAAAAAAAAGTTGCTGCCTTAAATTTTTAAGTACAATCAACTTGGATGTTTAAAGTCATTTAAAAACTTAAATTACATCAAAACTGACTTTATAAAATAAGTTGAAAATTGCTTAACTGATTTTGGTGCATTAAAGCAATGTAAAAACATATGTTGTCATAACTTATTGATCATATAATTTTTTACAGTGTATGATAACCTTCACATGATGTGACATATTGCCACAATAAGCGGTAACTTACAGTACACTATGAAAAACAGCAATATGATTACAACCAACTCTATTATCACTGATAGCAATGATCATGCTGGTAGTGTTGCATTTCATGTATAATGACATATATTTCAGTAGCTTTGGCTCACTGAAGGGCAGAATTAATTATTGTAATGTATCTATTGCTGACCAAATCTGTGGTATTCTGTGAATCTGTGATATTAGGACTGTCTTGATACTAAGAAACCCAAAGAACTGTACATTATTTGATGGTTATTTATGGCATTTCTGAATTAGCACGACATAAGTATTTGTCAGAAAAATAGCCACACGAGTGATTCTAGTCAGGGACCGATTTCGCACTGGATGATTAAGTGTGGACAGTCTCTTGCCTAATAAAAAACAGTAATTAGTTTCACTATGTGGTTTTGTGTTTTCCCTGAGCTGTGGTCTATATGTTGATGAAAGGAGCTAGCCAATATATTACAATTTGTCTATATTGCTAAGCACCATAAAATCTAATGAATATAATTATCACACAAAGATTACTTGCATCCAAACTAATGAAGCGTAACCGTCAGAAAGTGCTTGCTCAGAGATTTGCATCGGCTTGAAGTAATTTAAATACAGCCTTGCTTTCATTTCCTTGATAGGTTGAAATAGAAGTTTTCATATTGCATATGGCATTTTTCTCATGGGTCTTGTCTTTGCTCTAACAATGATGTGTGTTAAACCCATTCAAGTGGAAATTTAACAAAAGCCTCTAATTCTGCACAATGAATACATAACAACCCAAGTGTAAACACAGCAAATAGAGAAAGATGAAGATAAATAAATACCTAATGTTGTGTTTCTGCCTTTAGTTTTACGAGTATAAACTATTTATTTGTAAAACTTCATGAATAAATTCAACAGCTTAAAGCTTACACGGAAGGATGTGTCATCTCTAACACTTTAAAATTGGTCTGTCTTTTTAACAGGTGGGGAATTATGAGTATGGTATCCTGCAGACGAGGTACCCTGTTTGGCCACGTTACGGGACCTTCCTGGAGCCTGTGTCTGACAACCGGCACTTGACAGTCGCCACACTGGAGGAAAGGCCTTTTGTGATTGTAGAAGCTGTGGATCCTGTTACTGGCACCTGTCTCAGTAACACCGTCCCCTGTAGACGGCAGTCGAACAAGACAGAAACGTAAGTAACTGTGTTTTGCTCTTCACAATGCTAAAAAGGATAGTCCACCCAAAAATGAAAATTCAGTCATCATTTACTCTCTCTTGTGCCATTCCAAACCTGTGTGACTTTCTTTCTTTTGTGCAACAAAAACAGATGAACGCTGTGGTCTAAACAACATTGAAATATATTTTAGAATATATTTTGAGTAAATGATGACAGAATTTTCATTTTTGGGCGAACTAAAAGATAACCACAAACAACCTGAACCTACACAGGGTATATTGGTGTGTATTTGAGGTTAAAGTTTTGAGCTGGTTACCCAAAGGTTGTAGTTTCAAAGCCTAAATGGAGCTGAGGAAAATCGAGGAGGGTCATTACTAGTCTTAATTTGGTGTTGTTGACATGAAAACATTTTTGGAAGTTGACACGTCATGTGGTGAGACATGCTATACCATCTAAAACTATTTTAAACATTATTTAACTTATTTGACATGCTCTAGGGTACAACAATAAAATGTAAAGCAACATCATTTCAATTTTACACTGGTTGGTAAGTTTTTGTATTGTTTTTGAAAGAAGTCTTTGAAAGAAGATTTAGTATTTTATCTCATAGTTTCGGCTTTTTATGTCATTATTTTTAATGTTAAAACTTTGATTTTGATGTCATAATTATGACTTTTTATCTCATAATGATTTGGGATGTCATAGTTTAGATTTTTGTATCTTATGGTTATGACAGTATATTATAATGTCCCCTTTTTATGTCATAATTATGATTTATCATAATCATCTCCTCGACATTTTTGTTTTGTTTTTGAAAGAAGATTGTCTTTCTGTCTCGTAGTTGCAACTTTTTATGTCATTGTTTTTAATGTCATAACTTTGATTTTTCTATCTTATGATTATGACAGTATATTATAATTTCCACTTTTTATGTCCTAATTATGATTTTCAAAGCATGATTTCCCCCCACCCCCTTATTTGGCAGAAATGGGCTTCCATAATTTAATGCATCTTTGGGGGATAAAAGTATAACAAAAAAATCTTTCTGACCCCAAAATTTTGACAAGTAGTGTACATTCATCTTGCCAGTGATGAGAGAATTACCCAGAAGCCTCTTCTGTACCCTTCTCCAGTCCAACCTCCAGTGGTTATTGTCAGTCAAGCACAGAGCACAGTAAACTCACAGTAAACAAGCACGCTTCAGCACTTTATCAATGGATAACTAAGGAGACCTGGGCTCGTCTTAAGAGATAGAACAGTCTGAGCCTTTATCATATTACTGAACAGAATGAAAGAATGTGACTGTATAACTGTTTTGTTGCTCTTCTGTTGGAAACAATTCTGGTTCCAGATGGTCAGGTGTTGCTGTTACGAGATGCCAGATTTCTGCAATAATGAATTAGATAAAACAACCCACTTTATATTGGACCCACTTTACATTAGGTGGCCTTAACTACTATGTACTAACATTTAAATTAATCATTTGATACAATGCACTTATTGTGTACATACATGTTTTTACATTGTACTTATATTTTAATAATTACCTGCATGTTATTACATCTGTAATTAATTTATGTAGTTACATTTATAATTAAACTGTTGTCACTTCCCTTACACCTAACCCTACCCTTAAACTTACCCATACCACCACACCTGTCCCTAACTTTACCCGTATCCCACCAAAAAGTGTTTTGCAATATAATATGAATACAATAAGTACATTGTACTTATTTTTTGATGTAAGTACATAGTAGTTAAGGCCACCTAATATAAAGTGGGACACACAATATTAGACAGCAGAAACTACTTAAAGGAAACAGAAGGATAAAGGAAATTTGATAATGCTATTCATAATGCAACACACATTAGTTTTACATTCTCAGCCTTGCCAAAAGGGCCACTATAACAGGGATGTGTAGAAAATATTTTTTTATGGCCAGTTTTCTATTTCAGGTCAATTAATTGCAGCAGTTTGAGGGAAATCTTACACACTTCACTTGCATTGCGGTTGGGGAGTAACTAAAAGTATGGCTTATATTCACTAATATAGAAATAAAACAATTATATTATATTAATTATATTACTTTTTGTCTACTCAAAGTTTTATTAATCTGCCACAAGAATGCATTTTTGTTATTTTTCATTTGCTGGCTTTTTTTTTTTTTTTTAGCAAATATATATATATATATATATATATATATATATATATACACACAATTATTTGCAATTAATTGAATGAATCAGTGATGTAATAATTTAATTATCTTCTAATTTAATACATTTTTTTTTTAATTAATTGACAGCTCTAGTTTGAGCTCATTATGTTTAGTATTATGGAAATAAAACAATACAATGATTATATATTGACTTGAATTATTATATTATATTGATGTATTGACTTCTAAAGCCACTTTTTATCTATTTAAAGCTTTGCCACAAGTATTTTTTTACTATGTTCATTTTTTTTTTAGCATTTTTTTTTATTGATACATGCAGTTCTTTGCAGTTAATTTAATTAATGCTTTTCAGCAAATCATGTAATTTTTTATTTTTTTAATTGACAGCTCTATTTGCAAAGCATTAGGGTCAGTTGTCTGTTTTCAGTCCTTCACAACCTGCTTGCGTTCAGCTCTGGATGAATATAACTGGATCCTCACAGGACATGCGGCTTCACCTCATGAGAACTGAGCAGTAATTAGCAGAGCTGATTAAAGCTGCGCTGGACTCAGCGGAGGGTCTCAAACCTCTCACGGTCTGCCTCCCCTCTCCAAATACACACACACAGCATTGTGATAGGCCCATTAACATGTTATTTAAGAGTCATTCCCTCAGGATGTTCTACTCATTACTTTGAGGCCAAATCAGTGCTTTGGAGGGCTCCCAGAAACAGCTGAACAAAAAACAAAACAAGTTAACATGGATGGGAAAAACACCCACAAGATAATAAAACAGTGTCTCACAAAAAGAATTTGGACACTTACACACTTGCAAACATTTTGAGGCCACTGTATGTGAATGTGCAGAGACGTTGAATTAATGAATCTCGCCAGCTGTTGTGACGTGAGGAAGGGATGGACTGTTTGTGTTGTATCTCTGTTGATGCTGTGCCTGATTGTTAAACATATAGTAACCGTGGTTTATGGTGATGACAGCATGTGCATGTGGGTGGGTGTTTAGTGTGACTCATTGCCTCTAATCCCCTTTATGGTGCACACTATTAGTCAAGAGATTACAGGGAAGGTTAGAGAGCGTAGAGTGTTATTAGAGCGCTCTGCATTTTGCAGCACCATCACACCATCTCCTTTTCTTTCTTTCTCTCCTTCATTCATGCTTCCTGTCCGTTTTTATTAGTGCTGCTTTCTAAGGCAAGCATTTGAACAAACATCTAACCTTAAGTCAGAAACCCGCACCATGTGCGCCACAGACATGAATGACAATTAAAGCTACCTGTCTTGTTGAGGAGAGGTGTGCTAAAACCAGAATATCCAACGCTATCTCACGACCAATTCGTACGTATTTGTACGAGGTGGTGGCTAATTCGTACGAGGTTAGGGGTAGGTAATTCGTACGAAATCATACAAATTGACCAACTCGTCAAATTCGTACGAATTAGCCACCTCGTAAAAAATTTACGAATTGCTGTGAGATCGTGTTGGAATATCACAGAGACTTGGGGCCAGATTTACTAACAGCTTGCTCCAGCACAAACCCTCTTTTGGCATAAAAAACTACTGCCAGGATTTACTAAAGACACGCAGTGAAAAATTGGCACTGAAAAGGCGTGGACAGGGTTATTTTTGCGGCCGACCTTATTGCATGCATTTGTAGGAGACACAAAATTTATGGGAGGAGAGTATTTAAATGAATCATGCAAGGTGATTTACTAAGGTTTGTGCTCGTCGGTTTACTGGTATTTGTGCCATTATTTACTGCCCAGAAAAAGCATGTCTTAAACCAGATGCTAACTTGTGTTGCTCTTGGTAGATTGTGTTGGTCGTTATGGAAATGATCCGACTGTGTCTGTGTTCTGTAATTTGCGCGTTGTCAGTACATCACGCGCAGAACTTTCCACTCATATCGGCGCTTTTTTGGAATTGCGCTCTCACGCTAATCTGTTTTGTTTTGGTCCAGTAAATAACACCCTAGCCTCAGACGTGACATCCACGGACCGTTGGCTGAACTTCCATCTAAAGCATATGGCAGCAGGTTTTGCATGAGCACTCATATTTTCTTTAAAATCTAAATTTATACTGCTTCTTTGTATGAATACACACACATGCTCCCTTTATTGCCCACATTAAACCCCGCTATTGTTTTCCAGAGTTGTAATTGTTGTTGTGAATCCAGATTGAAGATCTCGGTGAAGGCTGTGCTGTTTATTTTTCCTCAGGCATTGTGAAATGAACCAGAGCTCTAAAAACAAATACTGCTCAAGTACAGAAACCTGAGCCACTATAATGCTCCTAAAGGCACAGATTTAAATTCAAATCAGAACTTGAATGTGGTCGGGAAACATTTTAAGGTTATCGATTGCATTCCTCTGAGGAAGTAACCCTGTTGATGTGCAGAAAAGGTGTTCTACTACACATCTTGCTAATGTGAACTGGATGGACATTTATACCACTTCAGTAATGCATTAACTGACTCTCCCAGCAGCAGCTCTACCTCACAACAACAGCAAGAATGTGTACTTCTTATTGATTTCTTGAATCACTTTCTGCTTTTTAGAAAGAGGACAGGAAGGGGACGGGGATGGGGAAATGTAGGAGTCCGACTCAAACTTGTGTCATCATAGATCAGAGACTGAATTTGCTAAGTAGGACATGTTCTTGGATCAACATCAGGTTTGTCCTGATATAACCTTACTATCAACCAATGTTTTTTTTTTTAAATCTATCATTTGTCTATGATTTTAAGGGTGTGTCACAGTTAGGGTTTAATTGGGGAAAATGTTTTCCTTGGCAAAAATCACTCACTAATGTGCTAATGGACAGACAACAGCTCCAGTCTTTTCCGAAATTACGTTCAGTTGACTTAACTTAGAAAAGTGAGGAAACACGTTGCCTTAAAATTATTAAGTAAATAAACCATGCGTAATTGAAAAAAATATATGAAATTAAAGTTATGTGAACTTGACAATTCCACATAACTTATTTTTTTCGATTACGCATTAAGTTTTTTGACTTAAGGCAACAGGTTTCCTCACTTTTTTTAAGTTAAGTCAACTGATCACTTTTTACTGTGTTTTTGTTACCAGTTGTATTAATATTTCCACATTGGTTGCTGAAGTAACAACCTCAACTTGTGTAGGTTCACCATGCTTTTGCAATGGATCTTCTGGCATATATTATGTCTTTCGTGAGGGCAGAATCGAAACAATCATCTTGGATAACAGCTTAAAATAAGAAAGAGACACATATGTAATATTTATATTTTAATTTATTCGTATTTGTTTCAGTGTTGTTATTGTTAACTAAAACTATTAAAATTGGTTGATTAAAATAAAGCTGAACTAAATATAAAACAAGAAGAAAATGAAATAAAATAAGTTAATGCTGATGTACTAAAACTGAACTAAAAATAAATTAAAGCTGAACAGAAATATTTAAAGAAAAATGACAAAAAATTTAAACTAAAAGAATTAAAATAATTTAAAATATTAATAAACACAATAGTATATAAATAATACTAAAATATCACTGATGTATTTATTCATATACAGTCAAACCAAAATTTATTCAGACACCTTCAACATTTTCTCACATTATCACAGTTTATTCGCTATAGTTTAGAAAATGGTAATAAAATATGTCAAGAACTCAGAGTTAAACTGTCAGAACAAATTCATCTTGATAATGTCTGATAACTTTGATAGAAAGGTATGTAATGGATTACAATCAACCAATCAGCTGTCAGCTGGTAAATTTAAGTACACAATTAGATAATACCAACTTAGGTCAACCAATGACCAAGCAATGCTTCATTTTGTTCAGTCTGTGGTGTAAAAGGTCGCATTAGCAATTACAGAAAAAACACTTAAGCAAAACATGGTCAGGTCAAAGTGTCTGAATCATTTTGGTCCCAAATTTTATCAATTTTACTGGTAGTCCACTGTATGAAGAATTTTTGGGTATAACATGTCTCAGTTTACTTTGTTTTGCTATCCTCACTTACATAAATGAACTATCGTGTCCTGCACCCATTAGTAAAAAAATATATACGGTGTCTGAAATGTTTTTGGTTTGACTGTTACTTTAATTTATTATTATTTATTTACTTAATTTATTAATTCATTTTATTATTATTATTATTTATTTACATTGTTTGTTGACCCTAAGAAATGCTGGGTTGTCTCAACCCATGTTTGGGGCAAATATGGAAAAACCCAACCGTTGGTTTAAATTACATTTTTAAACCCAACGGTTAGGTTTGTCCATATTTAACCCAAACATGGGTTGAGACAACCCAGCATTTTTTTAGAGTTATGTTTTAATGAACTCTCCTTTTTTTTGCTGCTCCTGTCTGATTTGATCATTTGGACTGAGAAAAATTGGCAAAAATCTTAGTTTGACTTGTGCTTGTAAAAATGTCATGTATTGGATTTCATGTTTTTTTCTGTTCAGATTTTTTTTGGTGCTAGTCTAAACAAGGTCAAACAGATGGAGAATAATATAACATGACATTCATTTCTATAAGAACAAAGCGTATGTCTGAGCAACAGTTTTATCCTGTATGTACAGTACCAGCTCTTATCCATCATGAGGCCAGTCATCCTGCAGGCCGTTTCTCTTCCATCTTTATTTGTTTGTGATTAATTCGAGTTGGATTTGTTTTGGCCCGGCTGTTCTTCCATCTGTCACAGCTGCGACAAAACACAAGGACCCGTTGTGACGGCCACTACGGCCCACTCACTGCTGACGTCACGCATCCTCTCGCCACTTCTCGCTGTCACTGCTCTCGTAATCCTCCCCTATTTAGGTTCCCCTACCCTTACCAGAGGACGTTTTCTTGCTTTTGCATGTGTCCACTGATGTTATAAAGACTATAACCATAAAGGCTGCTTATTATACATTCAGAATGTATTGTTATTCCCTGTCTGCCCATAGAAAAAGCCGTCACTGCCATTAGACAGTGTGAATGGATTCATTGGAGCTGTCGTTAATCACTTGTGATTGGATGTAAGTTTCGACTCGACATTCATAATCGAGGAAACAGGAAACGGGCCAAGACTGAGGAAACAATGTAATGTTAATGAGGCACATCCATCTCTGAAAGGTTTTTCATTTTAGGAATCTACACAGAAATGGCCCGGTTTATATTTATTTGTTGACTGTGGCAAATGGATTGGCACTGAACATAATTAAAAAACTAGTTTGAGTAACTAATGACAGAAGCAAATAGATGACCTTGTTCTTGTATGACCTATATTTGAAACTTTTTGCATACTTCAAGCTGCACAGAAAGACATAAGACGAGCATGTTTAGGCCATAGGTGTAGGGTTGGTCTTAATATTCAGGGACATTTTAAAATCATTCAAACTATGCAGATGCAACATTTTCAACTACATTGTGAACTTACCTGTGTTCTTGTCGAGAGAGTATTTGTTTACGTGTGGGAATATTTGCTCAAAAACAAAGATTACAGTGATGGTTCATGGCTCATGAATGGCCTCTTGTAGAATTTAAACCTGCAATCTTTCAATTAGACTTAGCCTACAATTTTCTCCTGGCAGATGTAAATAAAACTTAACAGGTGAAAAAAATTCCATTGACTTACACTGAAGGAGGGACCCTAGGCATTCCTAGAGACATAGTCGCCAATGAAGAACACAAGATATTCTCCATTCATTTTAACCAATCAAAAAACCTATTGAAGTTCGGGAACCTCTCTGATGGGTGGATCTCACATCGGGTCCCAGTGGGTCATAATACTCACAATTCTCCTGTTATATTTAGTATTACAACATAACAACCTGACACAAAAGTGTGCTTTCTGTTTTTGCAGGATAATAAATTGTATTTTAAGCAATTAACTTCAAAATCATCAGGTATATCAGCAAGAGAGAGACATGTGGTTTTGTTTGGGTGGATTTGGTAATGTATTTGCAGTCCGTTTGTTTCTCGTCGCGAGACATGAATAACTTTCGTGTAATGAATTCATCAAGCGCACCATCGCAGGGACAGTAATCTTCAAAAACTAAAACCAAGAATAATTAATTATCGAGTAATTAGCTAAAATGTTTTGAGGGGTATTTGTTGCATATATTGTCACCTTGCTTAGCCCAGTTAGCATTTGCTCATGGAAACAGAAGTAAATAAAGATGTATTTATTTTTGGTTGATAATGTATTTGCAAATGATTTTGGGGGTGGGGGGAAGTGTGAGTACCCACCGGCAGAAACATAAATCAGCGCCCATGCTTAGAGACCAGAATAATCTTGGGGATGGGTGCTTTTGATTTGTTTTCAGTATACAACCACCTAGCAACCATGCAAAACACCCTAGTAACCACATAGCAATGCCCTGGCAACCACCCAAAAAACCTTAGCATAATGGCAGTACATTTTGCACGGTCATGCACCACAGGTTTGGTTTTCAAATTCATGTGAATACTACCATTGAAAAGTGCTGAATCTGATGAGAAAACTTCCTGCCGTTTTTTTTTTCTTTTTGTGTGATTTTGGTATTGTTATCGTAGACATAAATAAGTTGATAAAGTTCCCGTTGTGTTCCCACAGGATAGTCGGACACACTGAGCCATACACCAAACTATGCTGCAAAGGCTTCTGCATCGACATCCTGAAAAAGCTCTCTCGCAACATCAAGTTCTCCTATGACCTCTACCTGGTCACCAACGGCAAACATGGCAAGCTGGTACGAGGGATCTGGAACGGTATGATCGGAGAGGTGAGGAAACATTTTCAGTTTTTACATTTTCAAAAAACATCACTTAGTATGATTTATAAGCTGTTTTCCTCATGGGGACCAAAAAATGTCCCCACATGGACAAGGATTTCAGATATTGCCGTCTTTGTGAGGATATTTTGTCCCCATAACGTAGGGTTTACTTGGACGCACACACATACACAGTGATTACTGGACTAGCACAGGCACAGCCACAACAAACATGTTTACGGACAATAAAAGAACAATTCACTCAAAAATGAATATTTTGTCATAAGACTTACTGTCTGCTATAGATGTATAGACATTTCTTAATTAACCTCTCTTGCACAATCATTTTATATAAACGGAAATTTCTATTTTTTTCCCCTCATCTTTCTTCTCAGGTATTTTATAAGCGAGCAGACATGGCCATTGGCTCTCTGACCATAAATGAGGAGCGCTCTGAGATCATTGACTTCTCTGTGCCGTTTGTGGAGACTGGCATCAGTGTGATGGTGGCCAGGAGCAATGGAACCGTGTCTCCTTCAGCCTTCTTGGGTAAGAAATACTAATGTAAAACAAACTAAATTAACACTATTAATGAACAGTACCTGACAGACATTTTACAGTATTCAGAAACATAGTACTTACTGTAAACACAGAAAGACAGCACAGTTGGTCATGTTTTTACAGCTAAAGCAAATGTAAAAGTGGAGCAATACTACTGTGTGTGTATGTATATATATATATATATATATATATATATATATATATATATATATATATATAGTATTCTTTGTATATATTTATAATTGAAATTAAGCTAAACTTTACAGTAATCGCTAATTGACCCTTCGATCCCCTTTGTTACTAGCCCCTTTCACACATACAGTCTTTACTGATAAATTACCGGTAACAGATCATGTGTGAACAGGACCTTTTCAAAAATACCGGTAAATTGGTTCCGGCAATTTACCAGTAAGGTAAGTTGTAACATTACCAGTAAATTACCGGTAATGAGCTCTGTGTGAACGTGGAATGAAGATTACCGGTATATTCACGCATGAAATCAGAACGTGTTTTTTTTTAAAGAACAAACGCGTTCTGTTTGATCATCCGTTATGCCTGTCACTCATATGTCAAAAAGATGTTGTAAAATTGAACAGATAGTAAAACTAAAGCACTTCTCCTCATGTGGGCGGATGAAGACAACGGCGCAGCATTTAAAGATCATTTCCGATGACTGACATCACAGAATTTATGATGTGATGTAGTCTCTTACCAGTAAAAATATGAACAGCATATTTGTGTATTAAGCAGTAAAGTAATTCTGGTAATTTTATGGTAATTTACCGGTATTGCTGTGTGAAAGGGGCTACTTTTGTTAACTTAAATAAGCGATACAGAACACTCCATAGGATTTAACTAAAGTTTTCCCTGAACAGTGTTATTTTTATTAAAATGTGCTTATAAAGTGGCAAAACTTGATTGGCAGTTATTCTTACGTGGGCTGGAATGTGACATTGAAAGGCGTTTTTATCATTTTCTGTAAAGAATTTGAAATTAAACAGCAGTATTGTGATTAAGATCAACAGCTGCCAGGCCACCACTACATCAGTGTTGGTTTGGGAATCTTATATCCTGTGTTGACACTCTTTTATATTCACCGATGTGGTTGGTTAGCCATCCCATAAATCCTTTTGCACATTTTTCCATTATACTGTAAACAATAAAACTACCCAGAATTCATAGTAAAATACAATAGCATACTGTCATTTCATAAAACAAGATGTTATAAATATTTACAGTGCAGTGTTACTCGTGTGTGACTCTTGTTTAATGGCATATGAATCGTGTTGACTTTAATTTGCACCTCATTTTGCATGTATCAGAATTTAAAAAGGCTTTGCAGTCCTACTAGAATAAAACCAAGTCATTTGGGAATGGCGTCATTTGCTTCATCTATCTTTGTCTCGTCGTCTCTCTCTCTCTCTCTCTCTCTCTCTCTCTCTCTCTCTCTCTCTCGCTCTCTCTCTTTCAGAGCCCTACAGCCCAGCGGTGTGGGTGATGATGTTTGTCATGTGTCTTACAGTCGTGGCAGTGACTGTGTTTGTGTTTGAATACTTTAGTCCTGTGGGCTACAACCGCAGCCTGGTCAGTGCCAAAGGTCAGTGTTCACCGCCTCTGCTAACACCTCAGGACCTGTGACAGATGTCAGAAACAGTGGCAACCTGAAACTCTGTTCATCAATAATGACAGGTTTGACAGAACATAAGCTAGGAGAAAAGGTAATGCGTGTAATTAGAGGAACATTGTATTGCTCAGAGGCTGTGCTTTCATAGCTCAGGTAAATGATGTTTAATTGAACTTAATCTCATTGTCATACAATTTTGGAGAAATAAAAATAGACACAAATGAGATAACTGATATACAGTAAGGGCTATAGAATGAATGTGGAGACCTGCTTAGATCAGGTGGTTTTGGAAGAGTTTGCTGAAAAATGTTTGAGTTTGTACTGAGATCTTTTGATTGCAGACTTTGAAATCTGAGCACAGTTTGAGATTCTCTAGCAGAGACACACATGAGATTGAGACCCCTTTAACACTAGTGCGTTTTTGCGTTTGCTACAGTTAATAATAATAATAATAATAATATGTTTATTTTTTATAGCGCCTTTCAAGAACCCAAGGTCGCTTCACAATGTAGTACAGGAGTACAATCAATTGACAATCAAAATAACAGTCAGCCTGCTCATTATTACAAATAAACAAACAGATGGAGACAACAAACAACTACAGATAATTAACATAAGAAGTTATAGAGTCAAAGAGAACATTAAATACAATAAAGTAGTCATATAACATAAAATGAAAAAGTGTGAGATCACTTGAAGGCAGAGAAGTAAGAGAGAAAAATAATTATTTACTGAGCATAGAGAATAGATGAGTTTTAAGTTGGGACTTAAATGTCTGGAGAGTAGGTGCGGTACGAAGATTCGGGGACAGCTTATTCCACAGCTTAGGGCCAATAACACTAAAAGCCCTACCACCCACAGTAGAGCGTTTATTCTTGGGTACAACAAGCAAGTTATCATTGCTAGATCTGAGGGTCCGGGCAGGAACATATGGTTACACTAACTCAGCCAGGTATTGGGGTGTGGGGCCATGACTTGCTTTATAGACCAAAACTAACAGTTTAAACTGGATACGACTGGCCACAGGAAGCCAGTGAAGTTGGTTGAGGATGGGAGTGATATGTGCAGATTTTTTGTTAAATGTAAGAGCTCGAGCACCTGAGTTTTGCACCATTTGAAGGCGATGTATAGCTTTGGTAGGTAAGCCGCTGTATAAGGCATTACAGTAGTCCAGTCTGGAGGTTATAAAAGCATGAATAACAGTTTCAGCATCTCTAAAGTTAAGGGAGCGGCGGACACGAACAATATTTCGCAAGTGGAAAAAGCATGATTTAACAGTCTGACCAATATGTGAGTCAAGGCATAATGTGGAGTCAAGCAATACTCCCAGATTTCGCACAGTTTTTGAAGGCCTAATCTGGACACCATCAATATCAATGAAAATGTCATGTCGTGGTAAACTGTGATTTAGGGCCACTCAACAGGATTTCAGTTTTATCAGCATTAAGCTGTAAGAAGTTATCAGGTTACACCTGTCGTCTACTACTCCGGCATTTTCGAACCTCGAAAACGGATACTTTTAAAAAAAAAACTGCAGTTTGAAAATGCTTGCGTGGGTTGCGTTTAGTTTCGGTGTAAACGGACACTTTTGAAAATGATGGTGTGGCTGCCCACATTACGCTAACAGTTACCTGAACACGACAATAACAGACCAGGGATGCATTTCCCAAAACGCATTCTATGCCTAAGTTGATCGTAGAGACCGTTGGTGGCTATTGTTACAATGCTTTTGGGAAACGCAGCCCAGAGCCGTCTCTCTTAACGGCTCTGTAACATGCCAGCCTTGACGACCGTGTAAACAATAACACGGAGACGGAACTGCATGCTTTGTTGACTTTGTGGTCCTTTTTAGCAGCCGTTGTGCAGTTAAACGCTGTATTGTATAATACTGCAGCCTCCTACATGCGCAAGAGGCAACTGTTTACACTGTATGTGCATGCCCAGTGTGCGTGAATGGTGCGTGATGTGACATGCGTTTTCAGTCGTGCTTTGTAGACAAGAGATCGTTTCTGAAACGCAGTGGAAACGCCAGTGTAGACGAGGATCGTTTTCGTTTTAAAACGAAAATGCACTAGTGTAAACAGGACCCGAGGAAAAACATCTACAGAGTAATTCATGCCTATCACATCTAGATTGGATTACTGTATTTTGGGATTAGCCAGTCAGATGTATCCCGCTTGCAGATAGTTCAAAATGCAGCTACCAGACTTTTAACCAGTACTAAAAAACGGGACCACATTACACTGGTTTCATGTTCTTTGCACTGGTTGCGAGTGCGAGTGAATTTTAAGATGATTCAAGTGTTTAAATCGTCAAACGGTTTGGCTCCTCCTTACCTTTCAGATTTATTGACTGAACATCATCCAGTTTTGTCTCTCCGGTCATCCAACCAGAGATGGTTATGCATACCAGACACTGTAAACCTGAATAAGTTGGCAAAACTAAAAAAAATTGAGGCAATCGGTTACATCAATTTTTTTAAGTTAAAAAATTTAAAGTTTAAGTAAGCAGAACTTGCAGATCTTTATTTTGTATTCATACATTTTAATTGCTCTTAACTTCAAATATTTGAGTAAGCTAATTCATACATTTAAATTAATATTAATATTTTTACTAGTGGAAATGTGGCTAGCTTTAACTAGCTAATTCAATAAATGCTATCTTGCTAATTGGTAACACAATGCTTTGATAGCATGAACCGAATTAACAGAAACTCTTCTAAACTAACATAGCAAAACATTAAACACTATTGAATCTCCACCTTAACATTAATCTTGCACCAAAAACATTATATAACACTTAATTTTAGCATTTACTCTCCCTTCTGAGTGTCATGGCAAAGCATGCTGGGAAATAGAAAAATAGAAATCCCAGCCCAGTTTCAATTAAATTTAAGTTTGTCTAAATTAAAAGAAACAAGTTCATAAAACTCAAAACAATGAAACAATTCACCCTTCGTCAGGAGTTTGATTGACAGGCGATCTGACCAATCATAATCCGACATCCACCATTTTGTCCGAGAAAGCAGTCAGGAGAGTTCGTAGATTAACGTCGGTGGACTTGAACTTGAAAAATGGTGTGTACTGACGTCTTTCTGCGGTTGAAACAACATTCCTTCTGAAGTACATTCATGTTTATTTGATACTATAAATTAACTAGAAGGAAGAGATGATAGGTTCTTGAGCAGCTTTAACTGAGGCGCAACAGTGATCTGTCACAACACATTAAAGAGCCACAAAACTGTATTTATTGTTAAAATTTCTTTAAAAAAAAATACATTTGAGAGTTGATACTTTGTTTCATATTAAAAGTAACCTGCTCTGTCCTGTCTGTCCACACGTTGTCAGTATCCTCTTGTCCGTTTTTCACTGCGTGAGATCATGATGTGTGGGGTGAAAGCGCCATGGCTTGTCGGAAATAGCAACAGTAACTAAAGGGGGCGGGTCATTGCAAACGGTCAATTCAGATTACTTAAAATGTGTCAGTTTTGTGAACTCAGTTTTGGCTCTACTCAAACCAGTTAATTATTTTGAGCGTTCGGGTTTACAGTGGTCGAAGCTGAAATGCAGTCTACCGCGTCTTTTCAGTAGCTGCCCCCAGACTGTGGAATGCTCTGCCCTTCTGTATTAGATCTCCATCATCAATATCTGTTTTTAAATCTAAGTTAAAAACCCATTTTTTGTTATTTGACGTATGATCAATCAATTTTAGTAATTATATTGTATTGTTTTATTGTTATGTTTTTTATTGTGCAGCACATTGGTCAACCTTGGTTGTTCTTAATGGTGCTATATAAATAAAATTGACATTGACATTTTCTGACTGAGCCAGACAAAATTACAAAAGAAACCCATCTGATAACAGTAAGGTTCGAATCCGAACTCATCATATATCTGGACGTTTATTTTAAATAAAAATGAAAAAAAAAAAAAAAAAAAAAAAAAAACTCAAATATGTGGAAATAAAGTGCCTAATGGGTATTTAATAATGGGAATAAAGTGTTTATTGGGTAGGTGTAGGGGAGGGCTTTATGAACATGGACAAGTTAATGTCCCAATAAAGCAGCATTCATTTATGTTAACATATTGGCATTTTTGCCATTTCATAAGGAATTTTTGTATTCATAAGCAGCGTCTTAAATGAGTTAAAACATGTTAAATGAACGCAAAGAGTTGTGAGAAAATAGGATGTGTCAGGTCTGCGCCATGTGTGTCAGGTCTTAAAGTGACAGCAGCCTAATAAACCTACTGCTGTTTGTCATTAAAGATAATCAAAGAACAAAAGAAAAAGAGAAAATCACTAACTGCTCTTGACTGAATAACTTTTGTAACTTTAATAAGGACTAATCCATATTTAATTTATAATTTATGCAGTGAAGTCTGTGAAGTGTTTGATATATTTAAGGCAAAGCTAAATGTGACATTTATTACAATGGGCTTATGTGAAGATTAAATGTTGTTATATTATTTAAAGCCTATTAAATTTTAATTGTTGAATGGCTGTAATTAGTGGCTAAAATTGAGAAAAGAAAAATCCATGTAATAGAGACATCAGTATTGGTATCAGTGATAATGCTTAGTAAAAAGACATTATAAATATTTATAAAACACAGTCTTTATGTTGTTTCTACATTATTTACATAAAAATATATTTAAAAACTTAATGTTAGGTGCAATTAATCGTGATTAATTATAGAAAATGTGCCATTAATTAGTTTTTTTTTAAATCGATTGACAGCACTAAAATATTCATATCATATACACTGAGTATGTTATTATTGCATACTTTTTTATAATGTGCTACAATACACTGAGGTGCAAATAGTATCTGCCGCTATTTGCTCTGAGTATAAATAGCATCTAACAACTATCTACACTTGTGCAAAGAAAATACTGCTATTTTCAGTTGATGTAAATAGCATATATCACCTATAAAATACTGCTATTTTCACTTTATATAAATAAAAACCAATAGAAAATATTTCTAAATTTAACCTAACATCAACTCTATAATCAAGAATGATGGCAAAAACCCTGAAGAAGCTTTATATTGTGTATCTCAGATCCAGGTGGACCGACATTCACCATTGGGAAGTCAGTCTGGCTGCTGTGGGGGATCGTCTTCAACAACTCAGTGCCCATTGAAAACCCCAAAGGCACCACCAGTAAGATCATGGTGCTGGTGTGGGCCTTCTTTGCCGTGATCTTCCTGGCCAGCTACACGGCCAACCTGGCCGCCTTCATGATCCAGGAGCAGTACATTGACACTGTTTCTGGACTGAGTGACAAGAAGGTAAGAGCTGCCAGCGTCTCTCTTAGCCAAAAGGCCATTCTAGAGCACGAGTTTTAATTAAAGGCATCACTCCGTGGAACTATAAGAGGGATTTGCGCTGATAATATATGTGGAAATGTACCCTTTCATGATTAAATACTGTGATAAGAGTACTAATCACTAATTTGTGTTATTTTAATAAGACAGTATGAAACATATGGACAGTTTGAAACATTAAAGGGATAATTCACCCAAAAATGAAAATTCTGTCATCATTTACTTAAAGTTGTTCCAAACCTGTAAAGATTTCTTTGTTCTGCTGATATATATATCTATATATTTATTTTCTTATATCTATTTTTCTTTTATATACACTACGAGTCAAAAGTTTGGAAACTACTATTTTGATTGTTTTTGAAAGAAGTCTCTTCTGCTCACCAAGGCTGCATTTATTTGATCTAAAATACAGCAAAAACAGTATTGTGAAATATTTAAAATAACTTTTTTCTATTTGAATATATTTTAAAATGCAATTTCTGTGATTCAAAGCTGAATTTTCAGCATCATTACTCCAGTCTTTAGAGTCACATGATCCTTCAGAAATCATTCTAATATGCCGATTTGCTGCTCAAGAAACAATACTGTTCTTTTGAACTTTCTATTCATAAAAAGTTTTTTACACAACTGTTTTCAACATTGATAATAATCATAAATGTTTCTTGAGCAGCAAATCATCATATTAAAATGATTTCTGAAGGATCATGTGACACTGAAGACTGGAGTAACGATGCTGAAAATTCAGCTTTGACATTACAGAAATAAATTACATTTTAAATTAAAGCTGCAAGCAGCGATGAAAGGGCCCTCGCACCAGGGAGCACCGCCACCCGGTGGCCTCAGGAAAACAGCGAATAGTGGGCGACATGCATTTAAGTGGGTAAATATAGGAGAAATATAGCAAAGTCACTTCAATGTGCCACACTTCCTGCTGCCAGCAGGTGGCGCTTTGACTATAACCGAATATTGGCATGTAGATGTCTTCAGGCCAGGACTATTATCAAACGTGAAGTTTGGGGCAGAGCGGACATTGTATGCCTGAGTTACAACAACTTCCTGTTTCATGGCGAAACATCGAAATTTGTGAGGCCGCCACGGACACGCCCTTCAGCGAAAACTCAAAATCTTCACAATTTAACATCACAAAGGCCTTTAGATTAGACTGTGCAAATATAATGTTGATCTGATTAAATTTCTAGGAGGAGTTCGTTAAAGTACGTCTGGAAATGGCAAAATTTGCAACAATTTAGCAAAGAAAATTCTAAATATCTGACTTCCTGTTGGTTTTCAGATTTCGTACCAGGAGACTTTTTTGTAGGTATTGGGCTGTTACATGTGTGTACCGAATTTCATACCTGTACGTGAAACGTAGCGGGAGGAGCACTTCGTTGAAATGTTGTAGGTGGTGCTATCGAGCAATTTTGCCATGCCTAATTCTGAAACTCATATGTAGATGTCTTCAGGCCAGGACTCTTATCAAACATATGAAGTTTGGGGCAGATCGGACACTGTATGCCTGACTTACAACAGCTTCCTGTGTCATGGCGAAACATCAGACTTTGTCAGGCCGCCACGGACACGCCCTTCAGGGAAAACTTAAGATCTTCACAATTTAACGTCGCAAAGGCCTTTAGATTAGACTGACCAAATATGATGTTGATCTGGTTAAATCACTATGAGGAGTTAATCACAGTGTAAAACATGCCATTTCCTGTTGCCAGTAGGTGGCGCTATGCCTGTAACTGAATATTGGCGTGTAGATGTCTTCGGGCCAGGACTCTAATAAAACATGTGAAGTTTGGGGCAGATCGGACATTGTATGACCGAGTTACAACAACTTCCTGTTTTATGGCGAAACATCGAACTTTGTGAGGCCGCCACGGACACGCCCTTCAGGGAAAACTCAAGATCTTCGCAATTTAACGTCGCAAAGGCCTTTAGATTAGACTGTGCAAATATGATGTTGATCTGATTAAATCTCTAGGAGGAGTTAGTTAAAGTACAATGTCTGGAAATGGCAAAAACTGCAAAAATTTTGCAGAGAAAATTCAAAATATCTCACTTCCTGTTGGGTTTTTAGATTTTGCACCCAGGGTTTTTTGTAGGTATTGGGCTTTTACATGTGTCTCCCGAATTTCATACTCGTACGTGAAACGTAGCTCAAACGGCGCTTAATTGAAATTTTGTAGGTGGTGCTATCGAGCCATTTTGCCACGCCTAATTCTGAAACCCATATCAGACGTAAATTTTCACCACTTTTGACGCGTGTGCAAAGTTTCATGAGTTTGAGCATGTTTAGGCCATCAAAAATGCGATTCATTTGGGAGATGAATAATAATAGGCTGAGCAATTCCAATAGGGTCCTCACACCATCGGTGCTCGGGCCCTAACTATATTCAAATAGAAAACAGTTATTTTACATTTTAATAATATTTCACAATATTATTTTTTTTTTGTATTTTTAATAACATAAATGCAGCCTTGGTGAGCAGAAGAGACTTCTTTCAAAAACAATCAAAACAGTACAGTTTCCAAACTTTTGACATAGTATATACAGTGGGGAGAACAAGTATTTGATACACTGCCGATTTTGCAGGTTTTCCTACTTACAAAACATGTAGAAGTCTGTAATTTTTATCATAGGTACACTTCAAATGTGAGAGACGGAATCTAAAACAAAAATCCAGAAAATCACATTGTATGATTTTTAAGAAATTAATTTGCATTTTATTGCATGACATAAGTATTTGATCACCTACCAACCAGTAAGAATTCCGGCTCTCACAGACCTGTTAGTTTTTCTTTAAGAAGCCCTCCTGTTCTCTACTCATCCACTCAACTGAGAAATCAATGTTAAGTGGTCTCTTAATTTTTTTCAGAGCTGTCTGTATATATATATATTATATATATATATATATATATATATATATATATATATATATATATATATATATACACACACACACGTTTATATTTTAGTGCTGTCAATCGATTAAAAAAATTAAAATGAATAAAACCTAACATTAAAGCTTTTAATATGTTTTTATATTGTAATAATTTCACATTTAATCTCCAAATTATCTTTTTTAATCTCCAAATAATCCTAGCTGTGTGACACTGTTCTAATTGGTTGTGTAGGGACACATCAAGGTGAAGTGATTTGCAATGATGCCGAAAGCTGTTACAACTGACAAGCTTCAGATGGAAACTGTTAAAGAGCAATTTTGAAGACAAAGTGAGACTTTAAGCCACAACACTGTCATTAAAGAGCCACACGAGTTGACTACCAGGGATTTAGACACTGACAGCAAGATGTTTTGGTATGAATTCAGATTCAGGAGTGTGCCTGGGAGGCATTACACAAAGAACGAAATGCCTGAAGGGCAAAATAGCCAGAGGGCAAGAATATCACATACAGATCAGGCTGTTGCTTTCAAACTACAAACTTTGATAGCTGCAGTTTAGCATAGTTGTATTTGCAGCAACTTATTTTTACTTATATACTAGATTGTTGACTTATTTTAATAATAATAATTAATAATTTATATTATTATATTAAAATAATACTTTTATTAGAATAAGAGACAGGGAGAGAGTGAACATTGCTGATCAAAGTTTATATGTGAATAAAGCCTAAATTAAAGGGATAGTTCACCCAAAAATGAAAATTACCCCATGATTTACTCACCCTCAAGCCATCCTAGGTGTTTATGACATTCTTCTTTCAGACGAACACAATTGGAGTTGTATTAAAAAAATCCAAGCTTTATAATGGCAGTGAATGGGGTAGAGATTTTGAAGCCCAAAAAAGCACATCCATCCATCATAAAAGTAATCCACACGACTCCAGGGGGTTAATAAAGGCCCTCTGAAGTGATGCGTTATAAATATCCATATGCAAAACTTTATAAACTAAAATAACTAGCTTCCGACAGATGGTCGTACGCATTGATTTACCGTAAAAGAGTAACTCCTGACCTGACGCATGACGTATTGACGAACGAGGATAAAGCAAAACAAAACACTGGTCATGAATTAGAAGTCTAAAACAAGAAATTTTTAAGAGAAATGTCGGAGGATTTCAATATAAGAGAAGAAGAGCTCGAGTTTGTTGCCCAGCCCTATTTGTTTGAACTGCGAGAGGCGGCAAAGCTTACGCTACTCCTTCATCCTACGTCATACATTGCATCAGGGGAAGTCGACTTGGTAAGACCGTCTGCCAGAAGCTAGTTATTTTAGTCTATATACTTTTAAATATGGATATTTTTCTTACAAAAAAACCCATTGCTTCGCTTCAGAAGGCCTTTATTAACCCCCTGGAGCCGTGTGGAGCACTTTTACGATGGATGGATGCACTTTTTTGGACTTCAAAATCTCGACCCCACATTCACTACCACTATAAAACTTGGAAGAGCAAAGATATTTTTTAATATAACTCCGATTGTGTTCGTCTGAAAGAAGAAAGTCATACACTCAGGATGGCTTAAGGGTAAGTAAATCATGGGTAATTTCAATTTTTGGGTGAACTATCCCTTTAAATCTGTTCATCATATAAAGCGATCGTGTCTCTTCAGAAAATTTGGACTAAACCGCTCAATTCATATGGATTAGTTTTACGATCTCTTTTTGAACTTTATAATTTATAACTGTATATGAACTCAAAAAAATTTTCTGATTTCATTTAAAAGATCTTCGTTTTTCAAAGATGAACGAAAGTCTTATAGGTTTGGAACGATGTGAGGGTAATTGATTACTTTTTATTTCAATTTGGGGTGAACTTAATGCACAACAGTTATGTCAAAACAAGTGTATATATAAATCCCTAGAAGAAATATCTGCTCTATGCTCTATTTTTTTCTTAGTTAGCAGTAAACTTTTTAAGTGGTCAGGGCCACCGGACAGATGAAAGACAACACTTATACTGTCTTCCCTCAGACGACAGCAAACACACTTAAAACGACACATTCACTGGCACTGGAGTCTGTCACATGCTCTCAGCCGGAATACAATCACATCCGCCTGTTCCTTAGAGACAGTTCTCCTTCATTCACACTAGCAAGGTTACCTACATTACAGTACAATTATTCATGCCTTGAGTTCTGAAGTGCTGTCTTAGTGGCTATATTACATTTATTTGATATTACATTAACTGCACTTAATGAACATGGCCGGAATCACATAGAAACTAAATGAGAAGAAATTTAGCAAGGGGAAAGTAATATTGAATTCCTCAGATGTTTGGCCAGGCAGCTGAGATAATTCCTCGTCTTTATGAGGAAAACCTGAGGCTCAAATATTAGAATTTGAACAGAGCAGAGAATTAATTGACTGAGAAGCACTTGGGGGTTGAGACAGAAAAGAGCGTTGATGACCCAGTGGCTTTAGTCCGAGTGTTATCACTACAGCCATTTTTTCCAGCTTTCTTCCTGAGGATTCACTTGGATTTAGAATGTATTTAATGTGGCATTTGCAGATACAGAATCGTGAGAAACCTTGGATGAGGGTGAAGACGAAGGCTGAACCTAGAATAAATTCCCATGCAAAAATCCAGCTTAAAAAAAAAAAAAAAAAAAAAAAAAAAAAAAAAAAAAATCAATCACACTTTCTAGCAGCATAGCTTTCCCAGCCAAAAGCCATTACTGGCATATCTAGTGGTGCTGGAATCTATTAAAATGCACTAATCCCTAACTACGTAACTCATCCAGGGATGTACTTTTACCACTTGGACTGTACTTTGTTCTTAAAGTTCAATTTAAACATGCTAACTTGTTGACTTTCAGTTCCAGAGACCGCAAGATCAATATCCTCCATTCCGGTTTGGGACCGTGCCCAATGGCAGCACAGAACGAAACATAAGGAGCAATTATCCCGAAATGCATTCCCACATGGTTAAGTACAACCAAAAAGGCGTGGAAGACGCTCTCAACAGCCTAAAAACTGGGTGTGTTTACTGTAATTTTTCACCCGAATCTGCCTCCAGTGTATTATCTTTTCCGCTAACGTACGTCATTTCTTTGCCGCTAACAGGAAGCTGGATGCCTTCATATATGATGCGGCTGTGCTTAACTACATGGCCGGTAAAGACGAAGGGTGTAAATTGGTGACCATCGGTAGCGGGAAGGTATTTGCTACAACAGGCTACGGCATCGCCCTTCAGAAAGAATCTCGCTGGAAGCGCCCCATAGACCTCGCTCTTCTCCAGTTCCTTGCTGACGGTAACCTCAGAAACTTACATTAGCTTGAGGAGCTCTGCTTCAAAAGTCTGACTGAAATGTATTATGTATCATCACAGGTGAAACTCAGAAGCTACAGACAGTGTGGCTCACTGGTATCTGTCGTAACGAGAAGAAAGAGGTGATGAGCTCTAAGCTTGACATTGACAACATGGCCGGAGTGTTTTACATGCTTCTTGTGGCTATGGGTCTCAGTCTGCTCGTCTTTGCATGGGAACATCTACTGTACTGGAAGCTGCGGCATTCTGTCCACAAGTCTGAGCGTTTGGACTTCTTGCTGGCTATTAGCAGGGTAAATTTATGTGATCAATTCTTACAAATCCAGTCTACTATATGGTGCATAATGCAAAGTAATTCATTCAAAATGAGTTTTTTTTCTTTTCTTTTTTTACCAAAGCAATTTGCAAGAACATGCATGTAGCAAAATATATCAACAAGAAAGAACATTAAAAAGAGTTAAAAAGAGAATTGTGCAAAGAAAGGTTAACCGTACCTTAACAGAGACTTAACAGAAACAGAAATGTGGTGGAATTGATTTTCAGGGGAACTCCAGGCTGTGAATGAGCACCAAAAGTCAAGGAAAAAGCTGTTAAAATTTAATTTGGGTCCTAGGGTTACGGCATAGTTTCCAAAGCCCTTTTAAAGCACATTCTTAAGCTTAACAAACTTGAAGACCTCATTTAAAGGTGGAATGTTACAAATGTATAGGCAGCTACTTTTCTATTGGCTAATTACAGCCACTTTCAGAGCTAACTATAACACTGATAAACGGTTAATCTTATCAGTCACTAACAGTTCTTTAGGTAATTAACCATATGTAAAATCAGCTAATAGAATTTTGATGTGGTAAAAGAGAGCAATTTATGACCTTAAGGTGCCCCAATAATGCTATTATATAATGCCTAATTTTGTTTTGGAGGTCTCCTATAACAGGTGTACATGCATCAAAGGTCAAAAACTATTACCGTTTTAGGTAATAGTGGCCCACAGTTGCTTAGCAGAAGTATTTCAGTAAGACAGTAATAACGTGAGTTAGCCGGTTAGCCGGAAACTTGCACAATATAAAACACATATTTTGAACACCCGGCAGAAAATATATACATCCATAATTACTCATATTTACAGGTTGTGATTCTGAGGAGCAAGCTGGTCCAAATAAACTGGGTACTGACCCATCTTTCAAGAGTAAGCGTTTTGCGAATCCCGCGTTGATTTGAGAAGCAGTCGTCAGTAAAATTACATGTTTAAGGGCTGACCAAGTTGTTCGTGGGTGGACAACATACAGCATAGACGGGCATTATGCAAATGTCTTTTCTAGTGATGTAGAACCGTAACGCAGTGGGATTCAAAACACAAACGACTCGTTTAGGCGGTTCAGAGTCGATTCTTTCTTTTGGGAGACAATAACTTTATTTATCGTGCACTTTTGACTTTACAACTTTGCAGAACGTTTACATTCACAAACAGCTATTACACACTGCATGAAAGGGAATATTCGAAAAACCATAATTAGGGGCACTTTAATTCATCTAGGTCATTGCAGCAAAATTATAGCAACTTGATTTTATCAGAACTTTGCCCTTCATTAGGACTGTACTTTATTTTTCAGTATGGTAAGACAATACACAATAGATAGCTTTTAAGGAGATAGATTTTATGCTATTATGAGGTGAAAACAGTAATAATTCTGTTTGTTATGGCACAAAGAACTGTTCAGGTGAATGCACTCCAAAATGCCAGTCTCAATTTTTCTTATTTCTTCCCTGAAGGGAATCTACAGCTGCTTTAACGGTGTGGAAGACACGGACCGTAAAGGGAACATGCAGAACCCGGATGTCACCACCAGTTACACTCAGGCCAACATGCTGAAGATGCTCCAAACCGCTAAGGACATTGTCTCATCTGCAAGAGTTGAAAACTCCCTGGACAATGCCACAAAAACCATAGAGAACTGGAGTCGACGTGATCCAGAGTCAGCCAGACCTAGTCTTCCTACCTGCCTCATAGGAACAGACTTCAGCCATAGTCGCCTGCCCTGCATCGCTAGCGTTATGGACAACCACTCACCATACCCTCAAAACATGGACAGCACGACTCAGCACTTGCTGGAGAAGCCTCATGTGGGAACACGGCCTACCTCACTGCGCTACACTCTTCCCGCACGCACCAGCCACCACCACATCTACGAACGGACGCTACCCATATCTAGCCTCAGTAGTCCCCATATTGCCATGAGAGACCCACCACCTCCGACAGCCCCGAAACCCCACGTGTACGTGGACCAGTCCTGTCACCACCCTACCTCTCGCTACGTCTCTTACCGTGACTTTCAGGTACCGGACATCTTTGTGGAACACCAGGAACCTTCGGGAAGCCATAAACAATACATGGCAGGTCTGGGTCGCAAAAAGAGGTCCCACAGCTACGTAGCAGCATCTCCAGAAACTCGACGGAGGGACGACTATGATGTTCCCCAGTCCTGTCTGGCTGAGCTTAAAAGCAACCACCTTGTGGAAAACCATTCCCATACCGCACCCTGCTTGAGAAGCCACTTCCAAAGACCCAGCTCTAGCTGCAACTCCTGCACCAAGTTGTATCTAGAACCGGAGATGGATGACGTTCCTCTTCTGGGGAAAGATAAAATGAACCGTCGCGCCTCTTTTCTCAGGGCTACATGGGGTGGTGACAGGATCCGGCAGCTGGATGAGAAGCCCTCCACCTCTGCATCTTCTACCAGTTGCATCAACATGCCTGATCTGTTCCCTCGAGTGGTGGTGACCAATCCCAAGCCTTCGAAGATGTATGGCAGCGCTGGTAACAACCTTCGCTACAACATGGCTGTGGAGCCAGCCTATCTGGACCCAGCTCACATGGGCTCCTACCCGTACAAGTCGCAGAAGCTCAAGTACTCAAAGTCCATCCGCCTTCCTTCGTACCGGGAGGCGATTCTACAAAATACGGCAGCCCTGCGGCGCTCCTCTTCCACACTAGTGCACGGACACTACTCAACGTACCTGAACTCTTACACAGACCTGCCGGTGTACTTGGGTCCTCTACCGCAGGGACCCACTCACTTCCATGAGCACTCCAAAGACACGTGCCACCTGTTTCCATGTGTCAACCATTGCCCGGATAATGCCGCCTTGGTGCCCCGGTTAGGCAGCAGACCTGTATTGTACCAGAACACTGCTATTGGAAGCTATGAGGGGGCTGGGCGCTCAAACGAGGAGTCGTTGCACACTGTGCCATTCTCTTCCGTGCGCAGGGACCGCAGGCAGGTTCTAGTAGCACGGAACGTACACAGTCCCTTTGCCCCACGGCCCTGGGGTAGGGTATCTAGTCTGGAGTCAGAGGTTTGAAGAGATCTCCAGTTTCCCCCAAACAGTGAGGGTAAAATACTGGGAACTGCTAAACGAAGTCAAGCAAAAAAGCTAAAGGTGGTAATCTCAGTGCAATAATACCCTAAGACAGCAGGGATGGGACGGGGGAATGTACAAGTGATTACTGTGGAGACTTCTTTCAGTATACTTTAAAAAATAAGAGTAAAATAATAATGAACTGTTCTTAATCTATAATCGATTGATTGTTATTTAAACTGTTTTTAAATGCCATTATACCAATTACACTCATTCTCTGCAAACAATTGGATGCATGTTTTAAGGCAGCTTTAAAACCAAAAGGGTTTGAATTGAAAATCTGGTTTTTATTTGTGTCAGGGCATTCAACCATTTTGAATCTGGAGAACCACTGGAGAATTTTATAACATAGCCACACAAAAATGTCTTCCAAGAATTTTCTAAACCCAGGGGTTTGAGAAAGCCATTCATTGTCAAATTTTGTCACTCCACTGATGTAATTAAGATCTGATTTTAAGAATGGTGAAGAATTGATTTACCTTCTGTAGTTCCACAGCTATTTCACGGTTTAATAAACGATGGGATGGCCTGAGGGCCGATTGAAACGGACTGCTGTCTTTGTGTCTTCTGCAAAAAAACCCAAAACAAATTAGAGTGGAAACGATGCATGTTCAAGTCATTAGACATCTTCTTGCAGAGACAACCTCCCAAAAGGCTTTGTGTTACCAACGTAAGGTGGATTTATTTTGGAAATTTGAAAATGATTAGATTAAAAGAAAAAAGAAAGATTAATGCCCCCAGTGCTGAAATGTGTGGCATGCTTTTACAGATCCTCCCAAAGGAACTTTTTAAAATAAGAACTAGCTTCAAAATTTACAACTTTATGAAATCTCATGCATTTTGTAGTGTAATTAACTGTTAATCCAGTAGCTGGTGAACAATATTATAGACACTTTCACTTAATTGTCTTGCCCACCTAAAGTTCTTGGGAATATAGAGTCTAGACAACCAGTGTCTACAAAATGCTGCATGCATATAGCCACATAAATGTATGTCAAGATTATATATGACCTAGGAGGAAGAATGTTTCATGAATACAATTTCACTCTTGATTCGCTCTACATAGGGGCAAATGCATTACTATTCATACAGTACTTGCCAAATGGAAAAACCATTACATCTACAGATTCTGCTGTAAATCAGTTCAGGGAATGCATGGACTGCATTAAAAAGGCATACACGAACACAGTATGATATTAAACAGCGGTCTTTTATTTGCTGACCTTCTGTTTTGAAGCAGCCTGTGGTGAAGTCAATGCATGGCGAGTAGGTCAAATGCTGACTCAGCATGGCAGTTGCATGCTCTCCGAGAAGTTTAATCCCTCTCACCTTCCTATGTCTTTAAGATGTGACGTGGGTCGCTAACATTCATCTTTCCTGTTGAGCACCTTTGTGGTCTTAGCCGTTCCTGAGGGCCCCAGGAGGACTGGAAGGGCTCCAGCGCTCTGCCTGTAAAGTGCAAAGGTCAGTATAATAACGGTTGGACGAATAGGCTGATTGACCCTGGGGAATAGTATGTTTAATCACGCCAACTTAGGATGAAGCACATCTGGGCAGTGAGCCAATTAGCAGGGACACGGTATCGACCTATAGCATCCACCCACCTTCATTTAGTACCCTTGAGATGGAACAAGATGGAAAAGTGACCATGAGGATCAAGCTCTTGAATGAAGAATGAAACCTTGAACTCTCCTTTCAGCAGGGATGTGGTGGGTTGGTGGAAAGAGAGAAAGCACATGTAACAGTGTCATTCAAAGCTGCTGACAGAAGAAGCTTTTCATTAAGGGAGATCTGGACTGTGAATGTGTGCAATTCATTTTCCCGGTCATTGTTATCAGAACAACTTTATCCGCCAACTTCCCAATCACAAGATTTATTGTCTCATCTCAAAAAGAGAATGCAGTTTGCATGGAGAAACAATCTGAGGCTTATCCTCTCATCTCCACACTCCAATCTATGATGGTGTTTGAGCCACAACACGGACATTGGCAGATACTAGTTAGATTTGAGACTTTGAGGCTCATGAATGTACATGAGTGAGAGAGAAAAGGACAATGATAACTAGGACGTGATGGATGGATCTATTTTATTAGGTCCTGTGCAGCACCTCAGATGGGCGGGGTTTCGGGGGAAAATGGGTGGGGCTGAAGAGCACAAGGTTAAGGTTTCCACGATAACTTTTGAAGGGAAACAAATACAACATCAATACTGGAAGCCCTTCACAGCTAAGATTTATCAAAGCTTGATGACAGATCAGTTCTTCGGGCAATCAATTTTTAAGCCTATATGAGCTATCATTTTTCATAACTGCACTGAGATGAATAATGGCTTCAAGAGGCCTTATTTAATTGTATCTAATAAGAAAGGCGGGGTTGTTGACATGGCAGATCATACAATGTCATTAAAGCTGTGATCAATGAATGCTGAATTCTATTGTGTAGGGAAATAAAGGGAGAGTTTGCAATTGTCTGAGTGGGTGACAACAGCAGCTGCAAAAACCACAGGGATTAAAGAATAAAAACCTGCGGTTTTAAAGAACAATGTTGAGAAATCTGAAAAGTCTTAATGGTGAAGTGTGTAATGGCAAAAATAATATATTTTATAAATATTTAATAAATAATAAATATTTTTTTCAAACAGAATTCCCAAACTGGGAAATAAATTTAAAAAAAAAATTAAATGAAATAAAATAAATGTAAAAAATAAAATAAAATAATATAAAAAAAAGATATATTTTTTAAATAGAAAATAAAATAAAATAATAAAAATAAAATAAAATAATTTTTGAAAAGGCACACCACTGGTTGAGCCAAAACTCAGTCGGGATGCTCAAATAAACAGAGCAATGTTATGATAGCGCCACAGAGCAAGACAAAATCTTGGAGAAAATGAATGATTTTGGAGGCCTACTTTAATTATTGTTCTCTCTTCATATAAAGCTGAGACACGAGATCCAGTGTCTTCACTGCTATTGGCACTCACCACATTGCATTCGAATAAAAGATCTCATTGCCAACGCTTATGTTATCTCAAATCCAAAAACGTTCACTTACTTCTGACTGCATTATCGATTTGCGATTATTGATTATCGCATTATCAATAATGCGATTTGCATTACCGCTGCAAATCGCTGTCGCTGTTTGTTGCTATGTGTTTTTTGAAATAAACTCTTGTGAACGTATCTTTATCTTATTTTTTGTGGTTTGGTATATTACTATATAGGCTATGGTTCTAAGATTTTTTTTACACATCAATAGGTACTGTCTATAAAACATATGCGGATATGAGCCAGACACTATATGTCGCATTAATGCAGATAGTAAAGACCTCATCAACAATCTGGTTGGCGTCCACCCAGGTTCTAACAAACCCCGGCTGTAAACTATAAGCCCTGCCCTTCCGTGTGCATTGGCATGAGCCTCGATTTTGTGGGCAGATGCCATGACATCTTGGGGAGCTCATCAGTGTGCACCATGAGTTAGGTGGCACATGGGCAGTAAAGCCGGTGTGAACGCATTAGTGGGGCAGCGGCAGATTGCGGACCACGATGGCATCTGGTCTTCATCATCCATTATTTTATGGGCGTACAGATGGATCTGGCCCCGATTGGGAGGTCCCTCTCTGCTGGACACGCAAATGGACTGTCATGGGTGGTTAGAGATGAGCTGCTCGGATAATGGATCAAATAACAGCATAACTAGATTCATCATTTTTCAGAAGAAAGTCTGAATGACGCTACATGCTGAAGTCACAATGCCGTTTCTGAGCAATGTTAATTTTTACACCGTTTTCGTTTTAATTCAGTCAATGAAATTTTAAAGGGCAAAATATTCAAACATTTAATACAGGTATGTAAGGAATAACTGACTACAGGCCATTGAATTATTAGAAAAATAATGCACACCCGAGATGGTAATGCGACCACGAAGCGGAGCACTTCGGGTGTGCATTATCTTTCAATAATTAAACGTCCCGGGGTCAATTATTCCGCTTATACTATGGTTACCACACCTCAAAACATTGTTCAGATTGTGTATTTCAAGACGTTTGTCAGGTTTTTGTCCTTAAAACGCTATTGTGTGTAGGAAAAACTTCTTACGCATCTAAACCCAAGCCTCTGTTGCTAATTCCAAAACGTAATTTTAGAGCTAGTAACGGAGGCTTGAGCCACTGATACCAGACTAATGCAGTTATTAATGCATTTATTAGAGAGAGAGTAATGTTTATGTTCTTTACTGATTAATCTAGTGTGTTTAGAATGCATTAACCCACTAGCAAAGCAATTCAGAGTTACCGTTTTCTTCACTGTTTAGCTTCAGCTAAATATTTTTGATGAATAATTTTACACTGCCACTTTCATTTAAAAGTTTACTATTCTGGACTCAGGGAATCGATCCAAAAAAATAAAATCGCAAGTGACTCCAACCTTGGCCCTTGAATTCTCTGATTCCGAGTAGTTGAGAATAGCGAGTCGATTCCAAAGGTGGGATTTGAATCCGGGCGATTGTTTATTTCCTCGATTTCCTAACTACACGTCCTACGAGCTAGCAAAGGAATATGTTTCATAACATTGACTCAAATCTTTTGATTCAGTTCATCAAAACAACTCGTACAATGATTCATCATTATGCCAGTAGGAGGCGACAAGTGAGCATCTTTTTGAGTATTATGAGTGATTCTTTCAGTCATATGCTGACAAATTCATTCAAAAAAAAAAAAAAAAATTCACAGAAACAAAACACCATAACAGCATTAACGTAAAATGCTAAAAGGAAATAATAAGATTTTAAAGGACAACAGCAAACAATATCTTGACATTCATACCATGACTCATAAGATAAGCTGCACTGTTTATTATAAGATTAATTAATTCACTGGAAATGACTCTTGGAAACAACTTAAAATTGAATGAAAAAATCTGTAATTGGAATCAAAACAACACTTCTATGGCTCTGTCCCTCTTTTTCAATGAAGGCCATTATCACAATGTTTAATTTATACCAGAGTGAGTCATAACATCCATTTATTAGATTTATATTTCTTTGGGGACAGTGCTTTGCTCCTGTGTCTGGGCAAACTGGCATCTCTGTGCTCCAATGAAGTGGCACGCTGTCAGTTACCAACAGTTCCACCAATTAACCCACAAGCTCATTCTGATGTATTGAATTTGAGAGGCACCCTAGTGATCTTCTGTCATCTCATCACGTTAATTTCATGATACTTCTCTGTGCCAATAGCTACATGCACACACACAAATAATTGATATTCTTCATATAGAGAGCAGCTATGAAGCAGCATTCCCTGCACATCCTCACCCTGAATAAATTACCTCACACTCCATAAATTTTCCCAGATGTTAAGAGTCACCTTGAGAATAGCTCTCCGAATCCTATCAGTAGAGGAGGAGTGTGTGAGGAAAGAGAGAGAGAAATGGCTTGAGGCTTGAGAGAGAAAGAGGACAAGTCCAGCAGACAACACAAAGTGAAGAAAAGCAAAGATTAGAATGGTATGCTATTGAAAAGGCTTGTGTACACATATAAATCACAATAAGGCTGTCGATTGAATGCGTTCAACTTATTTATTAAAAAAATTAAATAAAATAAAACCTCAGCAGAAAATGCCATAAACATATCCAAAAATCCAAATTTCAAACTTGATAAAAATAAAATAAACAAAATGCCCTAAAATGCAAAGCATATTCTTATGCAGTCAGAGTGCAAACTGTCAATTCAATTTCGTCTGCCACAATAATGTCTTTGAATTATATTAATTTTGGGGCTTTTCTCAGCAAATATCGATATATGATTAATTGAGATTAATTATTCTGCATATCATATAATTAAATTGATATTATTAAATCAGTTGACTGCCCTAATTCACAATAAATCAGAAACATCAGTGGAGACAGTGAGCTGCAAAGGAGCGTTTCTAATATATCCAAATATGTCATTTTTCATGCAAATAGAGCATGAACAGTTCTTGGCAAAACACTGGTACTAATTTATATCATGTCTTCCAGGGTTTGAACTTTTGTCTTATCAGCCCAGGCCTTTAGCCAGTGCATCACCACTACACATCTATGTGGTCCCGCCCACATTCCCGCCTAATCAACAACTTTTTGTGAAATAAACAGTTATGGAAATGTAGAAATTAAAGTTAAAGCTCAACTCTCCTCCCGAAGTTCCCGAAAATGTCTGTTGGTGCCTCAGTGACTATTTCCCTCAGAGAAGCTGTCAATCTCAGCTGTCAATCATGAAGTCCTATCCCCGTTTTTATAGCATCAAATAACTAAATAAAACCAAACTTATTTAAAGAATGAACACTTGAACTAACATCAGCGTGATAAAAACTTTCATGGAGAGGGCGGAGTTTATGACCTATACTGCATCCAGCCAACCGGGGGGCGATCAAGACGTTTTGGCTTTACTTTTCAGGACTCATGTGGCACACTTGCGTGGAACAATAAAGGAGATGGTTAGCTGAATGTTGACACTGCTTGTTATATACAATGAAAAGCATAAAATAGAGGTTTTTTGCCATGGAAGAACCATTTTGGGTTTCCCAAAGGGGTTTCCTTTCAGAGAAAAGAAAAAAAAACAAAAACCTTTTTTTGAACCTTTTCGACTATAACGAAGCTTTTGTGCAATGGAAAGGTTCCATGGACTTCTTCCAAAGGTTCTTCATGCACCATTGATGCCAATATAGAAGCTTTATTTTTAAGAGTTGTTGTGACGGGCTGTTGAAAAAGCATGAAAGCACCATAAAAGGTTTTTCATATCATACGCTAACTTTGTGAGGAACAAACTGAAATCTAAGTAATTTGTGCATGCAGATATTCAAATGTGGTGCGTCAGTGTACTAATTTTTGGGTGAACTAATTTGACATGAACAAAATATTTGTAATGTTTTGAGATCCTAGATATCATACCATTTTTAAATCTCATGTTTTTTTAAATGGTTCAATGATGACAATGAGATACGAAACAGTATGCCATTCAACTGTAGTTTTATCCCTCACAGCCTCGTTTTCATCTATGACAAACTAAACATGGCATCTACTCTGATTAATGTCTATATGGAGCTTCTTCTGAAGATTCCCGCTGATGTCAGCATTGATTGATTTCCATTTGCATAGCATAAGCATGAAATCTAATTACTGCACGCTGTTATCATCTCTGAAGTCCGCTCTCTCTGAGTTGAAAGCATCGTAGGGTGGGTTCCTGGAAACCATTAGCTGAGTGTTACAGGAAGCCCTAATGTCCTTATGTGGCACTGATGCCTAACGCTGAGGCCACCAACTGTTTCAGGTCATGTGATGGAGCCTAACACCAGGCGGACATCCAGCTGCATTGAGCATGGCAGACCGTGGATACATATATACATACATACATACATACATACATACATACATACGGGTGGACATGTGTATCTACTGATGGACTGGGGTGGGCTGAGGAGAAAAAACGACACAAATCCTCCTTCCTTCAGCTTTCTGTTCCCTTTTTTTTCCTTTTTCAATTGACACACACGCCCCTAGTGTGATCATTATCAAGATTTCTCATTAAGAAAGAGTGTTTCAAGGTTGCCACTGAGAAGAATGTCATCTTCAGTTTCCTGTTTAATTTTTCATTCCGTCATGACATTTTCTGTAATCTTTGTTTTGTAATATTGAGTTTTTCCTGTTATGCAGTACTTTTTAACTTTTTAAAAAATGGAAAAGGATGTCACTTCTTGGAGGATAATGTCATTAAAGTTCCCAGATTATGCTATTTTAAAGGTTTTTTATTTATTTATCCAAGGTCAAAAAACTAATGAATTTTCTCATAATATACATTGCAGTCAGAAAATGGTTTGTTCGTTCGTTCCTACTTTCCACGAGCCTACTCTACTCTGATTCATCAGACGGCCCAGTCTGTTGTGATTGGTCTACTCTGCTCTGATTCATCAGACGGCCCAGTCTGTTGTGATTGGTCTACTTTGCTCTGATTGGTCAGATCTGTTGCCCAGTCTGTTGTGATTGGTCTACTCGGCTCTGATTGGTCCGATCTGTTGCGATTGGTCTACTGCTTACAGCGCGTGTTGGGAATGAAAGGTAATTTTCAAAAAAGCATAATAGGGGCAATTTAAGGAACATAATAGGATCATCACCAAAAAGTACCATAAATATATAGCAGTGTTGTGACGTCACTGATGCAAAAATGACAGTAGAGTAACCAAACTTTTAATTCTGGATGCAAATGATCTGGGCTGGGCTGCAAGTAGATGGGAAGACATAAGTAATGGGTACATTTTTTGGTGCACTATTCCTATACAAATATATTACAAGATGACATGAAGAAAAAATCCCCCCAAAAAATCCCAAAAATACAACTTAACCAATATTTCGCCAAAAACGTTTTTAAATAGAAAATCCATTCCAATTAAAGTAACCATTCAAATTGTATCCCCATGCTCCCTTAACTGTGCTAATTAACAAATGTGTTCTCTGTCAAAAACTGTGAGTTTAATATTTTATCCAATATATTCAGATGTATGGGAACACGAAAATTTACTGCACAATAGAAGTGACCCATTATTCAAATTCTAGTTCTGATCATCAGTTTCTGATAGGGTACACTTATTATTTAAGGATTCACATTATTCCTACAGTAACAAATGCCTTATGACCACCGAACGTGTACGAAACATTTAAGAAGTCAGTAATAAAGTAACACACCGCCATTCAGACACGTTTTATGCATTATGTCTCCCACTAATTTTTACAGCAGAGAGAAAATGAGGCCAGATTGTTTAAATGCTCATTCATTAATTACCCAGAGCTGTTAGTTCATTTTTGATTAAATTTAAGACCTTTAAACTATTCAAGTATAACAAATTTGATAAAAAAAAATAAAATAAAACAACACACACAATACCTGCAGTGGCACCTGCCGCATTACGGAGCTATGGTGACATGGTGATGGGAAAAATATGAGATGGCAGGAAAAAATATATTTCAAATCTTTTGCGTTTGCTCGCAAACCTTGCTTTCCCCTGAGAAACTCTGAAGAACGGAAACGGAAACATTTTGTGAGCGAACTCAGTTTCTCGGGGGAATACAAAACATTTGCAAGAGAATGCAAAAGCATTGACATAGATCTCATATTTTATAGACGCCGTACGTGTTAAGAGGAAAAGTTAAAAATGCATCTTGAAACACCATTCTGCGACACCTACAAACTATCCTTAAAATTCAAATACTTATCTCAAAGCTCAGTTTTAGTGTTGTTTTTGCAATTATTTTCTCCCGAGAAAGAACAGCGCCAGGCACACTTAGGCCCTGTTTACACCTGGTAATAAGATGCGTTTTAGTCGATCGGATAACAAGTGGACAAAGCTAAATACAGGTGTAAATGAGGTCTAAAACGAAAATCAAAATCTGGCCGGAATGCTTTCGTAGTGTAAACGCTCATGTGGTCGAATGTGTTCGAACAGCCACAAAAGAGCACCTACTCTCCACTTACTGACCTAACGCATAAACATTATGGGAAGTGCGCTAGTCAGATGGGATTTAAACTTTGTCGGCTGAAGACCCAAGTTTTGTTTGAAGACGAAAAACGTACCAAGAACAATGTTCTCTCACCATTTCTGATTTCTAACAAGCACACACAACGTTCGGCAAGGCCTTGCAGCTGTCAGAACAGAAACAAAAGCTGATGCTCTCCGTATGTTTTTCTGTTTCACTCTCTTCAAAAATTAACACACGCATATCTGATCCTTTTAGTCATTGATTTCTTTCAAGGCCAAACACAGTTGATGATACGTGCAGAAGAAACAGCAACATTAATCTACTGTAATACACAGACTTATTGTTCCACTTCAAAAAGTTTACAAGCAGCATCGGCTGGCTCACAGGGGTCATAAAGTGTTTTTGTAATTTAGGGGGATGAAATGAATCTGAAATCAGATGTGAAAGGGTTGAGCAAATCCCTGCTTAAACATATGCCATCATTACATTTTCAGTCATTCTTTTAGATGCATTCACTGTTGCTCAAAGTTACGGTTAGGGATTTAAACAAACCCCAACCTAAGTATTAACCCTTACGCTGTGTTGAAAACCCTGCAACACCTTTGAAGTTCCTGGTCAAAAATGTTGTTTTCTTTGAATTAGGACAGGTTTTTTTATTTCTTTTTGGATCTGATTGATCGTATAGGCCTTATTGATCTGAGCTTACACACCTCGGTTTTTGAGTGAAAAAAAGCATTATTTGTGGATTATTGTCAATATTCAACAACATATGGAATATTCCATATTCAATATTCAACACTATTTATCACACTAGTGTACTTTAGTGTTTAACCAGGAAGTTTATTATGAAATGCTTTTATTTTGTACAAAATGGAACAAAGTCACAATAGAAAGTAAAATGGCCGGCCTACAAAAAATAGTTTATAAATCTCTTGTTAAGCTAGATTATCGCCAAATATTGGATTTAATCTTTTTGTCATCTTGTTTTCTTTCAATTAGGACAGGTTTTGTATTTACACTCTAAAAAATGCTGGGTTGTTTTAACCCAAGTTTGGGTCAAATATGGACAAACCCAGCTGTTGGGTTAAATTTAATATAAAAATGTAACGACTGGGTTTGTCCATATTTGACCCAAATTTGGGTTGAAACAACCCAGCATTTTTTAGAGTGTATTTTTTAACCCTTTCACGCGAGAGTTTAAAATATTCTAGCTAACCCCCACCCCCCCGCCCCGCCTTTTTTAAGGTGACCGTTATTTTAGAACGTTTCACCTTGTTTCCATGTCGACGCATCATGCTTGTCATGTGACTCACCGCAGTCAAAATAGCACTGTATGACAGATGTATCGCTTTTATTTCCTTTTTCCTTTTTTTATTCAATATATTCACAAACTTGCTTACCATGTCATCAACTATCTGATACTCCAATTCTCAAATACGCTGCAGTTCAGAGAGTCCTGTCAGTCGTATTTACAGCACGTGAATTCATCAGTTTCTCCCGAAATACATGTAAGTAAGTGGTCAGTGAACTGGGAGAAGAATAGAGTAAACTTTATAGTTACTTACACTATGTGTATCTGATATGAATAAAACAAATCTGTAAATTATATCTGAAGGATTGTTATTGTTATATATTCCATAGACACCAGTGAGTATTTTACAAACTCGAAATGTATTGTTTTGCTAGTACTTATGTGTGCTTAAATCTTTGAAACCTAAAATAAAGATTATGTTGAAAACTCTCTCTGTACTCTCAGGGGCACAGAAATAAAAATCCCATATGTGGGACTGTACTGCTCAAAGGGTTAAACTGATTGTTTGTAGATATCTGGTAATAATATAGCATAATGAGAGATTTTTAAGCTATTTTTTGAAGGCCAATCATTTTTGACTGGGAACATCACAAGTGTAACAAAGTGGGGAAAAAAAAAATATCCAAACATTTTTGTGAAGTAGTTATACCCTGTGTGTGCAAAGTCAGTAAGCAATAACATTAACTTCGGGGAAAACAAAATCCTCTCCGGGTCAAAATGACCCAAGCATCCCGAATTTAACTTTGATGCATAACACGTCCAGTTCTGTTTGTGCCGACATGAATTACACCTCAAATCATGTGGAATTCCTCAAGTTCAGTTTTTGACTTGCAAATAGATAAAATAGTCCAGATTTAAACTTGCATCGCGTATCATGGCTCAACATATCGGCAACGTATGTTAGACCATATGTCTCTGCCCTGATATACTGTAAGGATATAACCATTTATTCTATTTAAGAGTCAGCTTCAGCCTCCTGTGGTATCATAATAAAGAGGCGCTCAGTTGAAGGAAGTGACCCACTCTACGAAGGACAAACATTCATTTTCTTCCCTTCTGGCATGATGCGAGATGAGAGGAGAGAAATCCCATTGTTTGTTCTCTGGGATCTACGTGACTCCCCCTTATCGGTGTTCCACCTTTCTGCCAGGATCTGAAATGGACTAATAAAAGGCCTCGATGCACACAGAGAGAGAGAGGTAAAGGTGGAAGAAGTGTGATAGGAATGAAAGGAGGGAAGGTAAAGTAGAACAGAGCAGAAGCTAAAACAGGGTGAAAAAGTGATTACTGAACATTTAATGGGTCTGGGACTTTATGTGAGTGAAAACTGTTCTCCCTGCAGAGAAATCATTTTGAGGGAAAGGTCCATTACAGCATTCATCCCTCCCTAGTATCACTGCTAAATGATCAGACACAAATCTCCCATCATTCCCTCATACCGGTCATTGCCACATTTGACCTTCATCAATGGAAGCACATTTTTCCTCCTTTCACACCACAGTGAGGTACACAAATACATAGGGTTGGCAAAATAAGGGACACCCATTCACACACCCAGACCCCCCCCCCCCCCAAAACACAAAAACAACTGAATCAAGGACTTCAAGGACACAAATAAAAAATAAGTCATGAACTGATTATTTCAACAATGACAACTTGACAGCTCAACAATAAACCAGTGGCGTGCACAAGGAGGGGGGTGGGGGGGGGGGCTTGATTATTTTATTTATTTCTAAAGAACTCTTTAGTAGCCTATTTGGTGCACTTTAAAGGGATAGTTCACCCAAAAATGAAAATTTTGTCATCATTTACTCACCCTCATGATGTTCCCTCACCTATGTAAAATACGGCCAAGTCATTTTGGCTGTAAATACGGGACGATTTCGTATTTCACGGGACGGGTGGCAACCCTACAAATACAATACATTTAATGGCTTATTACTTTTTTAGAGGCATTTGTGAGATCTAGTAGATGTGTTTGAAACTATTACCTAACATAAAATTATATGCAAGCATAAAGCAGCAAGTGTTAAACACATCAAATTCCCATGTCCCGCCTTATAAATGAGGATTTCACCCTGTGAGGTTCTTGACAGTATCAGAAAATGAAAATAATAAATAACATTTTGACCAAAAATGTAATATCTCACAGTGTCTGACATTTTGCATGTAACCCTGTCACCATGTTTGATTATTTATATATTTAAATAGATTCATATTTTTTACTGCTAGAACATAAATTACACAAAACACTGTTTAAACTTTTTTTTTTTTTTTACTAATTAATATTTATAATATAAAATAAAATAAGAAATGTATTTAAAATTAATAGAAAATAGGTTTTACATCTGTTAGAAAAAGAAAATTCTTTATCTTAAATCTTATTTTAAAACTTAAGTTTTCAGGCCCTGTTTTGTACTTTATTTGTGGTAAGTACACGCATTAACTTCAAAACCGACAATGATGTTTTTGACTGACAGCACAAACTTGTGTCTAACGATATGAGACATCATGTACTCTCAGACTGTTTGACATAAACAACATATTTGGTTAATCGTGGATTGTGTGTCTGTCCTCTAGGCATGTCATTTTATTCCATTGTCAGATTCAATGACAGCTTTGTCACAATGATTTTGTTTTCTTCCTAGAAAGTGACTGTTACTATTATTACCTGTTCTATGAACTCTAGATGTGGAACATCAGACAGAGACACATACACATCATGCTCTATCATGTAGTTTTCTTGATTCAGATGACTAGGGTTTTTGATTGCAAAATGGACAATTATATACAAAAGGTCAAAAGTTTGAAAATCATTATGATTTCTTAATGTTTTTGAGGCTGCATTTAATTAATCCAAAAATATTGTATAGTAATACTGTGAAATATTATTACAATTTAAAATAACTGTCTTTTATTTGAATATCTTTTAAAATGTAATTTATTCCTGTGATCAAAGCTGAATTGTCAGCATCATTACTCCAGTCTTCAGTGTCACATGACCCTTCAGAAATCATTCTAATATCATGATTTGATGCTTAATGTTCTTGTGGAAGCCATGATACATTTTTTTCACGATTCTTTTATGAATAGAAAGTTCAAAAGAACAGCATACAAATAGAAACCATTTGTAACATTATAAATGTCTTTGTCACTTTTGATCAGTTTAATGCATCCTTATGAATAAGAGAATTCATTTCTTTAATAAAAACCTTCCTACCCCAAACTTTTAAATGGTAGTGTCATGTTTTTCACAAAAATATTAAGCAAAAACAGTTTCAAGATTGATAATAATAAATGTTTCTTGAGCATATTAAAATGAGCATATTAAAACAAAATCAGTGGTAACACTATTTTACAGTGTCCTTGTTACATGTTACATGTAGCTACTGTAGTAACAACTATAAATTATGCATAAACATGCAACTAACCCTTAAAGGCCCACTGAAGTGCCTTCAAACGTGCAGCATTATTCAATGTGTTGACAATTTCCACTGAAACCGGAAGACAGGGCAGGACATATTGAACAGCTCCTCCCCTTTTTTAAAATAACCAATAGCATTTAGTTTATATCAAAGTTTATATATATTTGCTGAGATCGCCACTGGTGACCATATAAATTTACGTTATGATTAAGTAACTGCGTGCCTTTTTACCTGCATGTTGTGATGAGTAGCCCATCACATCTTTTGTTGTGTTGACATGATAAAATGAGACGACACGCAGCAAAGTTGCAGTGGAAAAAAACCTCACTGAGTTTGAGCGGCAAAATATGAACGGAGACAGTTCGTCGGAGACAGTTCGTCGGAGTCAAAACGATAAATATCAGGCTTTTTCAATGTCCTCATCTCTATCGAGCAACAACACTGATGACTGTGCCAGCATAAAGAGATAGAAAGCAACAGAGACGTGTCAATGAATGAACATCCAAGCAAGTTACTCTAAAAGTGCAGAAAGGCAAGTGTCTATTTTATGCACACAAAGTGGATAAACTACAACAGATAAACATGTCAGCTCTGTGGACGCGAACTAATCCTTAACATTTCTTATTTTTAATTGATACTGATATGTATTCTTATCCTCATTTTTTAATCTTTGCAGTTTTCTGTTACTGCCTGAACTTTACATTATTTGTAGCGCAGCCATCCATAATCGCAGTAAGATTGTACTTAATTGTCACCTTTAATATGCCACTTTTAATGTGTTTGTTAATTTTATCACAATCGTTTTGGCGCTCTTTAATGTGGCCTGACAGATCGCTCAATCAGCATTTCGACCTTGGAAAGAGCTTGTATATCATGTAACGTCAAAATTTACCTCAGAAAAGACATTCAATGCTCAAACTCATTAGTCAGCTAGAAAATTAGCTATAGAAAAAAGCATTTTGCTAAATATATGCAGTGCATATCACTATATCATGCACTAATCTTTATATTTTTACTTATTTTATTTCAACCTGTTGTCTACATGAGAAGGAATGGAAGGAGCTAAAAATGAAACTAAACATCGCCCATATAATTGCATGTGAAGAGCTGCCTTTCACCAAATGTATCAAACTATTTATCTGCCTTTCACCAAACTATACTCATTGGCCAAGTGATGCTGACATTATTATGGTCTGTGACACTGGTTCAGATTCTGTGTAAAGAATGATTCTTTGTGACTGTATGAAGTTGGAAAAGCAATTCAGTTCCCACTTTAAGTTCTCAGGACATCCACAAGATGGATGAAAATGCTGATGCTGTAAAAGGAGGGCAGACGTGACAACACATGACAAAATTAAAACCCGTTTATTTTTTTTAAGGCACTTGGCACCTATTTTTTTCCCTTATAGGAGCCAATGGCTCCTTAATTGATTTTTTTTTTGTCTGGAGCCCTGATAGAGCACTATGTGCCATTCACTATGTAGAAAATAGTAAATGTGTGAACAAGTGACCGATTTCAGCCACAGCTTCAGCGTCTATTTAGGGGGCGGGACGCTTCAGATTCTAGAGAGCATTTGATTGGACAGAAAACCTGATGAGAAGCTGAAGTGCAGAGTGATGTCATCAAAATCATTGATCCATATCTGAGGAAGTGGGAGACTGTAAGCTTAAAATATATTACAATAGAAAACAGTTCTTTTAAATTGTAATATTTACTGTAATATTTGTAAAATGTACTGTATTTTTGATCAAATAAATGCAGCCTTGGTGAGCAGAAGAGATGGACGAGGAGTCAAACCCAAACACAATCTGTCCCACAGTCCTGCCTGGAGACACTGTTCCTGGGCAGCAGTTTTTGTGCCACTCCACTTTCAGTGTCCAACTGAAGAGGCTTCTCACAAGCCCAATGCGATAATTAAAATGGATGAACACTGCTGCAAACTGCCTGCTATCATTTGTCAAACTCTTGCTATGCTTTGACAAGCAAAGTAGAAATAATTGCCTTTTAGTGTAATGCTACAAATTCCAGTTGTCCAAGGTGAGCCGCGCTGGCAGATTGTGTGGAACTAAATGTTGGCCGGCATTTCTTTTCCGATCAGCAGCTGCTCAAAAAGCAAAGCCGTGCCCGTACCTCCTTTCTGTGCATCATAATCACGTTTAACTAGTCTAACACTGATAAAATGTCATTCCAATCCTGGTCATCATTTTCTCTTAATTTACCCATCAATCTGTCGTCGTTTTTTTGCCATCGCCATTGAGTGCAACATTTTTAGTCCGGGAAAAGTTTTACTGTGCAGGCGCCAAAACAGCACCATCTGCCTCCTCTCGACCATGGTTGGTGCCACAGAAAACAATATTCATCCATGCCACCGCCACATCAGAAGTGAGTCAGGACCACAGAGGAGAGGAAAACATGGATTGGGAGGTAAAAAGGTATGTTGGTCTAACTAGGCTGCAACAGTATCTATAGCCTATTCAATGGATCAGTCAGGATGGTCAACTAGAGTGGTTAAACGTTTCTAGTGTTTGTTTGGTTTTAATATTTTAGCAGTGGTGAAATATTAAAAGATAAAATATCTATTTATAAAAAACTGTTGCAAATTAAATTCAGTTTTAAGTTAATTTCAGTTACAAATAGACTTATAAAACGATCGTAGAGGATTTTACTGTGCTGACATTGCTGTTGCTAGGCTGTAGGAGGTGTTCAGTTCACACATGATCTTCATTAGTTTAAAAATGTACTGTATAAGACTCTTAAGGCCCGTTCATACCAAGGACGATAACTATAAATACAACGATAAATATAGAACGACATAGATCTAAAAATCGTTCTCAATATTAAAGGTGCTATATGTAAGTTTTTGACTGTACTACAGAATAAAAATATTATAACATGTTTGCAGATACACTATATTGCCAAAAGTATTGGGACACCCCTCCCAATCATTGAATTCAGGTGTTCCAATCACTTCCATGGCCACAGGTGTATAAAATCAAGCACCTAGGCATGCAGACGCTTCTACAAACATTTGTGAAAGAATGGGTCGCTCTCAGGAGCTCAGTGAATTCAAGTGTGGTACCGTGATAGGTTGCCACCTGTGCAATAAGTCCATTCATGAAATTTCCTCACTACTAAATATTCTACGGTCAACTGTTAGTGGTATTATAACAAAGTGGAAGCAATTGGGAACAACAGCAACTCAGCCACGAAGTGGTAGGCCATGTAAAATCACAGAGCGGGGTCAGCTCATGCTGAGGCGCACAGTGAGCAGAAAGTCAATAGCTACAGACCTCCAAACTTCATGTGGCCTTCAGATTAGCTCAAGAACAGTGCATAGAGAGTGCGTTGTTTTTACGGGGTTGGGCTTGGCCCCTTAGTTCCAGTGAAAGGAACTTTTAATGCTTCAGCATACCAAGACATTTTGGACAATTTCATGCTCCCAACTTTGTGGGAATAGTTTGGGGATGGCTCCGTCCTGTTCCAACATGACTGCGCACCAGTGCACAAAGCAAGATCCATAAAGACATGGATGAGCGAGTTTGGTGTAGAGGAACTTGACTGGCCTGCACGGAGTCCTGACCTCAACCCCGATAGAACGCCTTTGGGATGAATTAGAGCAGAGACTGCGAGCCAGGCCTTCTCATCCAACATCAGTGCCTGACCTCACAAATGCGCTTCAAGAAGAAAATTCCCATAAACACACTCCTAAACCTTGTGGAAAGCCTTCCCAGAAGAGTTGAAGCTGTTATAGCTGCAAAGGGTGGGCAAACTCCATATTAAACCCTATGGATTAAGAATGGGATGTCATTAAAATTCATGTGCATGTAAAGGCAGGCGTCCCAAAACTTTTGGCAACATAGTGTATTTAGGAAACATGCTGAGTTCACATACTCGTTTCTCTGAAAAAAAAATGACACAGCCAGTTATTCTACTTTGAAATGTGCGTTCCGTGTCAGAATGTCTTGTTTTTGTTTTGGTCTGTGCGAAACCGCACACTGCCAGTTTACCCAATAGTATTTCACCGCCACAGGTTGCCAGTTGGCAGAAAACACAGCGTATTGCAGCCATGGAAGCCAGCAAACAAACTGGGTCAGAGATTGCAGAGTATACCCGACCTAAAAAGCCTCAGCACCCATCTAAACATCTCTATGAACGAGAGCATATTAAAATGCGATATCAATTCCTCATAAATCAATAAATCAACTCATCAACTTGTGTAACAGTGTGTAAGTCTCCTCGCCTTCCATTGTCAATTGCTCTCGTTCTTGTTGAGTGTCCTCAAACTGGCAACCTGTGTGAGCGTCGAGTCTGAGCTGTCAATACTGCACCTTTAAAGAATAGAGTTCACAGCACAGCTTTAACGATAACGGCACAGAGAAACAATATCACTGGAATCACTTTCACAACGATTTTATCCAGATGGTGAACAATAAAACCATTGACAGTCAATCAGAATCTATCCTGCTGTAACAAGCTCGAGCATTTAAAGTGACAGTCAAGAATAAACAGAACAATATCGTTCGCTGTTATATTGAATCGGACACTAATATAGTTATCTTTATAGTTATCGATTCTATCGTTTGTGAACAGGCCTTTAGAACAGTGGTTTTCAAACCCTGGGTCGCAAGACTTAAATGGGTCGCCAGGATGATTTAAGGAAAATGGAGTTACATTAAAAATAAAAAAAATTACAAAATTTGTTTTCATAAAATCAGTCTATAGGCCTATATAAAAGGAATAAATACGCAATAATTAACAGATAAACAAAAAGAAAGAAAACACTGTGCGACTGTGCTGCTGAGTTTGGTTCATTTTTGTGAGGCGTGGCGCTCCTCAAACAAGTTCAAGGAAAGGAAACCCAGACGACAGAAAGCGCATCTTGTTTTCTTTATTTTACAATAGCACAATGTAAGTAAACACTTTGCAATTTTGAACGATGTCCTACTCTTATTATCTGTATGACCAAAATGACGGAGTATTTTATGTTTCCTCTGCTTGATCGCGTCGGCGCCTCACACGCACACACAACATATTCCAGCATTGCAAACTTGACATCGCAGCCTGTTCATCAAAATAAAATAGTCAACCTAACATATAAAAAGTTATAACAATATAACAAAGCTCAGTTTAAATAGTCAGTAGTAGCCTACAATTCGTGCCATTCAGCGTGAGCACCGCCGCTGTGGTGTTTCCAAGCACATTTTTGCGCATGTGAAGAGGATGTTTTTTTCCCATCAATCGGGACGCGAGTGAAGTACAAAGCCTATAAGAAAAAATGGTTTAGCATGCAAATACATCACGTCGCGAATATGGAAACATTTGGATTCGAATGAGAGAGTTAGGCTACGTGAGCCTAACGCTGGTTACTTTCAGTTTCTCATTAAATTATTTTGTTTTGGCTTTATAGTTATATACTTATATTTTTGAATTCTTGATCTGTTCTGAATACCGTTAAATTTAAAGGATTTGTTGTGGAGGGGAACTAAAATAACCTATAGCTATGTTTGTAGTGTTTATAATGTTTGTAGTACATTATAACATTTCGCTTTATTTACTGGTATTATTTCTGAATGCAATCAAATGCGACTTATACGTGACATATACACTCTCCTAAAGGATTATTAGGAACACCATACTAATACTGTGTTTGACCCCCTTTCGCCTTCAGAACTGCCTTAATTCTACGTGGCATTGATTCAACAAGGTGCTGAAAGCATTCTTTAGAAATGTTGGCCCATATTGATAGGATAGCATCTTGCAGTTGATGGAGATTTGTGGGATGCACATCCAGGGCACGAAGCTCCCGTTCCACCACATCCCAAAGATGCTCTATTGGGTTGAGATCTGGTGACTGTGGGGGCCATTTTAGTACAGTGAACTCATTGTCATGTTCAAGAAACCAATTTGAAATGATTCGAGCTTTGTGACATGGTGCATTATCCTGCTGGAAGTAGCCATCAGAGGATGGGTACATGGTGGTCATAAAGGGATGGACATGGTCAGAAACAATGCTCAGGTAGGCTGTGGCATTTAAACGATGCCCAATTGGCACTAAGGGGCCTAAAGTGTGCCAAGAAAACATCCCCCACACCATTACACCACCACCACCAGCCTGCACAGTGGTAACAAGGCATGATGGATCCATGTTCTCATTCTGTTTACGCTAAATTCTGACTCTACCATCTGAATGTCTCAACATAAATCGAGACTCATCAGACCAGGCAACATTTTTCCAGTCTTCAACTGTCCAATTTTGGTGAGCTCGTGCAAACTGTAGCCTCTTTTTCCTATTTGTAGTGGAGATGAGTGGTACCCGGTGGGGTCTTCTGCTGTTGTAGCCCATCCGCCTCAAGGTTGTGCGTGTTGTGGCTTCACAAATGCTTTGCTGCATACCTCGGTTGTAACGAGTGGTTATTTCAGTCAAAGTTGCTCTTCTATCAGCTTGAATCAGTCGGCCCATTCTCCTCTGACCTCTAGCATCAACAAGGCATTTTCGCCCACAGGACTGCCGCATACTGGATGTTTTTCCCTTTTCACACCATTCTTTGTAAACTCTAGAAATGGTTGTGCGTGAAAATCCCAGTAACTGAGCAGATTGTGAAATACTCAGACCGGCCCGTCTGGCACCAACAACCATGCCACGCTCAAAATTGCTTAAATCACCTTTCTTTCCCATTCTGACATTCAGTTTGGAGTTCAGGAGATTGTCTTGACCAGGACCACACCCCTAAATGCATTGAAGCAACTGCCATGTGATTGGTTGATTAGATAATTGCATTAATGAGAAATTGAACAGGTGTTCCTAATAATCCTTTAGGTGAGTGTATATTTGTAGTGTATTTTGAAGCATGCAGCAAACGATTAATTGGTTAAAATTCTTGTTGGTTAAAGGTTAACCAGTTAATTAGCGTCCCATATATAGGCCTAGCTATAAAATTAGTGCAGAATCAACTTTGCGTTGCGAACGCATCAATGATCAAAAGTGGTTGTGTGGAAAAGTGCTGAGCTGAATTTTTGTGCAATCTAGTGGTTTAATGGAGAATACAGTCAAATTGCCCATTGTATATAAGTATTCTTATGCTTGGCTTGACTTGTTTGAATGTAAATGGTTGTAGGCCTATAGTATATGGGTCGTGACAACTTTATAAAAAAAAAAAAAAAAAAAAAAAAAATTTGTATTTTCACCAATGCCAATACATCATTCCATGGGTACATCAGACTGGTTTATTGTACACAGCCACAGCACCATATGAAAATTCCTGAGCAGCAAAGACAAGAACAGAGAGTAAACTGCTCTATTAAAGCAATGCAACCCAAAAAAAAAAAATCCCCAGACGGCTAAAATTTAAGCCGTCAATGGTTCCATAAAGAACCTTTAACATTTCCACTGTCCAAAAGGCTCTTTAGATTATAGAGAGGTGCAGGTATGACATCACTTTGTAGGCCAAAACACAGAAGCAAGCATTTTAGCACTTCCGGTTCCATCGTCCCGAAGTCAATGGGTTTTTTGATTGGGATTTTGTTTAAATGGCTGAAATAAGGTCTGTGGTGAACACAAGCTCAAGACACACTCACATTTTTTTTTTTTTCACACTAAGAAAAAAATGGTTCTTTTAAGAACTCTGAAAGGTTCTTTTGGGAACCCAAAATGGTTGTTCTTTTAAATCACTGCGAATATCCCCTTTTATTTTTAAGACTTGAGTGTAGATGTAGATAGAATGAAATGCAGCTAGGGACACGTTTTTTAAAAGTTTAACAAGTTTACAACGCAGTGCTCATGGTACAAGACGTGTTGCACCCTGAAAGACGTCTAGCATATGTTTAAAAACGAAAGTAAAACATACTTTATAAAACATCCCATAGGAATGAACTAAAGATTTCTAGTAAAAAAAAAAGAAAAAAGAAGAACATACTGTATAGGCTACATTACCTCGTGTCACCATTATAAGCAACAATGTTTATACAATATATTTGGGTAATGTCTATAAAATTATATTCAGATCTATCCAAACACAGGTCCTTCAGAAACTTATTTTTAAAAACAGAAGCTTACTTTCAAAGAGAGAGAGAAAACAGGCAGGATTGGTCAGTAATGTGTTTAAGGCGGGGCTTAGGGAAGTGTCACATCAAAGTCACTAAACAATAATTTCCAAAATAATTACTATCAGACTTCAAATCACCTTTTGAGTTCAGAATAGTATTGTAAAAAATGTAGACCTATAGTATAGTTTGTGCAGGTTTTTTTCTTTTCTTTTCTTTTTAATATATGGTAATATTTATAGTTATTGTATGATATTATGTTGTATGAATTGTCTTAATGTTGGATTGCTGAATCTCCTGTCTGCGCAACAAATTTACTTTTGGGTACTAATAAAGATACCTTGACCTTGATCTTGAAATCATTAAAATTTAAAAATGTAGCCTAATGATTTGCAAAACTAGCTCTGTGTGAACAGCCCATTACGAAACACTCCTGACCTTCAGGACCTTATATCAGACTAAATATACAGTGCATTCTTAGGGTGAACTAGCTGATTAATCAAATGATTAGGATATTCACACTATTTATGCTCAGCTACAAAGAAGGACATGCTATTGACTCCAGTTCAAAGCAAGGCTGAGGGGTGAGTCAATAGAGGGATCCTTGATACTTACTGGCGAACAGCTGTTGGGCAACAGGCAAGTTTTCCCCCTCGTGAGCATCTGCCATTGCAAACTGATTACCCAGGAGTAGAGCAGCCTGTGCCACCCGCTCCAGACTAATCACATCTGTTGCTTTGATTAAAAGGCGAACAAGCTCTCAGCCTGGTCCTGGACCACCGAGGGGCTCAAGACTCGTGTGGTTAAGAGAGAGTGCAGAAGAAAGGATGAACCGAAGATGAGAAGGAGAGACATGTATGTGAGTGCCAGATGGAAAAGACTGGAAGGAGAAAGGTGTAGAAATGGGAAGGATGAGGAACACATCACTCATAAGTGTCCTAACAAACTTACAATATAATAAAGTGACAAGCGATTAATACTTGCACTTCCACTTTAGCTGAGTTTAACCAGCTGCAATCAACAAGAGACATCATATAAGTCTCTTATGCTCAACAAGGCTGCATTTATTTGATCAAAAAACAGGAATATTGTGAATTACATTTATTTCAATTTAAACTTTAAACATTTTTCTACTGAATATATTTAAAAATGTAATCTGTGATGCAAAACTGAATTTTCAGCTCTAGTCTTCAGTGTCACATGATCCTTCAGAAATCATTCTAATATGATTTTAATGCATCCTTTCTGAAAAAAAGTATGGATTTCTTCAAGAAAAAAAAAACGTACCGTCTTCAAACTTGTAAACGGTAGATTAAACTGTATACATTACATTTCAATATTATAATAGAAAATAGTTACTTTAAATTGTAATAATATTTCACAATATTACTGTTTTTACTGTATTTTTGATCAAATAAATGCAGCCTTCCTGGGACACTTGTGTAGCGAATTCACAGATGAATTTAAGCTAAATTAAATGCTCAGAACATGTCAATGACATTGTAAATATGCCATAAAATACAATACACGTATAAAACTAAAGTATGAATAATTCACAACAGTAACTCATAAAAATCTGCCAATTATGCATTACCCTATATTTCTTATATGATATTTCAAACGTTTTATGCATATGTCTTATTTTTTTGTCAACAAACCTTAATGTTTTATACATGTTTTGCCCTTTGTTCAGTTTGGTCTGTTAAAGTTGTTCATCAGTTTTACATTTTAAATGTTATATTTTTTAACGGCCATTCCATAATTGGAGCAAAATAGACTAAAATTGACGAAATACTGACTAAAATAAAACATGGCAAAGGCAAAGAGGACCTATTATGCTCTTTTACATTTTTTTTGTAACTCTCTTTAGTGTGAAATGTTGCTGTTTGAGCATGAAAAAGGTCTGCAAAGTTACAAAGCACAAAGTCACTCCAAAGTTATTCTCTATATCAGCAGCACTGTTTCTGAACTCCCTGAAACGCCTCAATTGTAGTCTTGAGTTTTCTTCCGTAACGGAATTTAAATAATTCCCACCCAAGGCGTCAACTGGCTGAGTTGAGCTATGCCGAGTTCACACTGCATGATTTTAGCCCCGATTTTCACTCGCCGACAGAAAATTAAAATATCAGTATTTTAATAGATATATTTACATATATTTACAATTATATAAAACAGAAACAAAGCACAAACATTTGCTTGACCAGCCGCAACAGCAGCACATTGCAAAATGATTTATTTACCTCTAACTCTCTTTGCAGAACACAATCCTTGCTCCCCATGTATCCCCAACCATTTCCTCCTCCATAATTTTTTTCTTTTTCTCCTTTTCGCTGCAAATCTGAGCACAGACAATTTGGATTGCAAGCTTCTTGCGGGCTATCATTCATTTTTAATAACAATTCTAGTCTCGCGCGAGAACTCCGGTCTGGCGGAGTCACTTCTCGCACGTGTTTGGTTGTGAAACGTAGTTTGCGGACTGGACAGGGTTGTCGGCGATTCTTCCTATTGTAAAGTCATGCAATGTGTAACCCCCTGTCGCCGATCCATCATGCAATGTGCACACAGCAGCAACTGAATGCTACCCAAGATAGTCGTGTAGTGTGAAAAGAACTGTGATCTGACGAGTTTGAAAATCGTGCAGTGTGAACTCGACATTAGTAGTATATAGAAACTCACAGGCTGAATCCGAAATCGACCCCTATGCCCTCAAATAGGGCATTATTTGAGGGGACAGCCATTTGTAGTGGTGTCTGAAACCATAGCGGACATTATCGAGTGCACTCATTCAATCCAAAAGTGTACAGCCGATGTCCGAATGGCTGTCCAAATTCACTCACTCGTTTTCATTCACTCCTTCAAGTGAACTGTATTAGTGGACTAATGTAGGGAATATTGAGGGTTCAGGGGGGCGATTTCAGATTCAGACCGAGTTATTGTAAGGGCCACGACATTTTCTAAACACACTCGAAGCAGCTGACCAATCACAACATGCTGATCCAGCTGACCAATCAGAGCACATTGTGCTTTTCAGAAAGAGGAGCTTCATAGAGACTAAACAGAGCGTTACTGACAGACTGGGAAGAGAGGTGCTGCAACAATGTCAGATATGGGGAAAATAATGTGTTTTTCAAACATTCAAGCACGAAAACCTATTCTAGTTGACCACAAAAACAAAATCAAGACTTTTGAAAAAGGGCATAATATGGCCACTTTAAACTGTCGCCATGTAATACTGCATAGCTCCGCTCACAGTGAAATCATAGTCCCTATGTCTAAAAAATTAAGATTGACACAGCAGAACCCTTTGGAAAACAAGCACTCCTACACTGACAATGGTTCCTCCAGTAGCCCCTTAATAATGAAGGCACCTTTGACGCACTTAAATACTGAAATATTGAAAAAACATATGAAAGGTCTAATATAGGTCAAAATAGTGCCTTAATTTCAATGAGGGCAGAAAAATTACTTGACACTGGAAATATCAAAACACAGTCCTCCAGTACGTCAGCATGTGATTGATGTGGCAGACATACGACTACTGCAGAGCTTTTAAACTGGGATTCAAATCTCTGCAGATAACTCACATGTCTCTCTTTGTCTCACTCCACTGGTCGCCTGTTCCTGCTCACATCAAGTTCAGAACAGCCATAACATAGGCCTACTGTAAAATGCACAGAAAATGATGATCAATACCCAACCTCTGAGCTCTTAATTACGATGAAATTGAACGTCACCTGGAATAGATCCACAAATTAGATGCAGCTGTTCCCCCAAGAGCACTTAGCAATTCACCCACTGAAACTATTGAAAGTAAATAGCTGCTAACAGAATCAGTCTCTCTTATAAAACTGAAACTCTTTCTCAGCTCCCTTAAAGACCTTCTCCATTTAGAGGATGGAGTCAGCACACACCTGCCCACACTTAAAACGCTCTCGGGAAGAGGCCAAAAAAAGGTCAAAGCGAAGGAAATTGGTCTTGTATGCGTTCTGACATGAGCGCATATCATCCTCACCTCCTGATGAAGGCTTATTCAGTTAATCACTATATGAACTTGGCAGTAACATGATCCAGGACTGCGTTTATAGATCAATAGCGCTTCATGTACAGTTACTCATTCTCATTTAGTCGCACCAAACAAGGTCTTAATGAAGGCTGTTTCCTGTTGCACACAGATGCTTCACATACTAGCATTACTGTATGCTAATGTGTAAATATTGATTTTTTTTTAATTGATTCTCTGGAAACACAATGCTTTGCATGTAAAAAGTAAACAAACACGTGATGATTAATTAGCCCATTATTGTTCTGTTTGTTTCATTAGCTAAACGGCATTACCTAAAATTGGTAGTAAAATTTAATGATAGTATAATATAATGTTTTCAATCTTTTCTAATCTGATATCAAGCACAAGGCCAATAATCACAGATATCAAAACCAATACTTCTACTAAATGGAAAATGTTTCCAGTTTCTGAGGATAAAATTACTGAGGAAAAAAACAAACCATTTAACATTAAAAATTACACTCTAAAAAAATCTTGGGTTGAGCCTTTTGGGTCATTTTTGGGTTTTTTTTTCAGTGTTTGGGTAGTTTTTGTGTTACCCAGTTCCTGGGTCAGACGTAACAACCCAGTGTTTGAGTAGTTTTTGTGTTACCCAGATCCTGGGTCAGACGTAACAACCCAGTGTGTGGGTAGTTTTTGTGTTACTCAGCTCCTGGGTCAGATGTAACAACCCAGTGTTTGAGTAGTTTTTGTGTTACCCAGTTCTTGGGTCAGACGTAACAACCCAGTGTTTGAGTAGTTTTTGTGTTACCCAGATCCTGGGTCAGACGTAACAACCCAGTGTTTGGGTAGTTTTTGTGTTACCCAGCTCCTGGGTCAGACGTAACAACCCAGTGTGTGGGTAGTTTTTGTGTTACTCAGCTCCTGGGTCAGATGTAACAACCCAGTGTTTGAGTAGTTTTTGTGTTACCCAGTTCTTGGGTCAGACGTAACAACCCAGTGTTTGAGTAGTTTTTGTGTTACCCAGATCCTGGGTCAGACGTAACAACCCAGTGTTTGGGTAGTTTTTGTGTTACCCAGCTCCTGAGTCAGACGTAACAACCCAGTGTTTGGGTAGTTTTTGTGTTACCCAGCTCCTGGGTCAGACGTAACAACCCAGTGTTTGGGTAGTTTTTGTGTTACTCAGATCCTGGGTCAGATGTAACAACTCAGTGTTTGGGTAGTTTTTGTGTTATCCAGATCCTGGGTCAGACGTAACAACCCAGTGTTTGGGTAGTTTTTGTGTTACCCAGATCCTGGGTCAGATGTAACAACCCAGGGGTTGAGTTATTTATTGCGGCATTCGCTGGCTTTTTGTGACCTCTTCAGGAGAGAGCAGTGCAGCTTCATCAAATTGGTGCATGTATTTGGTTAAATACAGGTTTGTGTACATTTTATTTTGTCTATAAATTCGTTATTGTGCTGAATATTGTTTAATTTTATGCAAAGCAACATATAGGGACACGATGTGAGTCACCTAAACTAAGTCTCGTCTGTCTTTTTGCATGATGGAAATGCCTGACGCGTTGCATAAAATGTTATGATTTTATTCAAAAAGATACAGAATATAAATACTCAGGATATTAAAATATGTTCTCAGAACTGTACACTGATTGCTGGAGTCAGTCACAGCATATTTCAGCTCCGAGAGAAACGCAGGGTGGCGGTCTGAAGTTAGAAGTTCCCCCGCTGAACATGATTCAAGCTCCCGCGCGAGATCCAGCACCGTTACGGTGGAAACGGGACAACAGAGACTGATCGATTACACTTGAATTACCTCTAAATGTTTCATTTTTACTTATAATATTTGTTAAATAAAGGAATTATCATGCAAACCAGTGGTTGTGGAGTATTTTAAAAAAAGTTTAGAGGATTTAATTTAATCCATAAACATTCATTCATGTATGTATGAAGTAAAAAAAAAAAAAAAAAAAAAAAAAAAAAAAAAAAAAAAAAAAAAAGAAGTTAGTATTATAGTAAAAATTATGCTGGGTTAAATAAACAACCCAATTTGCTGGGTAAAATTAACCCAACATATTTCTGTCCTATATTTACCCAGCCCTTGGGTTAAAAACAACCTAAATTGTGTTGTTTTTAACCCAGTGTTTTTTAGAGTGTAAACTGCTTCTGTTAAAACGAGTGGAAGTAGAGAAACAGTTCGTTTTTAGCAAATTCTATGCATTAAACGTCATACTAAATATACAACAAAAATCACTAGCTTAAAAAACACTTACAATTACTCTTTTTATGTAAGAATTGATCCAACATCAGTATTGATTTGCCTATCCCTAAAAGATAGCAGCAACATAACATCATATCGATCTGATGTAATTTCATGAATGACAGAGTTAGTGAGACAGAAAGAGAGAGGTAGGAATATTACTGGAGAGAGAAATTACTGCATCAGGGAAATTACATAATAGCCTATAAAAAAAAAGTGACTTTCACTCTAGTTGCTGCATGACCTTTTCTCAGGCATTTATCTGACAGCATAAATCCCACTTTTATGTCTGTAAAGCAGAAATTGATATTTCAATTTTTTGGGGAGAAATAGCCGTTCACAAAATTCTGGATGAGTTATTGACAACTGACTCTTATACTGCCACTCTCAAAGAGAGGAGACTAAACTGAGCAATGTTTGACTCAAGACAAAAACCAAAAACCAAAGCTTACTCTCCATACAATGCTTGTTGGTCAGTATACAGTAAGTTTTACATGACTTGCTTTAGGTCTATACCACGCTACTCAGCACAAGCATCACGCACCGCTTTGACCTTCACATTAAAAGTGTTGTGATAGCTTTACAAAAACATGACTTTAATATTCTTTCCTGCTGCTTTGTTTTTCTCTGAACATCATAATATGTATTTCAAGTCGGTTAAAAAACGGGAACAAAGAGAACATAAACATGTTTGCATGTGTGCCCGGCATAATTTATTTGTCCTTGACACACAATAACAACCTCTGGTTTCAAATCTAATTTAATCTTATTATCAAGGGTGCTGTTTTTCATTCTGCAGACTCCTCTATTTAGGGCCTAAAGCAAAACTAACTCACTTGCTGAATTTTTTTTTGGATAATACAGATAATTCATGAATAGTTAAAAATGCATTTTCATATTGTGACGCCATGTTGGATTTAAAACTAAATGGAAAAGCAGCCACCGTGCAGCTCTTTAATGTCTCAATGTTACACTTTATGCCCAAAACTGTACTTTAACAATCTTTCGGCTGTAGCTTGTTAGTTGTAATAGCGTTCAGTATTGCTGGTCGCAGCAATCACCATGATGTACTCCTGCTCTCGGTACTGCTGTCCAATCAGAATTAACCTTGGTCTAAATCTAACATATGCATGCGATAAAATTAAGTGGAGAAATGAAGTACCAAACATTTAGACAGGAATAGCAACTTGAAAAATTTCTGTGTCCAATGAAAGTGCACATGCCATTTTCATTTTGATTAGTGGAGCTTGGTTATGCATTTGAACAAGACCCAAACCCTTTGTTTCACAGACAAGGCTTAAAGGGTTAGTTCACTCAAAAATGAAAATTCTGTCATTAATTCCTCACCCTCATGCCGTTCCAAACCCGTAAGACCTTCGTTCATCTTCGAAACGCAAATTAAGATATTTTTGATTAAAATCCAAGAGCTCTCTGACCCCTCCATAGACAGCAATTTAATGAACACTTCCAAGGTCCAGAAAGGTAGTAAAAACATTGTTAAAGTAGTCCATGTGACTCCAGTGGTTCAACCTTAATTTTATGAAGCGACGAGAATACTTTTTGTGCGCAAAAACAAACAAAAATAACGACTTTATTCAACAATTTCATTCTAGTCTGTGCCAGTCTCCTACGCAGTTTACCTTATAAATACAGTGCAACTCCTCCGTCGTCACAATCACACACGTGTCATGGTGCTCACGTGAACAGCATCGGCTGCCGTAGAACTCGAAAGCGCTGCACTGTTTACAACGTAAACTGTCAGGTGTTTCGAATCCCACTGCATTACGGTTCTACGTCACTAGAAAATATATTTGCGTAATGCCCGCCTATGTTAACTTGACCCTTCAATGCGGGATTTTACTGACGACTGCTTCTCAAATCTCGGAGTTCAACGCGAGATTCGCAAAATGCTTGCTCTAGAAAGATGGGTCAGTAACCAGTTTATTTGGACCAGCTTGCTCCTCAAATAACAGCCTGTAAATATGAATAATTATTGATATTTTCTACCGGGTGTTCAAAATACATAGTTTTGTGTTTTATATTGTGTATGTCTCTGGCTAACCGGCTAACTCACGTTATTACTGTCTTACTGAAATACTTCTGCTAAGCAACTGTGGGCCACTATTACCTAAAACGGTGTCTATTAATGCAGATTGTCTGTTGTTCTTACTACTTTGAGTAAAGATAAAGGATGGAGCAAGATTTGTTTTGTAAACTTTAATGTTACATCAGTCATTCACGTTAGTGCTCGGCTAACGTATGCGCTGTTATTGATACAGTTCCCACATGTGCACAGCAATAAATTAGAAATATACACATGGGTTTGTTGATGGACGTACACTTGTTAATGCTGATGGTGAGGAATTACAGCTGCAACATCTCAATGTACCTCAAACTGAGTAGCGCATCACTGAGAAACGTCCTGCTCAAGTCGTCCTTGCAATGGTTCGGGTTGAATAACTAGTTCTTCCAATGTTTCATCATCGGACTCGTGCACGGGTTAATATGGTAAAATCAACGTCATTGTTGCCGTCTTTACAGTGTGTCTCCGGACGGAGCTGAAGTTCAGTTATGGTAATAGAGGTTTAGCTTCCGAAACACACGCTGTATGCGGTAGACCAATCACAACAGACCATCTGACCAATCAGAGCAGAGTAGCTCGCGGAAAGGAGAGATTTAAAGAGACTGATTCATCCGTCGAGTCGTTTGAGAATCATTGAAAAACGTGGTGATGTGCAATGTATATTATGAGAAAATGAAAGTGTTCTTTGACCTTTGATGCATTTAAACCTGTTGTAGGAGACCTCCAAAATAAAATTAGGAGCCTTTAAAATAGCATAATAGGGGCACTTTAAAATATGTCAGTGGCATTGTTTTGTCTCAAGATGCACACCAGTAATGTTTTTTCTAAGGCATGTTTCTAAAAGCTACTTAAATGTCCTAATTGAACTAAGGCCTAATCCTATCTTAATCTAAGCCCTGTCTGTGAAACCAGGCCTATATGTATTAAGCTTTGGAGCATAACTGTTTGTATTATGGACATGAATGATACCTCAAGTCTTCCATTTAAAATATTTTTGCCTGCCAGACTATAAAACAGTTGAGAAAAATGTCCTAGAAAACTCATAGTAACATGTTAAATATCACTCAGAACACCTTAGCATTAGGGGTGGGAATATTTAAGCACCTCACAATTTAATTTGATCCAAATTTTAAGTGTACTGCCAAATTAAGGTGTAAAGATTCCATATAAAAAATATATTTAAATATTATATATACACACTCACCTAAAGGATTATTAGGAACACCTGTTCAATTTCTCATTAATGCAATTATCTAATCAACCAATCACATGGCAGTTGCTTCAATGCATTTAGGGGTGTGGTCCTGGTCAAGACAATCTCCTGAACTCCAAACTGAATGTCAGAATGGGAAAGAAAGGTGATTTAAGCAATTTTGAGCGTGGCATGGTTGTTGGTGCCAGACGGGCCGGTCTGAGTATTTCACAATCTGCTCAGTTACTGGGATTTTCACGCACAACCATTTCTAGAGTTTACAAAGAATGGTGTGAAAAGGGAAAAACATCCAGTATGCGGCAGTCCTGTGGGCGAAAATGCCTTGTTGATGCTAGAGGTCAGAGGAGAATGGGCCGACTGATTCAAGCTGATAGAAGAGCAACTTTGACTGAAATAACCACTCGTTACAACCGAGGTATGCAGCAAAGCATTTGTGAAGCCACAACACGCACAACCTTGAGGCGGATGGGCTACAACAGCAGAAGACCCCACCGGGTACCACTCATCTCCACTACAAATAGGAAAAAGAGGCTACAATTTGCACGAGCTCACCAAAATTGGACAGTTGAAGACTGGAAAAATGTTGCCTGGTCTGATGAGTCTCGATTTCTGTTGAGACATTCAGATGGTAGAGTCAGAATTTGGCGTAAACAGAATGAGAACATGGATCCATCATGCCTTGTTACCACTGTGCAGGCTGGTGGTGGTGGTGTAATGGTGTGGGGGATGTTTTCTTGGCACACTTTAGGCCCCTTAGTGCCAATTGGGCATCGTTTAAATGCCACGGCCTACCTGAGCATTGTTTCTGACCATGTCCATCCCTTTATGACCACCATGTACCCATCCTCTGATGGCTACTTCCAGCAGGATAATGCACCATGTCACAAAGCTCCAATCATTTCAAATTGGTTTCTTGAACATGACAATGAGTTCACTGTACTAAAATGGCCCCCACAGTCACCAGATCTCAACCCAATAGAGCATCTTTGGGATGTGGTGGAACGGGAGCTTCGTGCCCTGGATGTGCATCCCACAAATCTCCATCAACTGCAAGATGCTATCCTATCAATATGGGCCAACATTTCTAAAGAATGCTTTCAGAACCTTGTTGAATCAATGCCACGTAGAATTAAGGCAGTTCTGAAGGCGAAAGGGGGTCAAACACAGTATTAGTATGGTGTTCCTAATAATCCTTTAGGTGAGTGTATATATATATATATATATAAAGATTTGATATGCTATATCTCTAAAACTTAAAAGTTATGATGTAGAAGTCATAAAAGAGTTAGATTAACCAATTTTTCCCATTTTGCATCTAATGTACATGTCAGCTACTGAGTTCTGCACAGATAATTACCACTCAGACTTTCTTCAGAAAATGTAAAAAATCTACAACAAAGAAACAAAACCAGACACCCAACACGCAGTGTGTGCTCAGAGGGCCATTTTAAAGTGTAGCTCTTGTGAACAAATTAAATTAGTCAGCTTGGCTTGTGCTCTAGCTCAGGTTGAGTACCTCTGCCCTACAACCTTCTTGATCAGCTTTCCTTACGACTTGGCAAAAAAACAAAGGTGACAACAAGGTCGAAGCAAAAGCCCTGCATCAGAACTTTTCAAGGGTTTTTTTTTTTCTTTGGGAGCAGTCAGCTTTGCTGAAACGAAGTTGTTCCCTGGTCCACAGCATCCCTATGAAACTAGAGGGTAATGTATGGGATGCCAGGCTGTATTAGAAATGATTTAACCTGCATGTCCTCCTTTGGCCCTGGGCACCAATACAGAGTATCGGCTTCCACAGCAGCCGATGGGGTGGAGGAGAAGGGCAGGCATAAATTTGCACTCTCCATTATGGATGAAGTAGCAGACAAAGAAATAGAAGTAACGGATTTTCAGACAGGCAAACATTTAGCATTACAGTCATAAATAATGCCTATAAAACAAGGCCTTGGCTCAGACTCTCAGAAGGTTCTCAACAAATCAACCTTGCTGATTATTGGTGTTGCAAGGGCACAGTTTGTCCACACACATAAACCCGTTTGACAAAAGTGTATTTCTGAGAAGAGGCCACAAGCAAGTCGCTTATGGGCTGAGAAAAAGATGCTTAACGCCTATTAGGGCTGGGAATATTTAGGCACCTTACAATTTAATGGATTTCAGTTTCGATTCGATTCCAAAATTATTTTCAATGTATTTCAGCTTTTCAGAGTAGAGGTGCAAATCATTGGAATGTTAAGGTGTAAAGATAAAAGTACACTACCATTCAAAAGTTTGGGGTCAGTAAGATTTTTTAAAATGTTTTTAAAAGAAGAGCAGAACAATAGCACAGCTGTACATATCTCATCTGCATGGGTCAGAGTTTGCGTGCAGGTGCGCAAATTTTCCTGTCAAGTTTGTTTTTATAAAATCACAACTTATGCGTCGGAAGTGGCGTACGCCTCTTTCAGGGACTGTTTTGTGCGTATACGCAACGGTTATAAATGAGGCCCCAGGTACTAACCCGGACTGTATCCGAAAAATATAAAACCACAGCTGCCCTGCAGAATTAAATGCTCATTTTGATTTTCCTGTTTACACCAAAACTGTTCGTTGTGAGCTCCACAGAGTCACTATTCATGGTCGGGCTGCTATAGCCAAAACTTTGGTCACTCGTGCCAATGCCAAATGTTGGTTTCATTGGTGCCAACAGTGCAAATCTTGGACAATGTGAAAGATGTATTGTTGTATGCAGTGGCGGCGCTAGGCCGGGGCGTACTGGGGCTATGGCAAGGATTTGTACCAGCTATCTGCCACATTTGGCCCAAAAGTTCTTGCTATCTGGGTCCTACTGTGTTTTTTACTTCAGTGTCACTTTCATTAAAAATGAAAAGTAATTAAAAACCGAAAAAAATCAAATAAAATAAGATTTAATAAATGTTTTAATGTGCCTATATGTATAAACAATGGTCTTGATGGGGGAAGGAGTCAATTAGGCCACGCTCATCATAATGGAGCTCTATTATATAAGAAGCATAAGACCACGGACTTTGCATCTCAGAATAGCTTAGAACACTGCTCACCAACCTTTTCAAGCCAAAGATCCCTGACCTCAGCCTTGATGAAAGGCAAGATCTACCTATAGATTTTTCATGGCCGATTCAGAGGTTTTTTTTTTACAAGCAAATTGACTATTTCCGATACCAGCTACCGATTTTTTTTCTTTAAGCAAATGTATTTGTTGTTTATTTGCTCTATAACAGGCCAAACTGGCCTTAAAATTTTGCCATTTGAAATGAGAGGCAACCACTGCATTTTAATCACGATCCAAACAAAGATACTTAATTTTTTTTAACCTGTATTTTTTTTTTTTTTACAGTCTATGGTTTTTACAGATCTGATTTATCAGAACGATTCCATTTACACTTGGTCACATAAATGTGTCTCCGCAAAAAAACGGATATAAATCCGATCTTCAATTCCTGCACTATATGCAGATTTAATGGAGTTCACATCACCGAAATCAACAGACATGAGCTGTATTTTATTGATCAACAGCTAATTTAAAAAACAAAGACCGCAATAGGAGAGAGAGTGGCATAATCACTGGTAAGATCATTTAGTTTCTTTACTTTTAATGATGATGACTGTGTATTGAGCATCTGCAACTTTCACTTTCATTTGCGGCAGTTTGCTGAAGAGATATTCAGCTGCTCGTCTGCGGCGATGCGTGCTGCAGTAGCGTGTCATATCTGGCTATAACATGACATATAGCCTATAACACGCTCACACATTTATTTATTAGCATTGCTGGGAGGAGTAAAATTTACATATGTGGTTTCAACAACCAGATGCATTTACACTTGTCCAGTTTCGTCTGGAATGCGGCCCAGACCACCTTCTGTAGTGGTTTAAGTGATCAGATTTAAATCCGTCTCCAATGCGTGTCGGCGGGCATTTACACCTGGTCTTTTCACGATTGGATCCAGCTATCTGATCAGAGAAAACGCAAGTGACCATGTGTAAACAGGCCCACTGTGTCTGGTATTTTCTCTGCTGTGCGTCTGCACTCTCCTCTTTGCGTCCGTTTCAGCGTGTCCCATCTCTGGGCCGTGTTAACGTCCTGTTAACAGACTTCGTAATATTTTCACACAAATGACATTCGGGAAATGATTGCAATGCAGTTCTTGTGCAAGTCCGGAATAGGGATCAGCCAAAATGACACTAAAAACCATCCGGTTGCTAATTGTGTGTTTGGAGCACAAATTAACCGGCTGTTTCCGATTTATGGTCGGTCGATTTGTGGGGTGCGAATTTTAAGGTTGCAGAGAATAAATTTTGGGAGCAATTTCGAGCCTTGATAATGTGTTGTTACTTACTTTTCGGTTATTTATCGGGAGCTACCGGGACAGTGATAAAGATCTACCAGTCGATCGCGGTCAACGGGTTGGCGACCACTGGCTTAGAAGATAACAAAAGACGCATTGTCCTCTTGTAATCTGCAATTGGTGAGTAGCTACTTCAGTGGCTTAAGCCCCTGATAATTGTCAAATTTCCCTGATATTTGTGAAGATTTACTCACGTTATAAACGTCAAATAATATAGATTTTAGTTTAAACTCTTGCACTTAATATAAATTCTTCACCCTAGGATAGTGGAGATGAAAAAAAGGTTGCTTTTTATCTAAACAATGCATCAAATAGACGTCTTGACGCCTCGTCTGCTTTTTTTTTTGTTTTGTTTTTTTACCTCTTTTTAAAACGTGTCGACACACTGCAATCTTTTCCATTTTGTTAGAATTTTTTAAAAGCACAAAAACGTTCCTTCATTTAGCTCACTGCAGTTTTAAAGCCCTCATTATCTGTTCTGGTCAGTAGGTGGGACTGTCCATAGACATAATAAATACATACTATAGCAGTGGATGTCAACCTTTTTGGCTTCAATGCCCAACCATTGTCCATAACAGTATTTGAACGCCCACAATTCCTAACCAATAAAATATTTTGGAGCTTGGCATAACTAGAAGGATGTATATTCATTATAAAAAATATAGCTTATTTCAGGGTTTCCTGCAGGTTTTATGAAGGTAAATTTAATACCTTTTTAAGACCAATTAAAGAAAATTTAAGGAATAAATTGAAGGGAACATAACACGTCAATATGTTTTCTACATGTAAATGTCTAAGCACACAATGAATTTTATTAGTGACACTTCAAAGTTTGAAAATACAATTTCCAACAGATCTCCATAACTTAATTAATTTGACAAAAAATAGCTTAAAAGTTTGAGATAATAAATCTTGTGAAAACGATTTTATGATTAAAACAAATATCTGCCAATGGGTTCATAAAAATCAACAATTCAAATGTAGTAATTTTCATACCCAATGACAGATATTTGTTCTTGTTTTAAGCATAAACTCACTTAATTTTGTTCAATTTCTCAGAAAACAATTATGTTAAGTAAATGTATCTTGATTTAAGGATGTTTTGAATTTGTACTGGAAAACAAAAACCCTGAGGAAGAACATCATTTTTTTTATAGTGCATGCAATTTCATTTTGCAATTAAATTTAGGGCCTTATGAAATCTGTTGTATTTATTTTTTCTGGACTCTGCTTTAATGGTTAAATTAAAATTGTCTGACTTTCATTTATCTTCAGAACACAAAGGAAGATTTTTTTAATGAAATCTGAAAGATTTCTGTCCCTCCATTGACAGTCTATCAATTTGACGCTTCAAAAAGTTCATAAAGAGATCTTAAAACGAATCTATACGAATCAAGCGGTTTAAATCAAACTTTCTGAAGAGACTCGATCGCTTTATATGATGAACAAAAGTCTTATGGGTTTGGAACGACATTAGGGTGAGTAAAGGATGACAGAATTTTCATTTTTGGGTGTGTACTGACCTACTTTTGATTTATTCATCCAAAATTTTCTGTGACATTCTGCATTATACAGTAAATTCCATTTTTATGAATAAATTCTGCAATTCAGTCCACATTTTCTGCATCGCAGAGATCATAGAACCCTAATTTAATGCCATGATATTGAACACAAAACTTTTTGCTCCAATTTAAGACATTTTTAAGGCCTTAAATTGTGGAAGGTCAAATTAAGACTTTAAGACCTGCCTTAGTTTAAATCATTTTAAGTCATCTTGAGGCCCCCCTCAGTCTGCGGGCTTTAATAAACCGTTATTGATTCAAAGCGCTGATAAGGTAATACTAAAGATGTTCATGGAAAGCTTAATAACTGTACAGTTCACAATGTGACCTTTTAAATGTATAGTTTTAAGGTAAAAAAAATGAATAAATGCAGGATATTGAAGTTATTAATTCCCCCTTAGCATCCCCAAGAAAAAACTCCTGGAGCCACCACTGGTTCTCTGACAAGTCCACCTTCACTATGAAGGACTTGTATCTGTCATTCCCTAAGATAAATTGCTGTATTGGCCACAAAAGGAGGCCCTACACTATACTAATAAATTATTGTGCTCTATAACCAGTTGTTTCAGTTTCATTGTCCAACCCCTGTATATTGAACATGTATGTATATATTCTTAGCTTCATATAGCCACAATGTGGGTCTTTATTAAAGTGTAGATATTAAAAAGCAGAGAGGCCAGCGGAATGCTGGATGAATTATCTTTTTGTTTATTGATCATTTAATCAAGCGTCTGTTAAAGGTCATATAGCTGGAGGTCACATGACTCACCTGCACTGACCCGTTTACACTCTCTGCTCGGCATGAGACAGAAGGACCTTTTCTTTTCTTCCTGCACATCGAATCACTGTAACGACTGCCGCTGCTCGTCTTCCAGCACTCTGCACTTCACACTTCCTGTTAATTACTTTGATCAATCAACACCTTTCCGGGCCACTTCCTCCTAAAGAAAATCTGTGTGTCCTCATTCCCCACTACAATGGGGCAGAATGCAGATCCTGAGAAGAATAACAAATCATTCTGTTTCTCTTGTCTCCATTGTGCTCTTAAAGAAGGGCTCACTTACTATCCGTTTAACTTTCCATTGCTTCATTCACAGACTGTTCACTAACAGTCTGACGCACAATACACACGAAACTGGAAAGTACTTCCTCAATCTGGCAAAATCAAATGTGATCAGCTCACTGTACAATGTCGTGTTGCATTAGGGTGAGTATAAGTAAATGTGGATGCCTTAGCATTGTGCAACTCACAGGACTCAACCTGACTCTTAGGTGGGTATTTGCTCACAGGTTAAGTCAAAATCAGCTGTGACGCACTGTGGAATTATAGCCGTCAGTGATCAAATGCTGGAGGAAATCAATGTCCGTGACCTCATGAGAATGTCAGGCCAACAGTGTAATAAACCTGAACAACTGGCTGAGGGAGAAGAGCAGACAAACAGCCCAGATTAGATGTACTTCACAACAGTCCACCTAAACAAACTGATGAGGACAGCCAGCCGGTCAGTAGAATCAATGACTGGAATTTGCTCTGTCTGTCAATAAGTTGTCTTGGAAGACATGTACTGGCTCTTTCCACCAACATGCTCTGAGAAACATAATAATAATAATAATAATAATTTGTTACATTTATATAGCGCTTTTCTGGGTACTCAAAGCGCTTTGCATGGAAGGGGGGGAATCTCCTCAACCACCACCAATGTGCAGCATCCACCTGGATGATGCGACGGCAGCCATATTGCACCAGAACCCCCACCACACACCAGCTTATTGGTGGAGAGGAGACAGGGTGATGAAACCAATCAGTATATGGGGATGATTAGGAGGCCATGATGGACAGAGGCCAATGGGCAAATTTGGCCAGGATGCATATCACATAAATGGAGATCCATTCTAGGGTTGGGCGATGTCTACCAATTTGGCATCAGACGATGGATGATGACCGGTTTCACGATAAACCACGCTAAAATGTACTGACGGTTAGTAATATCATTTAAAATTTAATTATTAAAACCGTGTTTGATTATCACGATTTTGAAAACTCGTGGTAAATCCTGTCCAGCCAGCATCAGTCTGGGGCAGGCGCAGCGCGCAACATTGTTTTTTTGAACGAGAAGAAATGGCGGAAGGCAGTGACAGAGCTCGGGGGATTTTTCAGCCTTCTAAAAAGACCAAATCTGAGGTGTGGTCATATTTTGGCTTCTACAAAAGTCCTGAGGGAAACTTAATCGAGGATGGTCACCCTGTCTGCAGAACATACAAAAAGAAAATCACTGCAATAGTGGGAAACACTTCAAATCTGCTGAGTCGAACGCAAGGCAAGTGGACTTTGACCTCAATACCAAAACTACGTCTGGGAAATAATTGTACACAAAGTTTTGAGTTTAAATATTTTATCTCTCTCACTTGAAATTAACGTGAAGCTTCCGCGAAGAAAAGTTCGCAGCAAGTGGCTTTTGAGCCAAAGATGAACGAACAAGTTCAAATAAGACAAAAAATATTAAGAATGACATTTAAGGGATAATAATGTATATTCATACATAGCAATTATAGTAATAATTATAGTAGTATTAATAGTAAAGTCCTCTGATTTCATTTTCAATAATCAAAAACAGAGACGCAAGTTGCATTTGAATGAAACGAGAGAGCATGTCCGTCATGATACATGGATGTGCACTGTGTTATAATGCGTTGCTATTGACGACGGTCATAAGGAAGGAAATGCCACAGAATAGAATCTTGCTTAAAAAGCTACATAGAGCTGCTTTTTTTATTTGTTGTTTGTTGATTTTCAAATATAAAACTTGTTGAAATGTTTTCAGTGTGTGCATGAGTTCTTTTTGAACACTCATCTAATTTTAACAAAACCGTGATAATATTGATAATCATGATAATTTGGGTCACTATAATCGTGATATGAAATTTTCATACCATCCCATCCATACATCGGCGGCGGGTGGCAGACAGTACAGTGATGTGACATAACTGCCAGATTCAAATTGTGCTCTCACACTTTGGCTGGCACTGAGCCAGAGACGGACATGCTCAGCGCTTGTCATATCACAACTATTCAATGGTTTCAACCACATAATGTTTATTTTAGGTTTCAGACATTTAAGTACACAAGTACTAGCAAAACAATACACTTATAGTTTGTAAAATACACACTGGTGTCTATGGAAGCGGCAATAACAATCCATTCACATATAATTTGCCGACTACATAATTACATAAGGTTGTGAATATGGCTAGCAAGATTGCAGGTAAACAACAATATGGTATGTCAACCTTATGTGAATCTCGAGTTGTGAGAAAAAGCCAGGTAATTCTTTGAGATGAGTCACACCCTCTGTATGGTGAATATGTGTTGTTACCATCTGGACGAAGGTATAGGGTAGCTACCGTTATTACAGACTGCCCGTGCACAAAGATCCTTCATATTTTCGAGCATAGCTCTGTTAAATAAATTCCTGTGATGTCATTGCACACCTATGGCGGTGATTCTGCTGTTGTGAGAGGGATGTTGGTGTTTAAGGGTGGCTATGTATTGTGTAATGATCAATGTTGTGTTGTAATTTGTTTATGTTTGTTCATACCTGTTCATGCCTGCTATTGTTGACTGAAGGGTGCCACAGATGCAAAAAGATTTTCCGAAAGGACAATAAACTAACTAACTAACTAACTAACTAACTAACTAACATGACGTGTTTTATTCATATCAGACATGCATAGTGTAAGTAACTATAAAGTTTACTCTATTCTTCTCCCAGTTCACCGGCCACTTTTACGTATTTCGGGAGAAACTGATGAATTCACGTGCTGTAAATACGACTGACAGGACTCTCTGAAATGGGGCGCAAATAACGGCGGCGCCCATCTCACGCTATAGATCAATACCAACATCATTTATAAAGGTTTTTAAATGACAAAACACACTCACTTACACATATTTGAGAATCTGAATATCAGATAGTTGATGACATGGTAAGCAAGTTTGTGAATATTTTAAATAAAAAAGGGAAAAAAGGAAAAAAAAAGCTATACATTATGTCATACAGCGCTATTTTGGCTGCAGTGAGTCACGTGGCAAGCACGACGCGTCACCATGAAGACAATAAGGGGGAAACGTTCTAAAATAACAGTGGCCTTAAAAAAATAAAAATAAAAAATTCACTCTGGGGGTCAGCTGGAATATTTTAAAATTTCACGTGAAAGAGTTAAGATGTTTTTTTTGCGGGTGGGTTGGGGGGGAGGAAATCACGATGCCGGCTCAACATTGTGATGTCTTTCAGCCATCGGCAATGGCATCGTCTATCGGCCCAACCCTAACCCACTCAACTGGCTGCCATAAAACAGAACATTACATCTTCTTATATACTGCGCAATGCATTTTGTCTTAAACATTTACTTTTACTTCACTACATTCCAAAGAATAATATCTAGCTTTTATCTCAACTACATCCCTCAACTATATCCCAACTCAAATCCCTCAGTTCTCCGAAAGGCCAAGCCGATGTTGATTCTGGTTTTATTACGAGCTCGGTCACGTCTTTTTGTCAGTAGAATCTCCTCTGTTCAGCTTTTTTTTTTTTTTAAACGGGTGATTCCTCATAGGTTGGAGATTTAGCGTGCTCATGTCAACCTTTCTTGCTCGTCATGACAACTAACCTCTGGCACTCCCACACCATACACAAAGTAGCCGGAGCAACTTTTCAATATTTACGGATATGATGAGACACACATGGCGTGGCGTAAGTACGCAATTTCCCGCAAAGACCATCCAGCTAGGTCTAAAATATAAACACTTATAATAGGCTTACCATAGTGAATCAGGGTAAGATTATGTAAATCTCATTATGTAAATTGTATTAATTTTGAACAAAAAAGGGTTACAGTGTACCTTTAAAGAATGAATGTCAACGTGTACCCATTTGGGAAATATCAATATGACCTATAAAGCAGAAGGAAAAAAAACAAATAAGTGGAGATGGGCTACAAAAATGAAAGGCCATTATTCACAGTTAATAACCAAAGTCTACCATAAACATTGACCTCAAAAATGCAGTTTTTCCTTTGTAAGAAATGGGGCTAGAAAATTGCATTTGCCAACCAAGTGTGGATATTTTGAAAAAGGAGCACTCAAGACGAGGGCAGGTCAGGATGACTTCAAATAAGAGCACTCTAGTAATGATCTCAAGCCCATGCAATTAAAGGTGAAGAAGTGAATACTGAACAGGAACAAGATACTATTGAGAAGCTGACAGATTTATGGATGTCAGTGTAACCAGCGTACTTCCACAAAATCTGAATGTGGTGAAGAAGCCCTTTGGGACCATTAGTCAACTCCATGTCAATGAGAAAAGACTGCCGTGTGGCCATCTTGTCCGTATTGTAAGCATAATTTTCAAATTCTCCCTTAACAAGAGGGTAATATCTCTGAAGAAAGCTAGTTAGCCTTTCCTGGCCTTTCTATCTTCTCAATGGCCTCATAAAGACACACACATATAGTATGAATTATTCCCTTGAAGTACTATCACTTGTGTCACCGTCAAAATCAAGTGAGCTGAGGTTACCGTTTTCTCATTAACTAACGCTCAACGTCATTAGTAACTGGTTTGGGGTGCAGCAGCTGCATTGAAAGACTAAATTCTGATGTATTCTGATGTTGTATTGTCATGATCCCAGCCTGTGTTCCCTTAGTCTTGTGTGGACTTTTATATTATTTCCTGTTCTGTGCCATGTTTTGTAGTCCTTTGTAGCTTTTCTTGTTGATTAGTTATTTTATTGTTCCCAGGAGTGTCTTGTTTCCCAATTACCCCTTGTGTATTTAACCCATTTAGTTTTGTTTGCCTTCCTTGCCTGTGTCTGGATTTATCAGTTTTGCCTGGATTTACTTTTATTATGTTTGTTTGAATAAATGTTTGCTGCATCTGGATCCTACTCTAAGGTGACCAGATTTCTGAAATGGAAATTGGGGACATTTCCTATTTGAGTGGCCAAAATATCACTGAAATCTCATTTGTTTTTATCTATTAATTAAAAAAACAGGGACAATCCATTTTTGAAGGGTTTTTTTTAAAAAAAAAATTTAATTGTTGTGGGATCCCTATATTATTTTTAACATTTATAATTATTATGATGTATTTTAATTATTAGGATTTTTGGTCTGGTTTAAATACAATTAAAAACACCCACACTGGCAAAAAAAACAAAAAAAAACAAAAACAAAAATGCACGATGAGAACAGTTAATACACTGAAAAAAATGATTTTTACTGCTTGTTCAAATTGCTTAATTAAAATGAGCTAAAGCAACACAACTGCTATACATTTTGTCCTAACTTAATTTGATTAATTTGTGTTCAATCCACTTAAATATAAATCAAATTGAAGTTTACTTAATCCGCTTGTGTTGAAATTACATGAATGATTTGTGTTGCATTAACTGAAACTGGGCAGGGCTTGTTAGTTCCCAGCATGCTTTGCATATGGCTAAATCAAGAGAGAGTAAATGTTGTTATTTTATATGTAAAAGTGTTATTTTATGTATTTTTGAGCAAGATGAGAAAGGGGGAGACTTGATTGTGTTTAATAGTATTTAATATTCAATTATGTTGGAATTATTAGAACAATTTAAATTACAGTGGGTTACCATTGTGGAGAAGAGTGGAGCATTTGCTTAGGCTGTGGACTAATACAACTAATTGCATAACGGCTTTGCTGAAGAAGCTTTTAATGCTTAGCATTTAAGATGCTAATCTGTGCTACTGCTAGCTAAAAGTTTGTCAACTAGCTAGTGCAGTATTATAATTCAGTTGTGTAACATTAAAATATATGAAATTGAAGTGGATGAAGGAATATATGAAATTGAATGCCTGAATCATGTCAGGGAGCCATATAAAATTCACTTTGAGACTACTTAATTGGGTCACTTAAAATGTATTCATTCTATGATGTTGAAGTTACATGAACAAATTATGTTTGTTTAATTGATTCATGTGGGACCGAGGTACACAATTAAATCATGTAAATCCAACACACTTTTTTTTTTCAGTGTAGTAACTATAAATAGCAAGCAGTTCAAAACAATAACAAAATTATGACAAACACATTACAAAAATAAAACAACATAAATATATGAAATTATAATAACTATTTAACAAATATTTTAACATTCTATAACTGTATTTAATATTTTCATTTTCACAAGCTGTTTACATTGTATACAGAAATTACAACTTTTTTTAAACTTTTAATTTGTTACGTTTGTGCTTGAAAAGGACTCTTACAATCCTTAACTGGGCTTGTTATTTTGCATTTTAGGCTTATTTTAAGTAGAAAGTATGTGTATTCTACAAATGTTTTTGTTGCAAGTGTAGTAATTGTTTAGTTTTTTATATATAGCCTATATTTAAGATGTGTGGAAATTACTGTTGTGACTGCGGAACTTTTGGGGATGTTTAAAACCCTGTCGAGGCCCTGTTATAAAGCACATACAGCTCCAGTCGGGGACAGAACACCAAAAACCGCTACTGTCCCCGGAAAACAGGGATGTCTGGTAACCTTATCCTACTCTCGTTCCTCTGAAACAGCCACCGTTACAAGTATGTTGCTAACAGGGTTGTGCAGCATTCAGAAATTAATGCTTTTTATGAAAGTTTAAAGACGTTTTTATGTTTAATGTGCTTTATAGACAGACAGACAAACAGATCGTCATATAGTCAAATGTGTAATGTTATAGAGAAATGTGTACATTTATATACACTACACAAAATACTGTAAAGACACATTACTGTATTTTAGATTAATATAGAGATTTTTTTAATGTTTTTGAAAGAAATCAACAAGGCTGCATTTATTTGATATGATTTTAATATGCTGAGTTGCTGCTTAAAACATATTATTCATTTCATTATTATCAATCTTGAAAACGGTAGTGCATACTTAAATTAATGGAACAGTGGAAGAACACTTGCCAGAATGCCATTACATTTACTGGAATCTCTTTGATTTTTTTTCCAGTTAACTCCATTTCTGTAATTCAAATTTGCCTTTGTGCAGCACTCCAGCAAATTTATCATCTGCACTAGAGAACTCCGAACCTTTATCGTCCCAAAACGTACATCTCAGCTAGCAGAAACCTATTTGACACAGGATCTGTTAGGAGACACGAAGGTTTAATTGAGGCCATGAATTGTGTTTTGACTGGCAATATGGGAGCTTCTATCCAATCTCACATACAAGCTGGTGAAATTATATAAAACTATTAACATCTGTTGTTCCCAAAAGAGGGGTCAATACTGATTTACTTAGTTTTTCTGTCCAATTATTGATTTATTTTGACAATCAATATACCTTTTGAAAGCGTTAACATTTCAGATCTGAAATGTGCCCAAATGGTTATATGAATACTATTAATCAAACGTCTGCTTAGAACGTCTGCCGCTGAGATAGTCCTGATATTAGTCAATGAATACATATAGAAATTTTTGCATAATCTTTCCTCAGAGATAGCAGGAACCTCAGCAAAACAACCTCAGCAAAAATATATAAATCGAACAGATTAATAAGATCAGCACAAAGAGAGGTTAAACACAAAGGTTAAACACTCCTTCAGAGGTGTGAACGTTACAATCAGTAGATGCAATGTCAGCATGTTGAAAACGCCAATGGACATACTGTACATGACATTAGAGAAGTTAGAAAAAGTAGAAAAAGTTAAAATAGAAAAAGTTAATCTGCAAAAACCCATATTCACATGTTTGCTTCTATTTCAGTAGAAACTCTCAGAGCAAAATTCAGTGACCTTGAAATACCAAATACTGTAAACACTGTAAAAAAAAAAAAAAAAAAAAAAAAAAAAAAAAAAAAAAAAATTTAGTTGTAAGTAAAACAAACAAACATTACTGGAGTATGTTTTAGTCTTTCAGTCTTTCTACTTCAAAATTGCACATTTAATTCCATGTGCTGCTTGGTGTTTCTTTTTAATTATGTGTATTTACTAGCTATTTCTGAGTGAAGACACCAATTTTTTTTCAATGTATAGAGTACCGAGAAACTGTGCAGACGGAGAAACAACTATGCAATCTGCCATGTACCATCAATACAGACGAAAGCGGTCTTGTTTGCTTATTTAGGTCAAAACTATTAATATCCAACATGAGCTTGAGGCTGTTGGTTTGACCCTTCTGTCGGACAACATCAATCCAAATGTTTTCTCTGAAGCTGAACCAGCCCAGATGGAGGCCCTCGAGAGGAATGGGGAATCCAAGGATGAGGCGCAACATAGACACTCTCTAAACTGTCCAAAGGTTTCATCTTGAATTTTTATTTTTATGTCGCAATTAAAGGTGATGGCCTGACCCTGGAGAAATTCACACTTTATAACTTTGTTCCAAAACCCAATAAGCTGGCTACCTACCCTGCATAGACTGATCCAAAAGGTTGGCAGAAGCATTACCCTGCTTCTTTTGGCCAAAATCTAAGGCAGCATTGCATGTGAATCCTAGAGACAATTTTTGAAAACAATTTTAGTTAAGACCAGTGTTGGTAACTAGGCCTATTACAAGACCAGGTAATGTATTACAAGTAACACAAGTACGTAATCAGATTACTTTTTTCAAGTAACTAGTAAAGTAATGCACTACTTTTAAATTTACAACAAAATATCTGAGGTAGCCTACTTTTTCAAACAAGTAATACAAGTTAACCCCCTGAACCCGAAGAACGCGCCCGCGTGTTTTGCTGGATTTTTACTCATGACTGTATAAAACAACTTAAAATACTCAATTTTTTGCCTCACAGACATGAACGATATGTCTTTACAAAGCTTAAAGTGTCTACTTTTTTTATGTGCACTCAAAATAAAAACTAAATGTTGTGCTTTTCGCTAAATAAAGAAAACAAACAGGATGCGCGTTCTCCTGTCTGTCTCCCTGTGATATCTACTCTGAAATGCGTCTGAAAATAAACTCAGAACTCAGATAATACTTGTCACACAGACACAACAGATATCTCTTTATAAAGCTTGGAATGTCTACTTTTAAATGAAGTCATTTATATAAAAAAACAAATGTTCTCTGTTTATGTAATCCATATGAAAACAGCGAGAGGTACAGTTCCTCCAGCAGCGCCTCATTAACTTTAATGTGACCACACCCACGCGCGCAAAGCGTTTCACATGCAAATCGTCCACGAGGAAGGAACGCGAACCTATAAACGCCCCCCATCACCTCAAAACAAAGAATCAGCTTCTTCATTCTTCTGATTTTCATCGAGTTTGGAAGACACGCTGTGAGTTTACCTTGGATTTACCTCAGAAGAAACAGAACGTGATTTATGAGAATTTTTAAGGTAAAACATTTCCCACTTATATTAGCGTTATTGCTGCATAAACTTCACATTGTAGGCTACTAGTTGAACTATTGCCAGACTAAAATGTGTGAAATCAACGGAAACATGTTGAAATATGAAATAGGTAGGCAACCTTTTAATGCTAAATAAAGATACACGTACGACATGGGGATATTTTATGCTCTATAATATTAAACACAGCATGATATTAAGTAGGGTTGCCAACTGTCCCGTATTAGCCGGGACGTCCCGTTTATTGGGCCTAAATGTCCCGTACATGACTGTCCCGGTTATTGACTGCTACGCTGATGTAACCACTGACTAAGGGGCCGTTCACATATGTCACATCTTTTGCGCGCTCAAGTTCTTTATTTTAAATGTAGACGCGCGACAAGCGCGCTCAAATAGAGAGACTAATTAGTTTTCGTTCATCTTGCACTGTCCCTGTTTGCACTTTTGCCCTCAACGTCTCTTTTGTGCTGTATTTTTTTTTACCACTGCTCTATGTGTTGTTTTCATGTGGAAATCCAAGTAGCCTATACACTACCATTCAAAAGTTTTAGATTTTCTAATGTTTTCAAAAAAATTTCTTCTGCTTAAGGCTGCAAGTATTTTTATAATTTAAAATAATTGTTTTCTATTTGGATATATTTTTTAAAATGCAATTTATTCCATTTTATTTACTTCAGTTTCACATGATCCTTCAGAAATCATTGTAATATGCTGATTTGCTGCTCAAGAAACATTTCTTATTATGAATGTTGAAAACATTTGTGTACAATTTATTTCAGGATTCTTTGATAAATAGAAAGTTCAAAACAACAGCATTTATCTGAAATAGAAATCTATTGTAACATTATACACTACCATTCTGAGTAAGAGTTTGGTTTTTTTGTTGCTGTTTTGTTTTTTGAAAGTAATACTTTTATTCACAAAGATGCCTTATATTGATAAAAAAAAAACACAGTAAAGACATTTATAATGTTGCAAAATCTTTTTATTTCAGATAAATGTTATTCTTTTGAACTTTCCGTTCCCTCTGGGTTAAATCTTTGATTTATCAAAGAATCCTGAAAAAAAATTACACAACTGTTTTTAACATTCATAATAATAAGAAATGTTTGTTGAGCAAATAATCATATTATAATGATTTCTGAAGGATCATGTGACACTGAAGACTGGAGTAATGATGATAAATTCAGCTTTGATCACAGGAATAAATTACACTTTACCATGTATTCACATAGATAACATTTATTTTAAATTGTAAAAATATTTCACAATATTACTGTGTTTACTATTTTGGATCAAATAAATCCAGCCTTGGTGAGCAGAAGAGACTTATTTTTTTAAAAAACAAACATAGATCTAGAACTTTTGAACGGTACTGTAGGTCTAAAGTCTTTATGTAAAGAAAATGTATAGTCAGATTACTTCTTTTAAATTAAACGTGATTTTGTGAATAAGCTACAAACAATACATTCAATCATTAAGTCTCCTCACATGCATTATATTTCCCTCTTTCACATTCCTTATTGATATTCAGGGGAGGAGTCGTTGACGCCTCAGGTGTGAATCACAGCATTATTCATGATGGTCCAAACCCTCCCAGCATACAGCCATTCTGACAATAAGTGTCTTACAGAAGTTAAATGACTATATTGTTTTGTACGAATGAGTGATCAAAATGGTTTTCACATTGTTTTGAAGAAAAAACTCTAGGCAACAACATCCAGTTCTGAAAAGCCTTGTGAACAAATGTTTACTGTGTGTTATATGGCCTGATTTCAGTGATTTAACATTTTAGTTTTTTCAAAAACTACGCATAAACATTATTTTCTCAAAACTACAAACTTTTATGTACATGTTGCTCACATATTACTGTAGCCCTGTGTTTGTGCTGAATACAGTGTAATCAGACTTTAGCTATTAATATGCTTTAAAGCAACTGAAAAAAAACACAAATGTCAGAGCATGTCAAACTTCTTCAGGGCCACAAAATATCCTTAGGGTCCAAAGGGTTAATAAATATGCATGACACACCTTCACTCTCTTCAATTGTAGAAAAGCCACCAATGTCCCAATATGGCGCTGACATCTTGCACTGATTCGGGACCTGAGTCTGCACAATAGTGAACTCAGGACCCGAGTCTGCGCAGTAGTGAGTGTGAAGTGGAGCCACGATATCAAGACTTCGCCCACACTCCCGCAGAATCGGTTAGCACAGTTTACTGCATAACTCATTATGTTGGTGTAAAATAAACAGTTATGGAAATGTAGAAATTAAAAAGTTAAAGCTTCAATCTCCTCCTGCCCCACCCCTTTTTTATAGCATCAAATAAACTAAAATCAAACTTATTTAAAGGTGCACTGTGTACATTTTAGCGGCATCTAGTGGTGAGGTTGCGAATTGCAACCACCTACCGCTCACCCCTCCCTTTCGAAGCTACGGTGGTCGTCATCTGAGACAGAGAGTAGCTAGTGCTCTGTTGAGAAGTTTGTCCGTTTAGGGCTACTGTAGAAACATGGCGGCGCGAAATGGCGACTTCACTGTAAGGGGACCCGCGGTGTATGGAGATGGCTCATTCTAAGGTAATAAAAACATTACGATTCATTATGTAAGGTCTTTATACTCCACTGAAAACATAGTTATGTATATTATATTGCATTTCTGTCAATAGATCCTCATAAATACTACACACTGCACCTTTAAAGAACGAACACTTGAACTTACATCAGCGTAATAAAAACTACAAAAAAAATGACAAACTATCTTTGGAAAAAAATTATTTGAAGTGTGATTTGATTGTTTAGTTTGTCTCACGTCCCATTCGATTACATGGAAAGGGTGGGGTTTATGACCTATACTGTGACCAACCACCTGGGGCGATCAAAATGGTTTGGCTTCACTTTTCAGGACTTGTGCGGCACACTTGATCTAGAGACTAATGTGAGCAGGCATTTACTCATCTCAATGGCACAAAAACAGATTCAGTATTCCTCAATGCATAAAAACTGTGAAATGCAAACTCAGAATATTACATAAACCTGCAATAAATATGTTAAATAACAAATATACTTTATGTATTTAATCTCACTTATTAGCCAATGTTAATTAGCCAACCATAATAATAAGCAAAAATGACTTTAGATAAACAAAACATTTGTGTTTATTTTTGTTTTGTTTTTATTGCTGCACCCTCTACTGTACAGGCGTGAATTTGCATTTCCTTTAGCCTGAGGCATATTCATTTCACTTTAGGTGGGAAAGTGCCTTTTACATTTGTGAAAAATAGATTTTCTTTGTTTACACACACAAAAACATCACAGTAGCATGCAAAAACGCGCTCTGTGTGAATGGCCCTTAAGACATTCGGCTGCAAATGTACACGCTTTAAAAGGAATTAAATAATGCAAATACTCTAAAGAGGTTTTTAGTGTTACCACATTAAATCAATGAAACCAAAGGCATTATTTGCCCACTTTATCATCTACTCTTTACGGGATATCAACCTGCTATGTAAAACCAGTTACATGACTCTACCTAATTATTTGTGTGAATGAGCACCAGTCAATGGTCAAGTGCTGTGACAGAGCATTTGAGTGAAAGTGTGTCCTCATTGTCCATGCAGGGCACATACATGCAGCGGCGCTGACAGCGAGCTTTATCACTTAGATCAAATGCAGCGCTCTCTTCCTCCTCCTTTCTCTCTCTCTCCACACCTCCACTGAAGCTGTAAGTACCTGATCCTTATTTTATTTCAGCTGCTGCTTTTTCAAGGGACCAAAAGTAATTGGACATGGACAAGTGTGGGCTATTCCTTTGTTATTTCTTCATCAATTAAGCAGGTAAAAGGTCTGGAGTTGATTCTAAGTGTGACATTTGCATTTGGAAGTTGTTGCTGTGAACCCACATCATGCAGTCAAAGGAGCTCTCCATGCAAGTGAAACAGGCCATAGTGGTGGATGTTCACAGGATCATCTCCATGGTAAAGAAAAGGCCTCAAGAACAAAAAGGCCAGATTAGACTTTGCCGAAAACATCTAAAAAAGCCAGACCAGTTCTGGTAAAGCATTTTTTGGACGGATGAAACCTGAATGATGAAAAGAAAAAAGTATAGACAAGGCTCGGAGCAGCTTATGATCCAAAGCATACAACATCATCTGTAAAACACAGTGGAGGCAGTGTGATGGCATGGGCTTCCAGTGGCACTGGGTCACTGGTGTTTATTGATGATGTGACAGAAGACAGAAGCAGCTGGGTAAATTCTGAAGTGTATAGGGATATACTGTCCGCCCAGATTCAGCCAAATGCAGCAAAGTTTAATGGACGGTGCTTCACTGTACAGATGGACAATGACCCAAAACACACTTCAAAAGCAACCCAGGAGTTTTTGAAGGTAAAGAAGTGGAATATTCTGCAATGGCTAAGTCAATCACCTGATCTTAATCTGATCGAGCATGCATTTCACTTGCTGAAGACAAAACTAAGGGCAGAAAGACCCACGAACAAACAACAACTGATGACAGGTGCAGTAAAGGCCTGCTGAACACAAAAGATGATATTTTAAAGAATGTTTGTAACCAGACAGTTGACGGCACCATTGATGTTCACCATAGGAAAAAAATACTATAGAAGTCAGTGGTGCCGTCAACTGTCTGGTTATCCACATTCTTTAAAATATATTCTTTTGTGTTCAGCAGAAGAAAGAAACTCATACAGGTTTGGAACAGCATGAGGGTGAGTAAATCATGAAAGAATTTTCATTTTTGGGTAAACTATCCCTTTAAACCTTACGCTCTATAATTGATTGAAATTTTAATAATTTTATTCAATAATATGATTTATTTGTATAACTTATCAAACCAACTATAATCAGAATAGTAGACTGTGTAAACATGCCTATTGTGACAGCTATCAATGTGCAGTGATCAAGAGTACAGATTTGGTAAAATAATATAATTCAGAATAAATCAATCTACTTTACATTTCTAAGCTCACCTCTCTTTTTTGCCGACTTCCTCTGGTATTGGGTATGCACTGTGGAAGTAGGTTCTTGCAAGGATGTCACACTGTCCTCAGCTTCAGTCTCCTGTGCTTCTGGAATAAAGTCATCTGAGTGCAAAGAAAAAAAAAAAAAAGTTTATTAAAGAAAAAGACAAATCAATATAAATTAACTGTAAGCAACACTGACTGGATTAGGATCTATCGTGCATAACATTTCTGTCATGGTGACATAAAAAGCAATGATCAACAGTGCAAGTTTTATAAATATTCAGTATATGGCATGAGTCTTGCAGATGATATGTATTGCGAATTGAACAACAAATTTCACATGGTTTCCATAATTCTACAATACAGTGGTAGAGAGCCGGTTTAAATCAGACTAACACTCACACCGGTAGCACAATTTAAATTTATGCCCTTTGCAGATACGTTCTCCCCAAAGCAACTTACAGTACACATTACAGTGGCAATAGCACTGGAGCAATGGGATGAAGCATCTTGCTAAAGGACACAATGGCTGTGGAGATCGACTACCTTTGGATAACTATACCTGTGGCGTAGCTTACTGTGCCACACAATCAATTGGAAACAATGTCAAACATTCCCCACATGCAACAGGCAGCATGTCTAAAACATGTCAACTATAAATTTAAACTAAAAGGTTACATTAAAGCAACAACCAAATATGTGGAATCCCATAAAGATTGCAATAACATCTACATTTAATTGTCTAATTTAAATGAGAGGTCTTTCATAACCATTTTCTTTTTAAATCATACAAACATACCTTCCTCTTGTCAACACCCATCCATGGCAACAGTCTCTGAAACGGCAAGTAATAGAATATGAATGAGTTGTAAAACTGAAACTGCAATCAATCTGACAAGTATACAAAAGTACTACATAAATAGCTGAATAGACTAAAATTGTTTAGTTACAGTCACATTATAACAATAAAACTTGCCCTCTTCATCAATATGTTGAGGTCAAATACTTCTACTCTGTTCTATTCAATTCTATTCTATTCCTTAACAAATACTATCTATTATTCTAAAAGAGAACGATTTATAGATGGACAATGCTGTGCTTTTTAACTTTCCTTAATAATAAAAAGACTTAATACCAGTCACATCAAGCTGAATTTCATCCAGATTCATCCCTTTGTATTCTCCTAGCCGTCCCTGTTCCAGCGCTAGAAGAACTTTGCTTATTTTAGCTAGCTGCAGGGTGCCCTCTGGAAGGCGGTAGTGCTTTCTGTGGACCTCGATGTTATGCCAAAGGAAATCTGCCAATTGGTCAAGTTCTGTAGTCTTGAGATTCAGAACAGTCGACAGAGTAGCCATGTGTTTCCTTAGTTTTGTTGAGGTTAGCGCTTTGGGATGTTTCATGTCATCACATTCATTTACAAACTAACCCCTCAAGTAATGGACAGAGAGCGGCAATGCAAACAAGCATCCGTTTTCACTCAGTACTCCACATTCTTCTCGTTGTTCAGTGAGAGTATCGATCGATTCCCTAATGACCGGGGTAAGGAGAACAGGGACTTTCCTTCCTCTCTTTCCTACTATGGCAATCCAAATAAAATGTTTGCAAAGCTTCTGCTCGAGTGCTGTAAGGGCTAGGTTAACATCTTCGTGTGTTTCTGATGTATCCTTTGAGAGGAACGCAGACAAGGACATTCGGGATACTTCTCCTGCTCTTCGTCGGTTGAAGAGGACAACTTGCGCCAGGGTCACTTTAGCAAGGTCCTTCCAGTTCAAGGGAGAAGGCTCTTCTTGCAGGGCATTCAATTGTTTCTGCCGTTTCTCAGACAAATAGCAATGAAGTCTGTGGACATCCTGTGTGAATGGTAGAATCTGAGGAGAATTCCACTTGGTCTGGTTAAGCTGAGTTAGTGCTTGTCTTGCAAATTTCAAATTTCCAACTTTCTTGGTATAGCGATGCAAATTCCTCAGCATCTTTGGCAGTCTGTTGACCTTTCATCTTCAATCCTTCAGATTTGATAAACATGGCTAAAGCATGCAAGCCATGTCCAACTTTGTATGAAAGGAATAAAACAGATTGTGACTGTCCATTAAAGGAAGTAAATTGAAATGATGGCGTGAATCAGAAGGTGAAGTCATTTATCAGTTTATTTCTCTTTTCTTTCCATGCATTTATTTGAATACAGTCTCTGACCTCTGATCAGCAGTTCAGTCATTCATAGAGGACAAACACCTGCTTTATCTTCAATATTTCAGTACAGACACATTAAATATTATGTTTATAAAGGTGATTCTGATGACTGTCACTGTTCATGATTATCATCGTCATCTACAGCAATTACACCGTTTACATTTGATATGAAATACAATAACAGTGGTCAGATCCTCTAATCTCAGTATATATTATTATTATTATTATTATTATTATCGATCAGTGGATCTACAGTTTGAGGGAATCAAATTCTTGCAACAGGTGCTGTAAAAATCCTTCAGATTTGATAAACATGGCTAAAGCATGCAAGCCATGTCCAACTTTGCGAGCAAGAGATGGACATTGATATTTGCCAGTTTCATCATTGAACCCAGCTAGGCATCTTGCAGCCGAGACAACATGACTGTACTTTTCAGGTTTTATGAGTTCTTTGATAGTCTTCACGTCAACTTTTTTGCTTCCAGTACCAGTCTGCCAAACGCTCTCAGTTTTTGTCTTATATATTGGTGCTGGTTGATTACATACTCATTCTTTCTGAATAGTCTGTAACCATACTCAAGAATGCAGTGGTCTTCCTTAATTGAAACTGCAACCTCATCTTGATTCATATCACTTAAGAACTTCCAGTACGCGTCGCTAAATCCAATTGGAGCAGGTTCAGCAAATGCACACAAAGCTTGAACTCTTGTTTTACCTCGTTTAGATGTCTTACCCTGAGTCGCCACATCACTCTTTTTCGGAACATTCCATAGCAATAAACACAGTGCATGAATTCTTGTCCATCGGTTATTTTCTTAGGCTGCTTCCATGGGATGAGTTTGCCTTTGCGGCTCTCCAAAAGTTCAAAGTTCCCCTTGTTTCGGATAAAATCCAACTGTCGTCACCCTTCTTTTGAATTCTTTCGCAGGCTTAACGCCTTTGCGACCTCAACCACATCGCTGTGTCTACGCGACAAGTGTCTTGACATTTTCTGAACTACCAGTCCACAATACAAGCAGTGATGTTTTTGTTATATCTTCTGGAATCATCCTCCTTCTTTAAAACTGGATTAACAAAGACCGATGGCTCTTGAAACACTTGTCTCTATATGGTCGCATGATTTTCTCTCTGCTTCTTTCTTCTCGGCTATCAGGAAATATTTGTGCAGAGTCATAACTTGTTTCAAAGCTTCTGCTCTGACTGGACTTAAATCGACTTGAAGACTTGTTTCTGCTTTGACTAATAGATGACATTTTGACATTCTTTTTTTTATTTTCCAGCGATAACTCCATGCTGCAGTCACTGTCATTGCTTTCCTCCCTGGGATTTGGAATATACTCATCTTCACTAATCGCAACATGAATCATCGGATTCTACAAGACTCCTTTGAATCTTTCATAAAAGAAAAGTTAAAAAGGATTAGTCCCCCAAAAATAAAAAATAAAAAACTAAATGTGCCCACCTTCATCCCAGATGTTCAGAGCACAAATTAATATTTTTTTAAAATATTTTTTAGAAGCAGATTTCAGATGTGAAGAGACATATAATGGAAGTAGATAGCAGGCAGCAGCACATTCAGACAGAATAGTAATCCATATTAGAAAGACATTTATGATAATTTGTTGTTTCTGGGTGAAACATGAGTGATCTGATGAGTCTGATTTCACTATGTAAAGAAAAGGTTTATCACTGACCCAAACACATGAATGATCATTTCTGCATCAGTGACCTTTCATAACATGACTGAAATAAATACACAGATCACTTGTTTTGACCATCAGTTATGCATCGGCTTCCATTCCATGTCTCTTAATATCTAAAAGTTTATTTTTACTGTAGTCATGTGAGCAATAAAGGTCATGCACATCTGGAATGGGATTGAGTAATTTATGAGAATTCTTACATTTTAATCCTTTAGTATGATAAACTGACTACACAAGTAACTGACCATTGCATATTGGGATGACATACATTCTATAGGGGTGCTAGGTAAAATGTACAGTACCTTTAATCCAAGTAAATTAAATTAGAAATGTACTGTTAATTAAAATTAGACCAAGAGACTAAAAACAAAAAAAGTATGCCAAATATAGAGAAAAGCATAAAAAGGCACACCCCTATCAATATTATTTGGAGAAACAATTGACTGGCATCAGGTTGATGGATGAGCTCACTAAAGCTACTAGTACTATAGTTTAACTATAAACTATTTAAGGCTCAAGTTTCTGGAGCTCTTAGGTCAGAGGTAGGCAACCTGCAGCTCACGAGTCGCATGCGGCTCTTTGACTCCTCTCTAGTCACATCGCAGGCTATAACAACAAATATTTAAATTAAAATATATATTTTTTTATTAACGTTTGACATTATCTGCACCTATATTATATATATATATATATATATATATTCACATGACCTCATATCTTTTATCTACTACCTTTATCTTTGCACAAAGCTGTTAGATCGAGGCCCAATATGAACAGAAAGTTTTTACTTATCACGTGAAGAGAGTAAAGGCCCCGATATACTTACGGCAAAGTTCTCGCGTAAAAAAAAAAAAAATAGTTTGAAATAAATGAACAGCGGTATACCGTTAACGAACATCTGACGCCACCCACACTGCTGAGAGTGGCATTTAGATTATGTAAATATGTGCTGCGCGCTTTCCTCTCAATAACAAAATAAACAACAAAATTGAGAAAAGCATCTGATCATAGAAATGTGGATGTGTTTGCACAAGCTCTGCAATTCAGCCCTCCAGTAAAATCACGTCATGTTTATATTATAGCACTTTATACAAAAGAGCTTAAAATCAAGCAGATTTACCGTATTAAAGGGATAGTTCACACAAAAATGAAAATTAGCCCATGATTTACTCACACTCAAGTCATCCTAGGTGTATATGACATTCTTCTTTCAGACGAATACAATCGGAGTTATATTAAAAAAGTCCTGGCTCTTCCAAGCTTTATAATGGCAGTGAATTGTTGGGTAATTTTTGAAGTCCATAAAAGTGCATCTATCCATCATATAACTGCTCCACACGGCTCCGGGGGGTTAATAAAGGCCTTCTGAAGCGAAGTGGCACGTTTGTGTAAGAAAAATATCCATATTTAAAACTTCATAGACTAAAATAACTAGCTTCCGGTGGTCAGCGGTAGCAAGTCGACTTACGGTGAAAGAGTAACCCTTGACCCTTGAACCCTTGATGCATGCGTATTGACGAATGCAGAAGCCCAGAGGACAGAGCAAAACAAAACACCGGTCATGAATTAGAAGTCTAAAACGAGAATTTTTAAAGAGAAATGGCGGAGGATTTCGAGATAAGAGAAGATTGGGCTTGAGTTTGTTGCCCGGCCCTATCCACGAGAGGCTTCAAAGCTTGTGATGCGTCAGGGGTTACTCTTTTAGCGCAAGTCGACTTGCGCACCGCTGACCACCGGAAGCTAGTTATTTTAGTCTATAAAGTTTTAATGACCCAATGAGAAGCTCTGACTACATCACAAAAGCATTGTGAGCATTTTCTGTCATGGTAATACATAAAGTACAGGCCAGCGTGAATAGTTTGTGATGGCAGTGTCGACATTACTCCTTTACCTGTGTGACGGCAGCATCTTTGTTTGAGTCATCATGTTTTGGTCTCTAGAGCAGAAGTCTGCTGCTTTGGCCTCTGGAAATCAGACAAAAAAAAAAAAAAAAAAAAAACAGAAACCAATGAAGAACTGACAAAAAAAAAAAAAAAAAAAAAGTACTGTTTTCAGACATTTACAAGTGACAAAAGTTAGCTCATGTGAAAACAGTTTCTCATTACATCCAAAATACTCATTCTGAACCTGCACTGGCTTGAGAAGTGTTGAATTACACCTGCAATAACACTAGTTTAAATATTGACAGGTGTTGTCCCAATGATGTAAAAATCACTTACAGTGAGATCCATACGTGAGGGCCCCATAAGGCCAAGACCAGAAACGTGTGTGTGTGTGTGTGTGCGCGTGTGTGTGTGTGAGGGCCCCATAAGGCCAAGACCAGAAACGTGTGTGTGTGTGTGAGGGCCCCATAAGGCCAAGACCAGAAACATGTGTGTGTGTGTGTGAGGGCCTCATAAGGCCAAGACCAGAAACGTGTGTGTGTGTGTGTGTGTGTGTGTGTGTGTGTGTGAGGGCCCCATAAGGCCAAGACCAGAAACGTGTGTGTGTGTGTGTGTGTGAGGGCCCCATAAGGCCAAGACCAGAAACGTGTGTGTGTGTGTGTGTGTGTGTGAGGGCCCCATAAGGCCAAGACCAGAAACGTGTGTGTGTGTGTGTGAGGGCCCCATAAGGCCAAGACCAGAAACGTGTGTGTGTGTGTGTGTGGGCCCCATAAGGCCAAGACCAGAAACGTGTGTGTGTGTGTGTGTGGGCCCCATAAGGCCAAGACCAGAAACGTGTGTGTGTGTGTGTGTGTGTGTATGTGAGGGCCCCATAAGGCCAAGACCAGAAACGTGTGTGTGTGAGGGCCCCATAAGGCCAAGACCAGAAACGTGTGTGTGTGTGTGTGTGTGTGTGAGGGCCCCATAAGGCCAAGACCAGAAACGTGTGTGTGTGTGTGAGGGCCCCATAAGGCCAAGACCAGAAACGTGTGTGTGTGTGTGTGTGTGAGGGCCCCATAAGGCCAAGACCAGAAACGTGTGTGTGTGAGGGCCCCATAAGGCCAAGACCAGAAACGTGTGTGTGTGTGTGTGTGTGTGAGGGCCCCATAAGGCCAAGACCAGAAACGTGTGTGTGTGTGTGTGTGAGGGCCCCATAAGGCCAAGACCAGAAACGTGTGTGTGTGTGTGTGTGAGGGCCCCATAAGGCCAAGACCAGAAACGTGTGTGTATGTGTGAGGGCCCCATAAGGCCAAGACCAGAAACGTGTGTGTATGTGTGAGGGCCCCATAAGGCCAAGACCAGAAACCTGTGTGTATGTGTGAGGGCCCCATAAGGCCAAGACCAGAAACCTGTGTGTATGTGTGAGGGCCCCATAAGGCCAAGACCAGAAACCTGTGTGTATATGTGTGGACCCCATAAGGCCAAGACCAGAAACGTGTGTGTGTGTGTGTGTGTGATTTGATTACCGTGACAGACAGAGCAGATCTGTGTATTAGGCTGCTGTCACTTTAAGACCGAATGCACAGATCCAATATAATGACTGACGTGCATTCGATTTTCTCCCTGTTGTTTACATTAATTTAAGATATGACCGATTGTGTTTACGTAAATATTCGTCAAGAGTGTGTATTTAATGGGTAAAGCGCAGAAGAACTGAAGCGGGTGCTAGAGCGCTGACAGAAGACTTGTACACACGAGTCAGTGTGCGCACAGAGGGCTGCCCGTCAGCATGCCAGTGCTGCATTCAGATGTCTTGCATGGTTCATTGCAATTTTGCATTTTAAGATCTTTGAAACGTGGATTTAAGACATTTTAATGCTAATTAAGGCCTTATTTTTACATTGTTACAATGTACATTGTTTTTAACAAAGTCAAATAACTCCACCTACCTGTTTCTCACATGAAGAGTGTCTTCCGTTTGCAGCTTGTAGTCGAAGCGCGTGGAACTTCCGGTTTAAAATGCAGTCCGTGACCGACAATCCGTGGGCTTTTAGCAGCTAACGTTATCCATCTGATTAAAACCTTACTTCATTATGCACCATTCTGTTGACACGACTAGGAATATACATGAAACTATATCAATTGTATAGTAGTGATGTTACATATGACACTGAAGCTTCAAAGCGCGCATTGGGTACGCAGCGCAATTTCTCATGAAGCTACATGTGCCGGAGCGCGTATTGTTTTCAGAGAAACACGTGATCAACGAAAAACGAAGCCTCACTTTCTTTCCAGTCACGTGAATGCTTCACTTTGCGTGTCGGAATGTTCGAAACCAGACCACTACTCTACGGGTTTATGTAAGTTCAAGTCCATTTACTAACATTTTTTATATATTGCCTATAGCCTGTATTACATGATCATATATTCTGCCATTTAAACAGTATAAAAAACAAATAATTAGAGCACCGTTTACTTGCATCAAATAGCCTAACTCTCTTTGTATTGTCATAATTAGTATTATAATTGTTACATTTATTTTATTGCCACAATGGTATTATCATAAAACTGAACGTTTAGCGTTGCTAGGCTTTTATTTGTTCTTAATGGATAAAACATCGGAGCTGCGCTCTTGGGTTTAAGGCTGCTTTTACCTGCCACAAGATGGCACTGTTTTCGACACTCCTGATGCTTCGACTCTTTTCCCGAAACAATCAGGGGAAAGCCTCAGTGCTTCATGAGGCTTCATTTGCCCATCCCTATTGTATAGTCAGATAATATACCTTCGATCACATGAAGTGTTTCTTCCGTCGATATAGAGTCAAAACACGATTTAATTCATCTTAATTAAAGATTAAAACCCAGTAACAATGTGCGTGGACGAATTCAACGAAACTAAACGGCTCCTCCCTCTCCGTGGGCCTTTCTCATTGGCTAAAGCCACACACACTTCCGTTAGTGTGTATCTGCTGCAATACCACGTTCCCAGATATGGGGGCGATAGAGAGCAAATACACACACACACACACACACACACACACACACACACACTCTCTCATACCCATACTTTATCACCTTGTAGGGAAAGTCAAAAAAAAAAGCATGAGGCATATCAGCAGAGGCTTCTAAGGCAGTTTACATTAAAATCGGTCATTAAAAAAGGCTGTTGGGCCCCATAGCGTTGGTGGGCTCCTGGTCACCAGGCCCCAGAAAGTAAGAAATACAAGTACACACACACGTTGTGTTTTCATGTTTTATGGTCCATAGACATAATGGTTTTTATACTGTACAAACTGTATATTCTATCTCCTAAACCAAATCACAGAAATTTTTCTGCATTTTTGCATACACACACACACGCACACACAAGCACATCCTCTTAAAGGGATAGGTCACCCAAATATTTTAATATTATAACATATTATAACTTTGTGTGGAACTTTAGTCGTTATTCATTTTCATTTTCGGGTGTACAGGTGATGCATTGGAACCTAAAAATGAATCTCATGGGTCAGTTCCTCACTACCTATGTTTATCAACACTTTCTGATAAAAAGCATTTTTGAACCACTATGCAGAATATGATTAAGATGTTTTTAATACAGTGTCAAGTAGAGAAGCACAGTCATAAATCAAACAATGACATGTTGTCCAGGCTCTCGCTTTGCAATACTCAAGCGGCAGCTGTCTCACAGTTGATCAATAGATGGTGATATGGTCTGCATTAAAAAACAGCAGGTTTACAACACTCCTTATGAATCTTTATTAAACACAAAACTTCCATAATTTTCACCTGATATTTTTTTTTTTTTTAAGTCAACAATATTATCTATAATACTCAAAGTAATTTAACCTGGAAGAAATCTAAAATATGATGTATAAGCAACACAAATGATGCTTTCATTAACAAATCATTCAACACTTAAGATTCATATGCAAATTCTTCCCTGTACTTTCGTTCTAAAACACAGATTGGCTATAATCGATGTTCTCGTCCCGTGCTGAACTCTATTAAGCCTATAGTTTGTGCAGCAGGTGTGGAAGAATATCCGTCTTCATCTAATCAATAGAGCAGGGCCTAAAGCTAGGACATAAATTAATGCAGGTGAGGCTGTACATACACGACGGAAGACGTCCATCTATGAGATTGATGGATGGACCATTAAAAAGTAGCATCTGGAATTCTGGTCAAGACCTTCATGTCATTTTTAATGCGCAAATATAAGACTCGTAATAAAAAGATGCAGAATAAGAAGTTTATTTAAAATAAATAAAAATACATGATAGTAAAGCAAGGTTTATGATGAAGTAGTAATTGGTCTCTCCACCATTACTATTTAGAGCATGTACTACAGAAAGCGACTAAACCCATAAAAATGCCATTTCATCCAATCAAACCAGCAGGGTGAAAACCAGGAACCTGCACTGCCTTTTCAAGCGGCTCCGAGAATGTGGCATAAATGAAAGCAAATTAAGGTAAAATAAGAATGAATTAAGAGGGACGTTTTAATTTACAACACCACCACAGCCCAGCACAGACATAAAAGGACAGGATGTCACAGGCATGCTGGGATTAAAATTCAGAGGTTTATGGTCACAATAAACAGCTAGACCTGTTTACTTGGAGAACTTTGGAAACGATTCAAAATTGGGAAATGAAAATGTCCTTGAGTAAATGATGTTCACTGTTGTCCTCTAGATGATTTCTGCAAAGACCTGTTATATCAAAATCAGTTTAAAAAATATACCATAAATAATAATAATAAAGATATAGCTGCAAGCAGCAATTATCGGGGCCAAGCACAAAAAGGAATGTGACATGCAAGGATGGCTGGGAGCTTCAGAAAAACTGCAACAATAAGCAATAGCATTTTTGGATATTTCATTATAACTTTTGACCACAAGGTGGCGCTGTCTCGAAACTTTTTGAGTACCTTCAGGGCATGGTCCCAATGACACATACCAAGTTTCACAACAATTATATGTATGAACACATAAAAATGACCCATGTCCAACTTTTGCCCTTACAATCAAAATTTTGACATTTGGCCTAATTTATTTAGTCAGCTTGCTACGATTCCAATTTTCCTGGTGGTTTCGTCTCAATTGGAAAAATGACTTAGAAAATCTTCACAAATGTTTTTTTTAAATGTTAAATCACAACGTCGGACAAACCATAAGGCGAAACATAGCATGTTTGGTATCTAACTCGATGACCGCTGTGAAAAGTCAACCACATCAAATGTTATAAGCACTAGGTGGCGGTGACCCGAAACTTCGCAGGCTTGACCCATACTAAGTTTCGCAACAATACGCGTTTATAAAATGTGTTCATAAAATACAGCATTTTACTATCATTCGACTCGGCATGTAGTACCGAATCTAACAAGACCAATTTTATATAGGAGATACAGCCTCGTGTCCAATTTGGCGTGCTCTTCGTCAAATTCATTTGCGCGTTATTCCAGAACGGTTGGGTTTATCAAAAAGCTTTTGATATATTTTTGCCAGCATGGTCTGAAGATGATCTGATTAGATTTTCATGAAAATCTGATAAACTGTCTAGGAGTTAAAAAAAAATTTGGGGGGGAAAATTCTAAATGGTGGGAAAATGTTCATGACAGAAAATGAAATCATATGGTGTGCAATTAGCTTTAGCCAAGGAATCAGAAGAAAAAAGAATTTTGTTTCTAGCCCTTATAGTTCAAAAGTTATTAACAAATGTAAGTGAAACTTTGGACAGTTGGTGGCGCTAAAGGGATTGCGTTAGAGACTCCAAATTTGCTGTAGTGGATGTTTGAACTGTCCTCTATCAGTGTGCCAAATTTCACGACTTTTTAACCATACAGTTCTATGGGCTGCCATAGACTTCCAGAGCGGAAGCAGCCACCTTCGGTGCTTGGCCCATAATAATAATAATAATAAATATAATAATGCATTAGAGAGTATGAGGGTTATGGAAGGTATTTTTTTGTTATTTTGTTTTGCTATTTTAAATCAGTCAAATGATTTTCAAGATTTCATTTCAAAAGTGTCCACAAAGTGTCAAAATGTAAAAAAAATAAAAAAAATTATCATTCATTTTCAATCATAATGCATTGTCCTTAGAAAAATGCAACAAATGATTTGACATAATTAGCTGTCATTACCATCTTGAAGCAATGCAATATTAAAATGAAAAGGGCAAATGTGAAAAAGAAAAAAATGTTTTTATGCCAAACAATCCGTTACATACACTGAGAATTTCTTTGTTTATTAAAAATACTTATGTGACACGACAAACAGTAGAATACATATAAAAAGAATAAAACAACAAAATGTCAATCTCAAAGATCAAAAAGAGGATTTCCATTTTTATTTTAACGAGACATCGGTGGACGTGATTGTCAAGTATATGAAGTATCTTACATGCAAGTGACAGGCTGCACAGAACATACAATCAAGAAAAAGATGTGATGAGAGAGAGAAATGGTTATTTAGGTAAAAGAAGGAAGATCCCTGGAAAGAAGGCACATTTGTTTCATTAAAAAAAACAGACACGGACGCATTACACAAGGATTTTGGTAACACAACATTTCACCCATGTGAAATGTGTCTTTAGGGAGACATGAAAGCTAATGCATGTCCTCAGTCCTTAACAGAACGCTTATGGAGCACAGCAGAGTGAGAACTGAGTAGGGAGACGTCCGTTCTGCCCACAAACAAGACCTTACAGACATATTTCCCTTTAAACCAACGGCAGAAACTGTGTAAAGTCAAGCACAGGATCTGATACGGTTCTCTTAGATCAGCAGACAGCGCTCTCACAGAGAGCAGCGATCAGTTTACAGTATCAAACATGTCACAGATGATCAAACCAATCAAACAACACAAAGCGAAAAGTGTCTGATTCATGTTGCCTGAGAAAACCTGAGGCAGACATGAGATGGATGGAGCAGAAATACACACACATAGAAAAAAAGACATTAAAGGATCAGTTTAGATCAAATTAAAAACCTGTCATCCCAAACCAGAATGACCTTTTTTCTGTACATAAAAGATGAAAAATGTTTCTTATGTCTTATAATGAAAGTCAGTGTTTTGAACCACAATGACGTTTATTATATGAGCAAAAAAGAGCTGAAACATTCTTCTGTGTATTGCAGAAGAAAGTCAGTCAAACAGTTTGGAATGACACATGGGTGATTAAATGATGAGAGAATTTACATTTTTGGGTCAACTATTTTGAGTACCAAAATGTGCAAAATGCAAAGCAGGGTTGGAATCAGCTGCCATAAATTTTGGATTTCTATTCAAGCCAAATTCAAGACAACTTCGTCAGAACTAAAGTGACATTAACATTAATAACTGCTTGAGTGTGATCTATGGATGATAAATATTCGTCTCTATAGATCATGAGTCAAATGTGTCCATTTAATATCATGTTTGTCTTCCCTTCCTGCCCCAAGGGTCCGTTTGAGAACCCGTGAGCTTCAGATACGACATCAGTACATGGAGAACATATGGAAGCTTTCAATGCCTCCATCAATCTGCTGATGAACTGAGATTGAACTCCAGGTCTGGGCACATTATTCAGACAACCGTTGCGCTCGTGTCACCATCAGTCAGCGCAGGAGACGCGGCGAGGTGCCAGCTGCCAGTTAGGAACTCCGGAAATACCAGCTGTGAAATGCTAACAATCTTGGAAGATGCAAACAAGGAACGTTTACTGTCAGTCTGTTTGTCTTTGACTTGTTGAATATTATGAATGTTTTTGGTGAGTCCAAAAGAACAAAGAAACATCAGCTCGTTGTTTCTTCTTAAGATCAACCAAATCAGAGGGTGCCGAAATCTGTCAAGAACAATGCCACATTTCACCCCAATATCAAAAAGATTTGAATAAGGAATTATATTTTGTTTAAGCAAAATGAAAGGCTATTTCTTAAGAACACTGCGATTTAAGAAGACAATTAAACCACACCTTCCCCTCAAGTTCTCATTACTATAATGCAAAATTTGCTCATCACTGTAATGAAAAAAAGCAAAACTGTATAAATAACAATCTATAATATAATATAAATTGGGAACTATTCATAAAATAATATAAACTGGAAATATTATTTATATTTTACATTTAAATTGTGAAGCATTTATACATCATAGTATATCCGTTTGATTTAAAAAAAAACACCATCTATAAATCACTATTATAGTATTTTAGTAGTTTTACTGTATTTTTTACTATATTGCAATAATGAGAATCATTATTCAGAACAGAATTTGGGGTAAATGTGCTTAATTGTCATGTAAATAACATCCCATATTTAAAGACATTTTCTTCCTTAAACAATAATAAACATATATTTTATTTTGCCTATTAAATTTTGTTTTAGAGGTGAAACGTGACCCAGGCATGTTTTCATGAGATGCACGACTAAAATTGGCATTTTTTTTTGTTCTGCTTTGTTTTGTTCTATCTTGCCTTACAGAACATCCACTAAAGGATTGTGGATTTGTGAGAGAAAAGTCTCACGTTAATCCTACTGAAGTAATGCCAAAACTTCTTTTAGTCCCTTTTAGACAATGAATTAAATTAGACTGAATTAAATTTCAGCTAATGCCATTGTGTTAACACAGAACCTAACAAACACCCTTAAAAATTAAAACAAAAACATGGCTTGACAAAAGAAATCTGCTTTTATACTCAGTTCTTGGTTTCTGTAAGGACAATATTAGCCGTTACAAACATTAAACAGAATGTTGCCCACAATATCACAAACCAAACCCAGAAAGCATGATGGAATGGTGACCGGTGCTTATTAACAGCATCCCTTCCCAACACAGGTTCTAGATGACGGCGACTGAAATATACCAGAAAGGCCGGGATGATATACTGAATGCCCGTTCCGGCATATGCTCCAGTAATACCCACAAGCGACTCCAGATCGTGAGTACAGAAGGCCACAATAATGGGCGGCACTAGAGTAATGAGTGGGAAGACGATACGGTCCACTACCCAAGGGTACGTGCCGCCATCACGATGGAAGAGAGTTTTCCAGTTGTTGCGTAGTGTGACTGCTATTATGGGAAAGTTGGTGCTAATGGTGAAGACGGGAAAGAGCCCCAGGAAGTAGCGCAACACTGGAATGCCCAAAACGTCGCAGTTATCTGTGAAATTTAAAGTGTACATGTCACGCAGGAGAGAGCTGTCGAAGCAAAATATGGCTGTGAGGGACAGCAGGCCGTAGAAGCACAGGATGAGGATGTAGTCGGCCATGACCAGGGCGCTCATGCGCTGCTTGTTGGAGATGGGCGTCACGAGCGAGGGCAGCGAATGCTGGCACATGAATGAGTAAACACACACCCCGAAGAGGTTGGGCACACCCGAGATCTGAGCCATAGATGGGTGGCCCTCACCGTGTCCTTTGCCAATACGAATCAAAGCCAGGATAATCATCATGGTGAATGCTAAAAGAAAGAGACACCAAGAAAAAAATGGAATTAAAACTCATGTAAAATAATGATATTAGATATAATAATATATAATATATAATAATAATAACCATATATAGATATAGAACTATATATAACTTGAGAAAATGAGAAAAGCATCAAATAGACATTACAAAAAGTAGCTTTAGAAAGAAGTGTTATTTGATTCAAAATAACATTTATTACACAAACTTTTAGGCTTCAACGGCCATGAGGGTGAATTTATTCAGAAACGAAGCACCGCTGTGTGTTGCTCAGAGTTCTGCAGTTCTGCTGTGGCTTTACAGGTAATATATTTGTTGGCAAAATTGAGCAAAAGCAGACAAAAATGTGTCTAAAAACAATATTAACTTATTTATTTAACTGTTGTATAAAATCAATATCACATTTGCACTCGTGCTATTCAGGACAAAAACAGCACAGTGATATTGTTTGACTATATCATGATATAAATGAGACAAAAAAAAATAAAAATACATGGGGCATTTTTTTGCCCCGATATCTTGAATTTTAGGGCATTCTTCTAACTGTGTTCTATAGGCTTCATAATGCAGTGAGTTTCTGTGTCATGCTCATCTCCAATCAACTTTATGAAATGTAAGTTGAATTAATTGAATCAGCGATGAAAGGGCCCTCGCACCCGGGAGCACCGCCACCCGGTGGCCTCAGCAAAACAGCGAATAGTGGGCGACATGCATTTAAGTGGGTAAATATAGGAGAAATATAGCAAAGTCACTTCAATGTGCCACACTTCCTGCTGCCAGCAGGTGGCGCTTTGACTATAACCGAATATTGGCATGTAGATGTCTTCAGGCCTGGACTATTACCAAACGTGTGAAGTTTGGGGCAGAGCGGACATTGTATGCCTGAGTTAAAACAACTTCCTGTTTTGTGGCGTAAATCACATACATTAGCACTTAGCCAAGCTTTGCTTGATTTAATGTGTTTTTAGCATGTTTAGGACTTGATGGCATATTTAAATGTGTTTCTGGGAGGGAATTACAGTGTAAAGCATGCCATTTCCTGTTGCCAGCAGGTGGCGCTATGACTAACTAATATTGCCATGTACATGTCTTCAGGCCAGGACTCTAATAAAACATGTGAAGTTTGGGGCACATCGGAAATTGTATGTCCGAGTTACAACAACTTCCTGTTTCATGGCGAAACATCGAAATTTGTCAGGCCGCCACGGACACGCCCTTCAGCAAAAACTCAAGATCTTCACAATTTAACATCACAAAGGCCTTTAGATTAGACTGTGCAAATATGATGTTGATCTGATTAAATCTCTAGGAGGAGTTCGTTAAAGTACAGCGTCTGGAAATGGCAAAATTTGCAACAATTTTGCAAAGAAAATTCAAAATATCTCACTTCCTGTTGGTTTTCAGATTTCGTACCAGGAGACTTTTTGTAGGTATTGGGCTGTTACATGTGTCTCCCGAATTTCATACCTGTACGTGAAACGTAGCGGGAGGGGCACTTCGTTGAAATATTGTAGGTGGCACTATCGAGCAATTTTGCCACGCCTAATTCTGAAACCCATATCAGACGTAAATTTTCACCACTTTTGACGCGTGTGCAAAGTTTCATGAGTTTGAGCATGTTTAGGCCATCAAAAATGCAATTCATTTGGGAGAAGAATAATAATAGGCTGAGCAATTCCAATAGGGTCCTCACACCATCGGTGCCCGGGCCCTAACTATATACACTCACCTAAAGGATTATTAGGAACACCATACTAATACTGTGTTTGACCCCCTTTCGCCTTCAGAACTGCCTTAATTCTACGTGGCATTGATTCAACAAGGTGCTGAAAGCATTCTTTAGAAATGTTGGCCCATATTGATAGGATAGCATCTTGCAGTTGATGGAGATTTGTGGGATGCACATCCAGGGCACGAAGCTCCCGTTCCACCACATCCCAAAGATGCTCTATTGGGTTGAGATCTGGTGACTGTGGGGGCCATTTTAGTACAGTGAACTCATTGTCATGTTCAAGAAACCAATTTGAAATGATTCGAGCTTTGTGACATGGTGCATTATCCTGCTGGAAGTAGCCATCAGAGGATGGGTACATGGTGGTCATAAAGGGATGGACATGGTCAGAAACAATGCTCAGGTAGGCCGTGGCATTTAAACGATGCCCAATTGGCACTAAGGGGCCTAAAGTGTGCCAAGAAAACATCCCCCACACCATTACACCACCACCACCAGCCTGCACAGTGGTAACAAGGCATGATGGATCCATGTTCTCATTCTGTTTACGCCAAATTCTGACTCTACCATCTGAATGTCTCAACAGAAATCGAGACTCATCAGACCAGGCAACATTTTTCCAGTCTTCAACTGTCCAATTTTGGTGAGCTTGTGCAAATTGTAGCCTCTTTTTCCTATTTGTAGTGGAGATGAGTGGTACCCGGTGGGGTCTTCTGCTGTTGTAGCCCATCCGCCTCAAGGTTGTGCGTGTTGTGGCTTCACAAATGCTTTGCTGCATACCTCGGTTGTACGAGTGGTTATTTCAGTCAAAGTTGCTCTTCTATCAGCTTGAATCAGTCGGCCCATTCTCCTCTGACCTCTAGCATCATCAAGGCATTTTCGCCCACAGGACTGCCGCATACTGGATGTTTTTCCATTTTCACACCATTCTTTGTAAACTCTAGAAATGGTTGTGCGTGAAAATCCCAGTAACTGAGCAGATTGTGAAATACTCAGACCGGCCCGCCTGGCACCAACAACCATGCCACGCTCAAAATTGCTTAAATCACCTTTCTTTCCCATTCTGACATTCAGTTTGGAGTTCAGGAGATTGTCTTGACCAGGACCACACCCCTAAATGCATTGAAGCAACTGCCATGTGATTGGTTGATTAGATAATTGCATTAATGAGAAATTGAACAGGTGTTCCTAATAATCCTTTAGGTGAGTGTATATACACACATACATACATACACACATACATATACATACACACCGATCAAGCATAACATTATGACCTAATATTGTGTTGGTCACCCTTTTGCTGCCAAAACAGCCCTGACCCGTCGAGGCATGGACTCCACTAGAGCCCTGAAGGTGTACTGTGGTATCTGGCACCAAGATGTTAGCAGCAGATCCTTTAAGTCCTGGTATGTTGCGAGGTGGGGCCTCCATGGATCGGACTTGTTTGTTCAGCACATCCCACAGATGCTCGAGTGGATTGATATCTGGGGAATTTGGAGGGCAAGTCAACACCTCAAACTCGTTGTTGTGCTCCTCAAACCATTCCTGAACCATTTTTGCTTTGTGGCAGGGCGCATTATCCTGCTGAAAGAGGCCACAGCCACCAGGGAATACTGTTTCCATGAAAGGATGTACATGGTTTGCAACAATGCTTAGGTAGGTGGTATGTGTCAAAGTAACATCCACATGGATGGCAGGACCCAAGGTTTCCCAGCAGAACATTGCCCGAAGCATCACACTGCCTCCGCCGGCTTGCCTTCTTCACATCCTGCATCCCGGTGCCATGTGTTCCCCAGGTAAGCAACGCACCCAGCCATCCATGTGATGTAAAAGAAAACGTGATTCATCAGACCAGGCCACCTTCTTCCATTGCTCCGTGGTCCAGTTCTGATGCTCACATGCCCACTGTTGGCACTTTGGGCAGTGGACAGGGGTCAACATGGGCACCCTGACTGCTCTGCATCTATGCAGCCCCATACGCAACAAACTGCGATGCACTGTGTATTCTGACACCATTCTATCAGAAGCAGCATTAAAGGGGTCATGAACTGCGTTGTTTTATTGTTTTATGATGTTTCCTGGGGTGCACTTATGTTAGAATGCTTTTTACATCAAAAATTTTCATAATTTATAAATAAAAGGCATTTTTCCTACCCTGATTTTAGCCATCTGGTTTGAACGCTCTGTTTTAAGGGGCGTGTCTGCTGTGAGAGTTCAGTGTTAACACCCACTGCTGTGATTGGCTAACGTCTTTCCATTTGAAATAGCTAAGTATTACTCTCTCTTTTAGCGTGTTTTTACTATTACAGCTCTCATGGTTAACTAATCGTGAAAAGTGTTGCATTACATTTAGATCTATGGCATTATATTCAGATCGTGGCATGAAAGGTTGCAGAGATGAACATTGTAGTCGATCACAGACATGTTGAGCTCATGAAAGCAGTGATCTCGTCATTGCAACTCAGTTTCTGTACACTAACGAATGCTTTCATCTTCACTAACAGTGCAAACGTGATATAGTTAAGAGATTAGTTGAATAAAACAGTAGTCACTGATAAACTCTCGCTGTTTGATTGACAGCTGCAGCGCGCGCTGCTCCAGCGATTGCAAAGGGAGCTTTCTTTGATCGCTTTCATTATAGAACTTAATCACTGTTAAATAAGATTATTTTCATCCTACTAAGAGAAACAACGCAAGTTGATGTTTAGTTATTGGTTTGATTTACTGACACACAGACAAAGATCATCTGACTGTACATGAATCATTACATTTCAGATCAGGCATTAGAATTAACACAGTTACTTACATGTTGCATTACTGTCGAGCTCAGGCACTGCACAATAATTTGTAATCCTCAACAGCATGTTTATTGCTTGGTAGCTCGATCTGGTTTAACACCACGTAGACCTATGTTACTTAGGCTACCTATTCTATTGCATGTCATGCGTGAATCGGTGGGCGGGGCTAAACAGGCAGTGATGAAGTAGGCGTTGATCTTCTTCTGCAGAGGCGGTGCTTGCCTCCCTTTGACGTCATAGATTCCCACTTTGAAAAACCTGTCGTTTGCTGGGCCTGGTGTCAATAAAAGCTTTTATTGGACTAACAAGGAAGTTTTCAGTTGAAACTTACAGGATATTCTTATAGTACAATGAACTCTTATATGTCAAAAGCTCAAGGAAAATTTGGTTTCTCAGTTCATGACCCCTTTAACTTCTTGAGCAATTTGAGCTAACGTAGCTCGTCTGTTTGATCGGACGACACGAGCCAGCCTTCACTCCCCAAGTGCATCAATGAGCCTTGGCTGGTTCTGGACCAAAACTGGTTCTGGACCAAAACTGCATTTTTCCATCTTAAAAATATATCTAAATTATGGCACATGCTTTCAATGCAAAATGCTGAACAGCTAGTTCATGCGTTCATGATCTCAAGGCTAGATTATTGTAATGCTCTACTGGGTGGTTGCCCTGCTCGCTTAATAAATAAACTGCAGCTGGTCCAAAACGCAGCAGCTCGAGTTCTTACTAGAACCAGGAAGTATGACCATATTAGCCCAGTTCTGTCAATACTGCACTGGCTCCCTATTAAATAGCGTATACATTTTAAAATCTTGCTTATTACTTATAAAGCACTAAATGGCTTAGCTCCCCAGTACTTGAACGAGCTCTTAAAGCATTTACTCCATCACGTCTATTGCGGTCTCAAAATTCTGGCCAGTTGATAATACCTAGAATATCAAAATCAACTGCAGGCGGTCAATCCTTTTCCTATTTAGCACCTAAACTCTGGAACAGTCTTCCTAGCATTGTTCGGGAAGCAGACACACTCTGTCAGTTTAAATCTAGACTAAAAACACATCTCTTTACTATGGCATACACATAGAACCCGATTCCAAAAAAGTTGGGACACTGTACAAATTGTGAATAAAAACAGAATGCAATGATGTGGAAGTTTCAAATTTCAATATTTTATTCAGAATACAACATAGACGACATATCAAATGTTTAAACTGAGAAAATGTATCATTTTAAGGGAAAAATAAGTTGATTTTAAATTTCATGGCATCAACACATCTCAAAAAAGTTGGGACAAGGCCATGTTTACCACTGTGTGGCATCCCCTCTTCTTTTTATAACAGTCTGCAAACGTCTGGGGACTGAGGAGACAAGTTGCTCAAGTTTAGGAATAGGAATGTTGTCCCATTCTTGTCTAATACAGGCTTCTAGTTGCTCAACTGTCTTAGGTCTTCTTTGTCGCATCTTCCTCTTTATGATGCGCCAAATGTTTTCTATGGGTGAAAGATCTGGACTGCAGGCTGGCCATTTCAGTACCCGGATCCTCCTTCTACGCAGCCATGATGTTGTAATTGATGCAGTATGTGGTCTGGCATTGTCATGTTGGAAAATGCAAGGTCTTCCCTGAAAGAGACGACGTCTGGATGGGTGCGTATGTTGTTCTAGAACTTGGATATACCTTTCAGCATTGATGGTGCCTTTCCAGATGTGTAAGCTGCCCATGCCACACGCACTCATGCAACCCCATACCATCAGAGATGCAGGCTTCTGAACTGAGCGCTGATGACAACTTGGGTTGTCCTTGTCCTCTTTAGTCCGGATGACATGGCGTCCCAGTTTTCCAAAAAGAACTTCAAATTTTGATTCGTCTGACCAGAGAACAGTTTTCCACTTTGCCACAGTCCATTTTAAATGAGCCTTGGCCAAGAGAAAACGCCTGTGCTTCTGGATCATGTTTAGATATGGCTTCTTTTTTGACCTATAGAGTTTTAGCCGGCAACGGCGAATGGCACGGTGGATTGTGTTCACCGACAATGTTTTCTGGAAGTATTCCTGAGCCCATGTTGTGATTTCCATTACAGTAGCATTCCTGTATGTGATGCAGTGCCGTCTAAGGGCCCGAAGATCACGGGCATCCAGTATGGTTTTCTGGCCTTGACCCTTACGCACAGAGATTGTTCCAGATTCTCTGAATCTTTGGATGATATTATGCACTGTAGATGATGATAACTTCAAACTCTTTGCAATTTTTCTCTGAGAAACTCCTTTCTGATATTGCTCCACTATTTTTCGCCGCAGCATTGGGGGAATTGGTGATCCTCTGCCCATCTTGACTTCTGAGAGACACTGCCACTCTGAGAGGCTCTTTTTATACCCAATCATGTTGCCAATTGACCTAATAAGTTTCAAATTGGTCCTCCAGCTGTTCCTTATATGTACATTTAACTTTTCCGGCCTCTTATTGCTACCTGTCCCAACTTTTTTGGAATGTGTAGCTCTCATGAAATCCAAAATGAGCCAATATTTGGCATGACATTTCAAAATGTCTCACTTTCAACATTTGATGTTATCTATATTCTATTGTGAATAAAATATAAGTTTATGAGATTTGTAAATTATTGCATTCCTTTTTTATTCACAATTTGTACAGTGTCCCAACTTTTTTGGAATCGGGTTTGTATATTATTTAAATCAGTTAAATGATTGTTAGGCTGCATTAACTAGGTCTGCTGGAACCGGGAAAACTTCCCATAACACCTGATGTACTCGTTACATCATAAAAAGAATGGCATCTACGCTAATGTTAGTCTCTCTGTTTATCCCGAGGTTTACTGCAGTCAGCCGGATCCAGATCAGATGGTGGACCTGTGTCTAGACATGACCACAATGCAGACCTGAAGTGTCAGCAGAGACCGTGTCAACTAGACTCTCCCCTGTGAAGGCCTCCTTCCCTTCCCCTCTGTACAGATAAAAACCACATATGCACACATACGTATTCAAACGCGCTTGCCTATAGGCTGAACACGTAATGCTTGCGTACATGCCGTCGCCGTTTTCACGGATTCGCCTTTTTTAGGGTTTGCGCGGGGATGATGATGGTATAGTTTCAAAACTATTTCATGGTTTGCGCTCTCAGGCCACCAAGTGCTGTTGCCGTGCGGCTAGGGTCCGGAGCGCGTTGGGGGTTCTATTTTAGCTGAGGATGGTGTTGTTTAAGTGGCGCTAAATTAAATAACTAATCAGTTTTTACAACAGAAATTAATCAATCAAAAACTTACTTTAGCTTTTCTTCTAAAACAAAATTAATTTCCTATTATCACTGTAAAGCTGCTTTGAGGCAATCTGTGTTGTGAAAAGCGCTATATAAATGAAGGTGACTTGACTTGGCCACCCATGACCCTGTCGCCGGTTCACTGTTCCTTCCTTGGGCCACTTTTGATAGATACTGACCACTGCAGACCGGGAACACCCCACAAGAGCTGCAGTTTTGGAGATGCTCTGACCCAGTCGTCTAGCCATCACAATTTTGCCCTTGTCAAACTCGCTCAAATCCTTACGCTTGCCCATTTTTCCTGCTTCTAACACATCAACTTTGAGGACAAAATGTTTACTTGCTGCCTAATATATCCCACCCACTAACAGGTGCCGTGATGAAGAGATAATCAGTGTTATTCACTTCAACTGTCAGTGGTCATAATGTTATGCCTGATCGGTGTATATGTGTATTCATCTCTTACACACGTTTGCCAAGTTGAGATTATTGTTTGTTAACACTGGCCGCCTAAAGCCGATTTTTAGGCATATCCGACTCAAATCCATTTAGTTTTTTTGTAGCCTCAATAGCAAAAAAAAAAAAAAAAAAAAAAAAGCAGCATGAAATTAGATTTTTGCTAAATCAATCCAAGTCTCATGGGGATGTGGCTTGCAATCCAGTTAAATTGGATTTTTGTAGATCCGTTTCAGCATGAACTGTACAAAGATAGTTTCCCATCAATTTGGGACACAACTAGATGTGGATATGGGAAAAGTAAGGTCTCTGTCACTTATGTTGTGTGGTTTATGAGTTGTCATAATGGACATGAGTAGAGGACAAATGTCCAGTTCTGGTCTGTCCACATTGACAGCTTGCTGCTCATAAACCGTGTCTTCATTGGAAGCCAGTGACGCAACAACTTGAGTCTGTAAACACTGGCATGACGCACAACTTCAATGCATCCCATGTTCACCAACCATGGGCCAATCAGCTGTATAATCAGACTTTAAAAGACTAGGAAACAGAAAAGAGACTTCTGGAAGCATGAATACACATACTTTACTATAACAACCAATGTAGATATTACAGGAAGTTAAAGGGTTAGTTCACCCAAAAATGAAAATTCTGTCATTAATTACTTACCCTCATGTCGTTCGACACCCGTAAGACCTTTGTTCATCTTCGGAACACAAATTAAGATATTTTTGTTGAATTCCGATGGCTCAGAAAGGCCTCCATTGGCAGCAATGACATTTCCTCTCTCAAGACCTATAAAAGGTACTAAAGACGTCGTTAAAAAGTCCATCTCACTACAGTGGTTCTACAATAATTTTACGAAGCGACGAGAATAGTTCTGGTGCGCAAAAAAAAAAAAAAAAAAAAAAAAAAAAAATCTAAATAACGACTTTATTCAACTTTATTCTTGTCTTCCATCTGGACCTCTGACGTGAACTCACAAAGCACCACGACGCATGCGCGAGAATATGACGTAGAGCCGGCGTTCGGGCATCCAGGAAATGCACACTTTAGCACAATTTTGAGCACTACGCCAAGACCTAAAGCACAATCAATGTAGAATTCAACAGCTTAGATACGGTCGTGGTGCTTCGTGAGTTCACGTCAGAGGCCCACACGGAAGACAAGAATAAAGTTGAATAAAGTCGTTATTTTGATTTTTTTTGCACACAAAAACTAATTCTCGTCGCTTTATAAAATTATTGTAGAACCACTGTAGTGACATGGACTTTTTAACGACATCTTTAGTACCTTTTATAGGTCTTGAGAGAAGAAATGTCATTGTTGCCAATAGAGGCCTTTCTGAGCCATCGGATTTCAACAAAAATATCTTAATTTGTGTTACGAAGATGAACAAAGGTCAAAATTTACATGGTTATACTCTTATAATATAGCCTACTCTACTGGTTAAACTTTTAATCCACAACAAGGATTAACAGGGTAGCTGTTAAAGACCAAAGTCCCAAAAGAAGCTGATAGAGCTGTGTCCTTTCCCTCCTCAATAAATAGCAGTTGTACCAGTCCTCACCATCGTTTCTAATGCATCACATTGCCAGGTTAAGGACTACATGTGTAGATATGAAATGCTGATCTGATTTAAAGGGGAAAATGGATTGGGTCCTTCCTCATATGTGAGAGCCCAGCTGACGTGCAATTAATCGGAGGAGCTCCCGACAGCAGTTCTGACCCAAAGGTCTCCATTAACATTAAAGGTGTCCACACACATGCGCATTCAGTGTTTAAAACAGATGCATTCATCCTGGCAGGAGTAAAACATTCTGGCAGCAAACAAGAGGCAAAGTGCATGCCACACCAATCTCAGTCTATTAATCAAGGGCAGGTTGCATGTAAGGGGAATAAATAATTCACTAGCTACAAGAAAAAAAGTAATCACAGCGATGCTACAGTACAAGGGTACATGTCTCAGGACAGACTGCATGATGCCACCCTCGCATTGAGATGCAGAAAAACTACAAAAATGACTTTTTAAGTATATAAATAACCAAATAACCATTACAAATGACTTTTGTAACCAAAACAAACAATAAGGAGGAGAAAAAGCAGTGACAAACACTGAATCCATACAGTGAAAGTCGGGTCTCATTTTACACCATCTACAGTGGGGAGAACAAGTATTTGATACACTGCTGATTTTGCAGGTTTTCCTACTTACAAAGCATGTAGAGGTCTGTAATTTTTATCATAGGTACTCTTCAGCTGTGAGAGACGGAATCTAAAACAAAAATCCAGAAAATCACATTGTATGATTTTTAAATAATTAATTTGCATTTTATTGCATGACATAAGTATTTGATCACCTACCAACCAGTAAGAATTCCGGCTCTCACAGACCTACTAGTTTTTCTTTAGGAAGCCATCCTGTTCTCCACTCATTACCTGTATTAACTGCACCTGTTTGAACTCGTTACCTGTATAAAAGACACCTGTCCACACACTCAATCAAACAGACTCCAACCTCTCCACAAATGGCCACGGCCAGAGAGCTGTGTAAGGACATCAGGGATAAAATTGTAGATCTGCACAAGGCTGGGATGGGTTACAGGACAATAGGCAAGCAGCTTGGTGAGAAGGCAACATCTGTTGGCGCAGTTATTAGAAAATGGAAGTTCAAGATGACGGTCAATCTCCCTCGGTCTGGGGCACCATGCAAGATCTCACCTCGTGGGGCATCAATGATCATGAGGAAGGTGAGGGATCAGCCCAGAACTACACGGCAGGACCTGGTCAATGACCTGAAGAGAGCTGGGACCACAGTCTCAAAGAAAACCATTAGTAACACACTACGCCGTCATGGATTAAAATCCTGCAGCGCACGCAAGGTCCCCCTGCTCAAGCCAGCGCATGTCCAGGCCCGTCTGAAGTTTGCCAATGACCATCTGGATGATCCAGAGGAGGAATGGGAGAAGGTCATGTGGTCTGATGAGACAAAAATAGAGCTTTTTGGTCTAAACTCCACTCGCCGTGTTTGGAGGAGGAAGAAGGATGAGTACAACCCCAAGAACACCATCCCAACCGTGAAGCATGGAGGTGGAAACATCATTCTTTGGGGATGCTTTTCTGCAAAGGGGACAGGACAACTGCACCATATCGAGGGGAGGATGGATGGAGCCATGTATCGCGAGATCTTGGCCAACAACCTCCTTACCTCAGTAACAGCATTGAAGATGGGTCGTGGCTGGGTCTTCCAGCATGACAACGACCCGAAACACACAGCCAGGGCAACTAAGGAGTGGCTCCGTAAGAAGCATCTTAAGGTCCTTGAGTGGCCTAGCCAGTCTCCAGACCTGGACCCAATAGAAAATCTTTGGAGGGAGCTGAAAGTCCGTATTGCCCAGCGACAGCCCCGAAACCTGAAGGATCTGGAGAAGGTCTGTATGGAGGAGTGGGCCAAAATCCCTGCTGCAGTGTGTGCAAACCTGGTCAAGAACTACAAGAAAACGTATGATCTCTGTAATTGCAAACAAAGGTTTCTGTACCAAATATTAAGTTCTGCTTTTCTGATGTATCAAATACTTATGTCATGCAATAAAATGCAAATTAATTACTTAAAAATCATACAATGTGATTTTCTGGATTTATGTTTTAGATTCCGTCACTCAAAGTTGAAGAGTACCTATGATAAAAATTACAGACTTCTACATGCTTTGTAAGTGGGCAAACTTGCAAAATTGGCAGTGTATCAAATACTTGTTCTCCCCACTGTAGAAATGATACAATATGTCATGTGGCCATACCACAGCAGCCTATGCAATCCTATGCTAAACTAAAAATAAATTACCTTTAATGTAATGTAGAGATGAAATGGTATGAAAATTTAATTTTACGATTATAGTGACCAAAATTATCAGTTATCAATATTATCATGGTACCGTTAAAATGTGCTGGAAATGTTCAAAAAGTACCGATACACACACTGAAATGATTTCGCCAAGTTTTATATTGAAAACCAACAAAAAACAAATATATTAGCAGCTCTATGTACTTTTTGTTTGCATGAACATTAAAATAATAACATAACAGGTATCTACTAACATGTACTATATATTCAAATAAAGTCAAAATGATAAATGATTATAGGTATTATACACTCACCTAAAGGATTATTAGGAACACCTGTTCAATTTCTCATTAATGCAATTATCTAATCAACCAATTACATGGCAGTTGCTTCAATGCATTTAGGGGTGTGGTCCTGGGCAAGACAATCTCCTGAACTCCAAACTGAATGTCAGAATGGGAAAGAAAGGTGATTTAAGCAATTTTGAGCGTGGCATGGTTGTTGGTGCCAGACGGGCCGGTCTGAGTATTTCACAATCTGCTCAGTTACTGGGATTTTCACGCACAACCATTTATAGAGTTTACAAAGAATGGTGTGAAAAGGGAAAAACATCCAGTATGCGGCAGTCCTGTGGGCGAAAATGCCTTGTTGATGCTAGAGGTCAGAGGAGAATGGGCCGACTGATTCAAGCTGATAGAAGAGCAACTTTGACTGAAATAACCACTCGTTACAACCGAGGTATGCAGCAAAGCATTTGTGAAGCCACAACACGCACAACCTTGAGACGGATGGGCTACAACAGCAGAAGACCCCACCGGGTACCACTCATCTCCACTACAAATAGGAAAAAGAGGCTACAATTTGCACAAGCTCACCAAAATCACATTGTATGATTTTTAAATAATTAATTAGCATTTTATTGCATGACATAAGTATTTGATCACCTACCAACCAGTAAGAATTCCAGCTCTCACAGACCTGTTAGTTTTTCTTTAAGAAGCCCTCCTGTTCTCCACTCATTACCTGTATTAACTGCACCTGTTTGAACTCGTTACCTGTATAAAAGACACCTGTCCACACACTCAATCAAACAGACTCCAACCTCTCCACAATGGCCAAGACCAGAGAGCTGTGTAAGGACATCAGAAATAAAATTGTAGACCTGCACAAGGCTGGGATGGGCTACAGGACAATAGGCAAGCAGCTTGGTGAGAAGGCAACAACTGTTGGTGCAATTATTAGAAAATGGAAGAAGTTCAAGATGACGGTCAATCTCCCTCGGTCTGGGGCACCATGCAAGATCTCACCTCGTGGGGCATCAATGATCATGAGGAAGGTGAGGGATCAGCCCAGAACTACACGGCAGGACCTGGTCAATGACCTGAAGAGAGCTGGGACCACAGTCTCAAAGAAAACCATTAGTAACACACTACGCCGTCATGGATTAAAATCCTGCAGCGCACGCAAGGTCCCCCTGCTCAAGCCAGCGCATGTCCAGGCCTGTCTGAAGTTTGCCAATGACCATCTGGATGATCCAGAGGAGGAATGGGAGAAGGTCATGTGTTCTGATGAGACAAAAATAGAGCTTTTTGGTCTAAACTCCACTCGCCGTGTTTGGAGGAGGAAGAAGGATGAGTACAACCCCAAGAACACCATCCCAACCGTGAAGCATGGAGGTGGAAACATCATTCTTTGGGGATGCTTTTCTGCAAAGGGGACAGGATGACTGCACTGTATTGAGGGGAGGATGGATGGGGCCATGTATCGCGAGATCTTGGCCAACAACCTCCTTCCCTCAGTAAGGGCATTGAAGATGGGTCGTAGCTGGGTCTTCCAGCATGACAACGACCCGAAACACACAGCCAGGGCAACTAAGGAGTGGCTCCGTAAGAAGCATCTCAAGGTCCTGGAGTGGCCTAGCCAGTCTCCAGACCTGAACCCAATAGAAAATCTTTGGAGGGAGCTGAAAGTCCGTATTGCCCAGCGACAGCCCCGAAACCTGAAGGATCTGGAGAAGGTCTGTATGGAGGAGTGGGCCAAAATCCCTGCTGCAGTGTGTGCAAACCTGGTCAAGAACTACAGGAAACGTATGATGTAATTGCAAACAAAGGTTTCTGTACCAAATATTAAGTTCTGCTTTTCTGATGTGTCAAATACTTATGTCATGCAATAAAATGCAAATTAATTACTTTTAAAATCATACATTGTGATTTTCTGGATTTTTTTTAGATTCCGTCTCTCACAGTTGAAGTGTACCTATGATAAAAATTACAGACTTCTACATGCTTTGTAAGTGGGCAAACCTTCAAAATCGGCAGTGTATCAAATACTTGTTCTCCCCACTGTAACTATGTTTTCAGTGGAGTATAAAGACCTTACATAATGAATCGTTATGTTTTTATTGCCTTAGAATGAGCCATTTCTATCTCCATACACCGCGGGTCCCCTTACAAGGAAGTCGCCATTTTGTGCCGCCATGTTTTCTCTACAGAGCGCTAGCTACTCTCTGCTGTTTCAGACGACGACATCTTTGTCCTGTGCCGGCCACCGTAGCTTCTCTATGTGCTTCGAAAAAGAGTAGTGAGCGGTGGGCGGTTGCAACTCGCAACCGCTAGATATCGCTAAAATTTACACAGTGCATCTTAAAATATATATATTTTTATTTTATTCAGTTATTTACAGATTATTTATTTTTGTATTATAGAATATGATATCAGAAATTTACATCTGTCATGCTGTAGAAGTACTGTACCATGACAGACATGAAAGGATGGAAGGACGGAAAAATATATAAAAAACACAAAGCCAAAGGCAATATGCTTAATACAGCACAACAGATACACAAGAGCTCAACTAGAGGACACAAGTAGACACACAACGATGGAACTGCAAATCATTGGAGGAAAACGTCAGAGACCACCAACTGGAGAGGGTACAAGCATGAATAGGATGGAGTGAGATTCAAGATGCATTACTCCTTTTCATAACAACTGCACTGAAAGAATAGGAGGAGAGAGGAAAAAAAAATATATATATAATCAAGGGCACACTTAATCCAAATACTCCTGACATCTCACAATACAACTCAAGTCATTCTATAGGCGCTTAACCTTCAGCACAGAGGCCTTTTGTTGTTTAGGGATGAGATGTGATTGCATCCCAGCACAGTGATTCATCACACGCTATAAATTCCCTCAGTGTACATGCTGATGGCCATTGAAAATGCCACTGGTATCGGTGTCTTTAAGTCTTATTCATCATGATATGTTTGCATCTGACACCAGTGCCAGAAGAGCCTGGTTGGAAGACACCACACAGGTAAACAAGGAGGATATTTAAAAAAAAAAGGGCCAAATAAATTCATGCAGCAAAGTCAAACATGTCATTACAATCAAAATGACACTGATTGTTAAAGCGTCCCTCTAGGGACGATGTGTTGGGTTTTGAAGGACACTCTTAATTAAAGCACCCATGAGATGTTGAGTCACATGACCAACTGTGACCATCAAGTGTGAATGGAGAACGAGGATTGCCGAGAACATTAGGCAGACGTCAAAAACATCCCATCTGTGAAAGTATCATCAATCATCATCCATAAACTTTATTTAGCTATCCAAAGCAACTTACAGTTATCATGATTTTGCCAAATAGGACATATTCCATTGCTTGTCCTGGAACATTCCTATCAAACAATCAAATTTCAGGGATACATACATATTTGTGTGTGTATATATAGTCAGATACACTACCATTCAAAAGTTTGAGGTCAGTAAAATTCTCTCTCAAAGTTTTTTTTATATTTATCATCACGTTTTCCACAAAAATATTAGCAGCACTAATGTTTTCAACATTGATAAGAACTTTCTTGAGCCTCAAATCATCATATTAGAATAATGTGACAGTGAAGACTGGAGTAATGATGCTGAAAATTCAGCTTTGCATCACAGGGATAAAAAAATAAAATTTGGTATTTTTGATCAATAAATGCAACCTTGGCGAGCATAAGAGACTTCTTTTCAAAAACTTTAGTCAGTTATGCTGGCCCGTAAGCAGTTTGTATAGTGTATGTATGTATGTATGTATGTATGCATGCATGCATGCATGCATGTATATGTATATATGTATATATGTATATATATATATATATATATATATATATATACACACACACACATATATACATATACACATATACACACATATATATATAAAAAAATCATGACTGATATTTCTTTGTAAAAAATAATAAAAATTAAATAAAAGCATTTAAATTCATTTTTAAATATAAAAATATTTATATAAATAAATATTAGTAATAAATATAAATAAATGTCTCGCACTATAGCTAATGTGTATACAGCCGCCCATAGGTTTAGGAGTGTGTTTGTTTGACAGGAATGCTGTTTCATGACAACCATCCCATACTTGAGGGTGAAAAAAAAGAAAAAAAAGAAAAAAAGAAAGAAGAAAAAAAAGAAAGAAAAAACAAACAAAAAAAAAAAACAGTCATCTGATCAATAAGGTCTTGCTCAAGGGTGCAATGGTGAAAGTCCATTAAGAATCAGCCTTCTGGTTCAGTACCCAGCTCAGATCTTTAACCCCTATACTACAGTGCAGAGAAACAGTCTATTCTGTGCTGCCAAAAAAGGTCACTCGAAATCATCATGAATTGATTTTTTTGGACTGTCTTTGTGATATAGTTCTGTTAATTACTGAATGAAAATGCTCATGTGACAGAGGATGTGTATACAGCATAGATACATCTCCCTAATAGCCTAAACTTTACTCTGCACCTCATTTTTTTAAGTAATTAATAGAAACTCATTAGGGAGGTAAATGTGGACATCAATACATAGCAGGCTTAAGAGAGTGCAACATTTAAGACATCTATTTTACCACAGTTTAGACAAGAAACCCAGTAGAGAGTATCCACAATATGGATAGCCAAAGCCATTTTAGACCAATTGATGATCCTCTTGAATTTTCAAGCAAATGAGCGAGTGGTTTTATGGTCTGTTAAGAAAAGCAGTTTATGGTAGTTTGTAGCTTGCCCATATTGCAGGCCCTGCTAAATGAGAGGCACCAACGCATTTTCCTTGAGAGCAATTTTCAGGCTCTATGAGCTGAACCATTGCCTGGAGTATTCATTAAGGCACAGCTATATTTCAGCACACCTTGAGACTACACTGCTGCAGAATATCCCACACTGATGCGGTTTCAGACCCAACACCTTTTACAGGATATCTGACCTATAAAAACACTATAAAGTCTGATTTTCAATGGATGCCTTTAAATAAGGGAAAAACCCTCAACATTTAAATAGTACTGCAGCTATTATCCTTAGTGGTGATGTTGTCTATTTGATGTAGGGATGTAACTAATCAATAAAATATTTAAAAGAATTGACAAATTTCATTATCTATTTATCATGTCTGTGCACATAGAAACTCGCTTTACAGTAGTGAAAAATGCATTTCCATGGGGGAAAAAAAAGAGAAAAATGTCACAGAGGTCACAGAGTGAGCATCTGTGCGAAAAGTGCACAATACCTTACGTTTTATAGTTATATTCATATCTGTAAATGCTATAAATTCAGAGTATTTTCATTTCTCAAAAAGCTCATCCTGACAGCAAGTCTTTTGTTAAACAACTTTAGCTTTGACACGTTCATTTAAGCCCAAAACATATTACGACCGCCCACGTTCCGTTACGGTCCACATGATATCATTTCCGACATCAGGAGGGGCCGCGGACGTTCGTGCACACTGTCCACATACAGCCCAATTTTAAAGATAAATCTTGAGACAGAAGCGTCCACTAGGTGATAATACGCAGTTGTGATGTATTGTTCAGTAGTCAAAGAAGAGTGCGGAAAGAGTGATTCAAAACAACATGCTGTTCTATGAACAGTAAACAAAGCAGCATATCATTTTCCATCGTTTTTGTTTGCATGAAATGGCAGATCCACTACTTTACTTCTATCCTTCCAAGCAACCATCAAATGACATGACCCAGTGCTGCCCTCTGATGTCTTGTAGAGTATGGAAAAGCAATTGTACTGCGCATGTGGTGTTGAACTAGTCCATCCGCGCTCATCCGAGGTTGAGTATACTTTGAAAGCTGTGTGAACACGACTGTGTGTGAGACTGTGAAGTATACACAGACCTTTAGAGAAAGGCAGCACAATTAAATATAAAGCCTTAGAAATTATGTTTTGATATGCAAACTAAACTGTACAGTCAAAATTGCTGTGCCATTATTTTTTATCACACTAGCAATTACAGCATTTTGGTGGCGGTCACATGTGCTCACACATACCGACATGGCCTGAAGGGGCCCATCTACATTTGATTCTTTGCATCTATTGCAGAATGATCACATTTATATATACACATTTCCTTACATCACATTTAAGCCCTATTTACACTACAAGTGACACGCAGCGACACAATCCCATTTCAATGGAGAGTGGGTGATTTCCGGAGACACAAGGAACTGTTAGCGACCGGATGGGACGTGTCCAGCGATGTGACAAAGTCGAGATATGTTCTCAACTTTATGCAAATGAAGAGCGACTTTCGGTAGCGACAACCAATAGGAATGAAGTCAGTGGAGCGCATGCACGAGATCTGTCGCTCTTCAGTGCAGTGGCTAGATGAAGGAGAAGCTCATTTTAGCGGTCAGCAACTGTCCTATCATTTATGATATATCTCCATGTACATATGGTGGTACTCGCCATGCTGACTTCGAGCCTGAGAGGTTTAGTGAGCCCAGATAGACTGGCATTTGCCCTTTTGCTGCAGATAAATAGCCGCGATGGCAAAGAGCTCTCGCGGTTTCTCGTTCATCTTTAATATTAGTCATTTTATTCCATTTATATTTAGACTTTTCCTTCCAAAATGTTTGTTTGTAGCGGCAAGAAAACTGACTTGCTGTCTACAACATGGAGTAACATCCGTGAATGTCATTCCCAAACGTTACTAGAAAACCAGGAGTGGGAATGCCCACTAGCGACCTCACCGCCAGCCACTGGCAACATGCAGTGACAAAGTCGTTGGTAGTGTGAATGCAGCATTAAGCAGATGCTTTTATCCAAAGCGACTTATATTGCATTCAAGTGATTTATTTTTTACCAGTTCATGAATTCCCTGGAAATTGAACCAATGAAACTGTTAGCGCCATGCTCTATTGTTTGAGCTACAGGAACGTATATAATGATGCAATGATGTCTTCAACCTGAACAACACAGATTGAGTCTTGAAGACCTTACATTAACAGTAATGCAGTCTCCAAGAAATGTTCTGTAGCCCACCACAGCAATTCAACATGAAGCCATTAATCTCCAGTGAGTAATCACACACTCTTTGTCCGTTCCTCAATGTTCACGCTAAATATGAATTAAAGCGGCAACCTCACTGACTCATTTCGCTCTCCGTGTCAAAATCTGATAAATGTTCTCTACTTCAGTGCTGAGGAGGTGATCCTTCCCATTTAAATTACCCCTGCAATAAAACTGCCTTTAAATAATGCATGCGAAGATGCACAGCTTTGCATACAAGACGCTATTACCGTGTTCTTGATAAACAAGCCGCTTCTTGCTTTTCATATAAGTGGTTGTGAAGGGCCATGGGTTCTGAGACTACTGAGGTTTTATATCTGTGCCTAGATGAGTAACGACACACAACAAGCATTATTAAGTCAAGTATGAGGCTGTTGTGGTCATTGAGCTAATAACTGAGATCCACTTTCTGGTACGTAAGGTTCAGCAGAGTGACGTCGCTGGCAGTAGATAGCATTGAGGCTAAAACACAAAGTGGCTCCCTTGGCGCCCACTGAACCGAACCCTTCTTACCACATCTCATTTGACACAGGAGCAGGCATGGTCTCGCCTCCTGTGCATTATGTGTGAACAGGCACACAAGGGACGTGCCTGCTTGTCCTGCTGTCTGCTGTGAGTAATGACTGAGAGCAGAGAGGATCATGGGGGGAAAAAAAAGCACAAAACTGGAAAGAGGAAAAGATTTGATAGGTGACTGGTTAACCTATTGACCAACACATTGACAAATCTTTAGAAATCAGCATGAGAAGTTTGTCTGGTTCAAAGGACGGCTGCACTAATGTACAGATACACCGATATTCATCAATGAAAGAGAAAAATGTGGAAGAGTGATAAACACTAAGGGAATTTTTACACGATTAATCGGTTAGTAAACACAGCATATAATGAATAAAAGTCAACTGGTCATATTACAAAATAAACACTAAGACGGTGGCCAGGGCATGAAAGCATCTTGTATCACTCTAAAGAGGTTTATTTTGGGATAATGACTGCTTGCCAGTACACAGTACATTCTGTTATTACAAAATAAATTAAATGGACATGAGATATTGATTTGAGATCAAATGATTGTATTATGTGGGAAGAAAGAGGCTGTGGAGTGATATGAGACTAGTACTGATATGTAGAAATTAGCTGCCAGGGACAACAGTAAAATATACAGGTTTAGCATCATTATACAAAAATATCTATCCACAGAATGCAGCAACTGACCAATCAGAATCAAGTATTCCAGAGAGCTGCATAATAAATAAACAGTTTTTCTTGGAACTATTTCAAGACTGCTTACAAAATAAAAAAGCAATTTATATTCACTGCAAATGTTGGTCATTATAATGTCTGTGCAGAAATATACTACAAACTAAACATCTTTTCTGTATATTAGATATTAGGGATGTGCCTGAAGCCGAATACTACGCATTCTACGGAGCCCCTAAAGGGACAGGGTGATGGGGGGGGATGAGATCTGAGGAAAAAATATATTTCAATGCTTTTGCATTCTCTCGCTAGTAATCTAGTAATTATATTGTATATAATTTGCAGGCATCAGGGAGCCGTTCTCAATATGCGGGGTATTGAAATCGCGTCCGAATTTGCAGCCACTTGTACTCTTAAAGATAAGATATTTGTCAATGATGCCCAGGATCATCCGATATCGTCCTGTCAGTCATCTCTCCTTACTATCTTCACATTATAAGTCAGATGTACTGTAATGTAACTGACCCTTCAGGGGCACCATAGAATGCATTTTTCATTTTGTGCACCTTTCCAAATTTAGATTTAGGCTTCGAGCACATCTCTATTAGATATGGCAGCTGTTCTCTACCTGGTTTCCTCTTCAGGGATAAATACCAGTGGCTCAATCTATGGTAAACTAGTCATTTTCACTTAGCTTATAAGTTCCATTAACATGGATAGGACTGTTTTTTACATTAATCAGAAACTGAGATCATTCATGGATCACTCTGCACATTAAATGTCCAAACGTTTATGTTAATGAAAGTCATAGAAAGGGAACTAAAACCCTTGACTATTGCTGGATCACATTAATTCCGGTCTAAAGCTTAGACAAGATTTTCATTTGTTGCCTTTTTGTTTGTTTCCTTAATGATGAGGGCACATGTTTTGTTTTGTCTGCAAATCAATTTTGTTCTGCCCGGGAGACTGATTAACAAGTAACCCTTGAACATCTGAATAACCTTGCACAAACCAGCTGAGTCTTTTAAATTTGTCTAAATGCAAAAATAAAAAAAATAAGGTACTAATTTGTATATTATACAGTTTGTGCAATAATACATATATATATTAAATAACAAATATATTAAATATATTATGGCTAGTAATGGGCAATATAGATGCTTTATAAAAACTTTTTTTTTTTTTTTTTTTTTTAGAAGAAATGTGATATTCAATGTTATGTTGTACAAACACGATTCCAAAAAAGTTGGGACACTGTACAAATTGTGAATAAAAGCAGAATGCAATGATGTGGAAGTTTCAAATTTCAATATTTTATTCAGAATACAATATAGTTATATATACAACATAGATGACATATTAAATGTTTAAACTGAGAAAATGTATCATTTTAAGGGAAAAATAAGTTGATTTTAAATTTCATGGCATCAACACATCTCAAAAAAGTTGGGACAAGGCCATGTTTACCACTGTGTGGCATCCCCTCTTCTTTTTATAACAGTCTGCAAACGTCTGGGGACTGAGGAGACAAGTTGCTCAAGTTTAGGAATAGGAATGTTGTCCCATTCTTGTCTAATACAGGCTTCTAGTTGCTCAACTGTCTTAGGTCTTCTTTGTCGCATCTTCCTCTTTATGATGCGCCAAATGTTTTCTATGGGTGAAAGATCTGGACTGCAGGCTGGCCATTTCAGTACCCGGATCCTTCTTCTACGCAGCCATGATGTTGTAATTGATGCAGTATGTGGTCTGGCATTGTCATGTTGGAAAATGCAAGGTCTTCCCTGAAAGAGACGACGTCTGGATGGGAGCATATGTTGTTCTAGAACTTGGATATACCTTTCAGCATTGATGGTGCCTTTCCAGATGTGTAAGCTGCCCATGCCACACGCACTCATGCAACCCCATACCATCAGAGATGCAGGCTTCTGAACTGAGCGCTGATAACAACTTGGGTTGTCCTTGTCCTCTTTAGTCCGGATGACATGGTGTACCAGTTTTCCAAAAAGAACTTCAAATTTTGATTCGTCTGACCACAGAACAGTTTTCCACTTTGCCACAGTCCATTTTAAATGAGCCTTGGCCCAGAGAAAACGCCTGCGCTTCTGGATCATGTTTAGATATGGCTTCTTTTTTGACCTATAGAGTTTTAGCCGGCAACGGCGAATGGCACGGTGGATTGTGTTCACCGACAATGTTTTCTGGAAGTATTCCTGAGCCCATGTTGTGATTTCCATTACAGTAGCATTCCTGTATGTGATTAAGTGCCGTCTAAGGGCCCGAAGATCACGGGCATCCAGTATGGTTTTCCGGCCTTGACCCTTACGCACAGAGATTGTTCCAGATTCTCTGAATCTTTGGATGATATTATGCACTGTAGATGATGATAACTTCAAACTCTTTGCAATTTTTCTCTGAGAAACTCCTTTCTGATATTGCTCCACTATTTTTCGCCGCAGCATTGGGGGAATTGGTGATCCTCTGCCCATCTTGACTTCTGAGAGACACTGCCACTCTGAGAGGCTCTTTTTATACCCAATCATGTTGCCAATTGACCTAATAAGTTTCAAAATGGTCCTCCAGCTGCTCCTTATATGTACATTTAACTTTTCCGGCATCTTATTGCTACCTGTCCCAACTTTTTTGGAATGTGTAGCTCTCATGAAATCCAAAATGAGCCAATATTTAGCATGACATTTCAAAATGTCTCACTTTCAACATTTGATATGTTATCTATATTCTGTTGTGAATAAAATATAAGTTTATGAGATTTGTAAATTATTGCATTCCTTTTTTATTCACAATTTGTACAGTGTCCCAACTTTTTTGGAATCGGGTTTGTAAAATGAGTTTTTATACTAAAAGATATTTAAAGTTTTTTACAGTCCCTAGTTTAAAGAGTGAATTGAAGACATTTTAATACTTTAGGGCCCCGCAGATACCCTAGTTCTAGATCTGAATGGCTCTAAATCACACTATAGACTAAAATGAGAAGAATGCATTATCAAATAATTACTTCAGCTCTTTGGAGGATCAGAACAGGCAAAGGAAAAACAGCAATAGAGAAAGATAAGAGTAGCACACATACAAAAAGATGACCACAGGGCACCCATTATATATATATATATATATATATATATATATATATATATATATATTTTCCTGCAAAAAAAAAAAAAAAAAAAAAAAAAACTGCAATACAAAGCAAAAAGCAAACCGCAACCAGCTAGACCAGTGACGTCTTTCCTGATCGAGTAAAATCATACATAATACATACACTGTGCAAATGACCCCATATTGATTCAAATGACTAAAAGAACATGAACACGTTGTGGAAAAACAGTTTGAGAAATAACAGCACTGCTGTGAAGTTCATCACCTGCATTCAGCAGTGTATGTTGCTGAAGCAAGCAGGATGTGCTACTTCACCCCTCAGGTTATAGTGCCCTTAAATGGGCAATACATTAAAACACAGATGGCAGAAATATGGTGCACATGCTAATCAGCAGATTTCTGCAGTCTGTCTATACATTTCTTGATACATAAATTTTGAGTAATTGCTATACGATGCTGCATACTGTAGCACCACTCTCCAAGCATTACCGAAACCTACACAGCTAGAACAACTGCCTTTATTTTTTGCTTGTTAGGAAAACGTATCCAACCGCCAATGACTCTCATTCACGTCTCATTGTGAATCAATGAGACGAAGAGGAGAGAAAGGTGAGCAAAAGGGCATATGGTTGTTTCTTTGAAGCTCTGTGAGCACTGAGAATATTTGCGCAAGAATACGTGTTCTTTGTACATTGTATGTTCATTTCACCACTGCATGCACATGGAAGCAGGAGCCACAATTCAGTGCGGCTGTGAATTGAGCGGCCGGTGAGGATGGGCGGTTTTATTTTGGGCCTGTCGTCTGGTAACTGACTGCCCAATCACGCCTGAGACGGCCTGTCTAGGCTGTCAGGCTGAAGTATGAGGGAGACAGAAGGCGGAGACATGGAGCGGGACGCATTTATGATGGACAGACCCTAGCTATACACCAGAGGAGGGGAACAATGTACTAACCATGATGGCGTACCTTTAAGAGGCAAGATAAATAGTTCTAAATAGAACTAGATAAATAGAACAAACAATAGATCGATCAATATATAGATTCACTTAATGCACTTGTCCTTTACAGATATTTCTGAAGCTTTCACAAAACCTACTTTAAATTTACTTTGTCCATATGGTACATCTTGAATACAATAGGCTACGTTTTGTTGCAACCTAATAACAAAAACATTATTTGTACACTGCATAAAATAAAATTATATAAAATTAAAAATAAAATAAAAAATAAATAAAATACTAAGCAACTTACCAATCCATCTCATTACAGAGGTGAGGATCTGGAGGTATTTAGTCTTCTGCGCATTAAAAAAGGCGAAGGGCCCCAAACACAGTGTGAAGATAGCCTGAAATGAAATAAAAATAGAGAAAACAAATCAATGAAAAGCATAAAAAAAAAATTCTGTATGTTGACCTTTAAATAACTAGCAAACGTGGTATACAGTTTCACATGGTATACAGTAGAATATCCTACAAACAAGACAGACCAACTGCACTACTAAATGGCCAAAACTAGTAGACATGCCTATTCTAGCCATAAATTAATGGCTTGTTTCCACCGAGCGGTACAGTACGCAATTATTTCCGTTTCGATTGTCAGAAGTTGTGAATGGTACCAAAATACCGAACCGTACCACTTTTTTGGGACCCTTCCGTTGGGGTACCTAGCACAGTAGTCCGGTACTTAAAGGGATACTTTGCTGAAAAGATTAATGTGTATTTAAATTGGGTCATTTACAGTGGGGATAACAAGTATTTGATACACTGCCGATTTTGCAGGTTTGCCCACTTAAAGCATGTAGAGGTCTGTAATTTTGATCATAGGTACTCTTCAACTGTGAGTGACGGAATCTAAAACAAAAATCCAGAAAAATCACATTGTACGATTTTTAAGTAATTAATTTGCATTTTATTGCATGACATAAGTATTTGATACATCAGAAAAGCAGAACTTAATATTTTCTATTGGGTTCAGGTCTGGAGACCGGCTAGGCCACTCCAGGACCTTGAGATGCTTCTTACGGAGCCACTCCTTAGTTGCCCTGGCTGTGTGTTTCGGGTCATTGTCATGCTGGAAGACCCAGCCACGACCTATCTTCAATGCTCTTACTGAGGGAAGGAGGTTGTTGGCCAAGATCTCGCGATACATGGCCCCATCCATCCTCCCCTCAATACGGTGCAGTCGTCCTGTCCCCTTTGCAGAAAAGCATCCCCAAAGAATGATGTTTCCACCTCCATGCTTCACGGCTGGGATGGTGTTCTTGGGGTTGTACTCATCCTTCCTCCAAACACGGCGAGTGGAGTTTAGACCAAAAAGCTCTATTTTTGTCTCATCAGAACACATGACCTTCTCCCATTCCTCCTCTGGATCATCCAGATGGTCATTGGCAAACTTCAGACGGGCCTGGACATGCGCTGGCTTGAGCAGGGGGACCTTGCGTGCACTGCAGGATTTTAATCCATGACGGCGTAGTGTGTTACTAATGTTTTCTTTGAGACTGTGGTCCCAGCTCTCTTCAGGTCATTGACCAGGTCCTGCCGTGTAGTTCTGGGCTGATCCCTCACCTTACTCATGATCACTGATGCCCCACGAGGTGAGATCTTGCATGGTGCCCCAGACCAAGGGAGATTGACCGTCATCTTGAACTTCTTCCATTTTCTAATAATTGCACCAACAGTTGTTGCCTTCTCACCAAGCTGCTTGCCTATTGTCCTGTAGCCCATCCCAGCCTTGTGCAGGTCTACAATTTTATCCCTGATGTCCTTACACAGCTCTCTGGTCTTGGCCATTGTGGAGAGGTTGGAGTCTGTTTGATTGAGTGTGTGGACAGGTGTCTTTTATACAGGTAACGAGTTCAAACAGGTGCAGTTAATACAGGTAATGAGTGGAGAACAGGAGGGCTTCTTAAAGAAAAACTAACAGGTCTGTGAGAGCCGGAATTCTTACTGGTTGGTAGGTGATCAAATACTTATTTCATGCAATAAAATGCAAATTAATTATTTAAAAATCATACAATGTGATTTTCTGGATTTTTGTTTTAGATTCCGTCTCTCACAGTTGAAGTGTACCTATGATAAAAATTACAGACCTCTACATGCTTTGTAAGTAGGAAAACCTGCAAAATCGGCAGTGTATCAAATAGTTGTTCTCCCCACTGTATGTAGTAGAAATGTGAAATTATTTTAGAAGTTGGTGCCTTCTAGACTGAGAAAAGCCAGAAAATGTATTTTTGGCTCATGTGGATGAAAGACAACAACTCCCAGAATGCACTTGCTTCGCTGCCCTACGAGGCCACTCCCAAGCCACGCCTACCGGTTACATCACTTGCCCACACGGCACTGCCCCCACCGTCGTTTTCATTTTTATAGTAATAAAATAGTTTAGTTAGAGAACAGACACTACAATTAAAAACTGAACGTGTCTGCTCAATACAGTGTGAGCCAAACGAGAGTCGCAGCACAAATGCAGCAGCAGTCAGATTTCATTCATCACGAGAGCAAACAGCTGACAGACAAGATGATCGCGGAAGATTTGGTTTCAAAGCAAAATGCGCCTATTTAAGTGAGTTTGTCATTGTACCGTTTTGTTGTTGTGTTTTTCATTAAGAATAATAGGCTAATGAACCCACAATTCAAGCAACCCGCCCCCGAATTGGCGCTAATTCTAAACCGAAACTAAAATGAGCATGGCTGCACGGGCATTCATTCATGGCCGCACAGTCATTCACGGTGAGTGTCCAGTCAAGCTTAACTTTCATAGGAATTCATTGAAAACACTTGCTTTGTTTCACATTCTGTGAGTGAGAACCCACCCCCTATGGGCGGGTTGAAAACATGCGGAACTAGCTCCTACTACAGGCTGTAGTCTCTAGCCTCTGGCCAAAAAAGCCTCCGATGACGCTAAATGACGATTTTTGGTTTTTCAGGTTTTTTTCCAGACAAAAAAAAAAAAAAAAAAAAAAAAAAATACAGAAATCTCTTGTCTCAGGGGGACATGAGGGAGGGAAGCATGGTCATTCGAATATACTACCGGGTTTCTACTGACACAAAGCTTAATGCTAATCGGTGAAGTAACCCTTTAAGGGTGGAGCTAGACTCACTGCAGAACATTGATTGGTTGACAGAGAATCGTCACTTACTCGTGCTACAAGAGGAATGACAACACAAGAGGCGCCATTTTTTAATATACAGTTGAAACAAAACTGTTGCAACACAATGTTTTTTTGTCTTGTGACAAACAGCCACATGCAGAGAAGCAAGAACAAGATCTGATGTGTGTCCTCAATTGTGGTTTACTGGTCGCTTTCTTTTTTACCATCCCGAATTGTACTATACTGTAGTTACCCGTGTTACACAGTGTTCAGCTGGACAGCCGGAAGGTTACATCACTTGCCCACCCCGGGCCCACCCGGTTTCAAAGCCAAATGTTAAAGCACCTACTTGGCAATATTTTGGATTTAAACCCAATGTTAATAGGGAACCTGCAAACATTAATGAGTCTGTAAACTTTGCCTGATGAAGGTGGCAGCATCCGGAGGTAACACTTATAATTTACACACCTTCAAGCGCACCACAAGAATGAGGCTGCCGTGCTTATTCCTTTTGTTAATAAAAGTTCTGTTGTATATAAGTGAGTTTGTCATTGTACTGTTTTGTTGTTGTGTTTTTCCATCAAGAACAATAACGAACCCACCATTCAATAGCGCTTGCGGCCCCTGAACTGCCGCTAATTAGAAAGCAAAATTAAAATGCGCACGGGCATTCATAAGCGATTTAAAAGCGGGTTGGAAAAGAAGGAAAAACTCCACTGTCCAGCTTACAGCATAGAAAATGTCCTCACCGTCACATCCCTATCACAGAGTCTGCATAGGACTGCTCATGCTTATGGTACACATATAATTGCTTCTGTGTAGGCACGTAGATACAGGACTAATTTCTAATAAACTGCATTGGGTTGAGTGTTGATGAGAGACGTGTTAGCCTCTTTGGTATGTATATTACAGACTTTAGCGTCTTCAAAGACAGCTGCAAGAAGAACTGGACCTCCAAGTCCTGGTGTGCATAATCAAGGATCATTACTCTGGATCTGAAATGTACCACTACTACTACCACCACAACTACTCACATTTAAATGAACCTTTTGTGTTTTTAAAAGATTTCCCATCATGTTTTGTTAGCAGCTTACAACATTGTTAAATTATGGCATGGAGTTATCTGTCCTAAATACATGTTTTAACAAGGCAAATGCCTCCCACCTGTGAAACTGCATGTCTATTTTTAGGCGTGATCTTTACATTTCCATAAAATAAAATTTAAAATTTAAAAATTTTAAAAAATTCACTGTTAAAGCAAGATCTTAATACATTTTAATATTCCTGACTCATGTCTTTGTTTACCACTGTGGTAATATCTTCTTAAAACTAATCTCTAATCTGATTCATCTGCCCTCTTCTAGTACATTACAGAAGCTCTGACTCACTGTTTTGCATATGGTGATTTGTTTTTTCAGGCCACTAGCATACAGATAAGTTCTGTTTTCCAACACAGTTGAATAAAAATCTCTCCCCTTTCATTCACAATGAGACCACGAATGTGAATTTAAGTAAACCGATTCAATTTTGATTAAAATCGCAGTGTTAAATTGTGTTTATGGCCATTAATCTGACTCCATTGAAGTCAGTGGAGTCAGATTAATGGCCAAAAACACAATTTAACACACTGCAGTTTGTTCTAATTAATACACTGCACATTACTGATGGATGTCTCTCATTAAACGGTGAATTGTAAATCATCATGACACCATTCATACTTTATCTTGAGAGGTGAGAAGTGTCTTGGTTTTTGTATAGTCAGATAGGATGAGGGTGAGATAACAGTCCATCATGATGCCTGAATGTCTGTCCTGATAAAAGAGCTGACAGAGAGGCAACAGCTAAAGCCCTGAAGGGACAAGACAAAAGAGCAGAAGGCTCTAAATTCATATGCCATTCATTTAAAGAGTTGAAATGAGACACGAAACAATATAGCAGAAGTTAAAACGGTGAGCAGGAAAAGGTTTGGACTCATATGAAGATTTGAAATATCCTTAAAGACCAACATAGATGGTCTTTAAGAGTTATTATAAATAAACAAACAAATAATAATAATAATAATAATAATAATAATAAAAATAATAAATGTGAGTAATGACAATAATACTTTAATGGCATAAGTTAATAATGTAGCTGTATAATGTATAGTTAATGGCAACTATTCATTAGCTATTAAAGTCATTATTTGCATGAGCGATATAAAAGGCACCTTAGAACAACCAATGAAGCAAATAATAGAACTGAGCAAGAAATGCACTGATAAATTCCCATAACGCACTGCTATCTGCATGAGTTATATCGAAGTGCATGCCTGCATCACTCCCACCACACAAAAATATACAACCCCCACCATTTCATGATGGCTGGCAACACACGTAATCCTAACCATAAATATATATTCCTGAGCAGAACTCCTACATCCCAGAATGGCCATAAAATACCATATGCAATCTCATATCAACAAAAAATGAAACTGAAACCCCCCCCCTGTAAAACAGCTCAGTTTCTTTATTGGAAGTAATGTCTAAGCTAACACGTCACCCAGTCTCAGTTCTGATGGCCGAGCCTGCTGTAGCTTCTTATTCGAAGCCTAACTTATAACATATGTCGCAGTTTCCGATTTGAAAAGGGATGCTTGGCAGAAAGGTTGGAAACTTGACAGGAGCTCATCCACTCATGCCAGGAGGACAGAGCGATAGTAATGGATTTCCATTCCCTGTCCCATTCTACGAGTGTTGTTGGTGCTGATAGTAAAAATGGTGCAACATTGGCACGCTGGTGCACAACGCATGCCAGGAAAGGACAACAGGAAGGAAGTTTGGCAAAGGATAGGAGTGAAGGGAGAAATGGAGGGACAGGGCCAGGCAGAGAGGGCATCAGGGGAAGCAGAAAGAGCGAGAGCCGTGGGGTGCCGGGTGACTCAGACATGACATGAAGAGAGACAGAGGCACTGTGACATACTGTACTTGTTATCAGAACAGAGCTCATTAACACTCTAATAGTGGAAAATAGCCAAGCATGAACCCCAAGCCACACAAGTGTTAGCAAGCAGCACTATTAGTACTATTAGTTTCTTTAATCAGAAATCAAAATAGATTTTATTCAATGGCTTAATTATTATTTTTTAAATAATTGAGTAAAAAAAACAAACATTTAAAAACGTTCAGTACAAAGAAATAATGCGTCATGAAGGAGCCTGTGGTTTATATTACTTGCCAGTGCAGAAAAATTGTGTCTGATACTTACCAGTGCATTGTGGTAAAAACTGTATATTAGTGTGCTCAGGTTGTAGATTGTAAATACTGTATGCATACAGGGGGGAAATACAGATATTGGATAGTGCAGAAATACTGTAGTACAAGCAGTAGTATAGTAGTCCAAAAATTCCTTGCAGAATATTTAGATTTTTTTATTCCTTTCTTGAAAAAGAATATGCACATCTAATGTTGTTCTTAATGTATTTTATCTTTTGGGACCAAAATATTGTCAGTCAGTTTCCATTCTAATTTTGACCTTTTGCTGGCCAAAAATTGTGGTCATTGGGACATTCTGACAGATGAATATCTTCTTCCGGATGACTGTAATGTTCCTAAAGCAATATCAGATAACAAATTCAGCAATACGGAGCTCATTTAAAACCAACACTTGACTGAAATGAGATAAACCCAAAAATTTAATGAGAAAATGCAAAGGTGAATAGCTTGACGGAAGAGCAGGACTTGACTTATCGCATCAATATGAGTGAAATGAAACCAACAGTCGGTGACCGTTATTTGGCACCAGGAGATACTGAAAGTGTCAGGGCATAACACGCCAAATTCAGGATAACAAATCTCTAAGCTAATATCTTTGAGATAATATCATAACCATTTGAGTTTCCTGTTTGGAAACAAACCATTTTTGTGCAACTTGTTGCATCAAATGGAATTGGAAAAATACATATTTCACCCTTACATAATTAGGCAAGGTGGCACTCCAGAAACTGATCTATAACACCTGTCATCGTCTGTTGAAAGTGTACAGTGAGCAAAGCCAGTATATGGTTTTCTTTTTTAAGTACTTAGCTAACTTCATACCAAGTGTGGACAACTCTAGGGTACATTTGTGTCTATGGACTCCGGGTGAGCCCATGTGGCGGCACAGAATGCAGGATAACTCAACTGATAGTAACATGCAAAAAAGGGATTATATTTCCAATCCCCACAGTGTCAAGATCCCAGTGGCATTTGTCTCCAGTGCTAATCTTTGTTAGACATTCTAGACAGGATCAACAAATGGAAAGCAGATACGCTTCTACTACATCGGCTAACAGAACGGACAGATTAAAGAATGATATTTAACAATTTATACTCAGAACAGAACCATCAATTGAAACTCTCTAAAACTAAAATAAAATTTAAGTTAAAGACATAACTGTTTTAATAATAATAATACAATTAAGTTATTTTAAAATTAAATTAAACAATATTATATAAAATTATTAATTTAAATTTTTAAAAACACACATACTACATAAACACACACACATATACAGTCATGTAAAAAAGAAAGGACACCCTATTAAATTCTATGGTTTTACGTATCAGGACATAATAAAAATCATCTGGTCCTAGGCAGGTCTTAAAATTAGGTAAATACAACCTCAGATGAACCACAACACATGACATATTACGCCGTATCATCATTTATTTAACAAAAACTACAGGCCAAAATGGAGAAGCAATGCGTGACAGACGCAGGAATAAGACGCAGGAATAAGACGCAGGAATAAGACGCAGGAATAAGTGCACCCTTACTGCTTCCATAGGAATTAAGAGGGTAAGTATCAGTCAGGCGCTGTTAATTAAATGCCTTTGATTAACTGATCACCAGCAAGCATGACCAACTCTATAAAAGCAGAAGTTTTGGCAGTTTGCTGGTCTGGAGCATTTAGGTGTGTGTTAAAACACAATGCCAAGGAGGAAAGACATTAGCAATGATCTTAGGAATGCAATTGTTGCTGCCATCAATCTGGGAGGGGTTACGAGGCCATTTTCAAACATTTGAAGTCCATCATTCTACATTAACGAAGATTATTTACAAGAGGAAAACATTCAAGACAGTTGCCAATCTTTCCAGGAGTGGACGTCCCAGGAAATTCATCCCAAGGTCAGACCGTACATTGCTCAGAGAAACTGCAAAAAAAAAACAACAACTACACCTCAAGAGTCTACAGGCCTCATTTAACATGTTAAATGTTAAAGTTCATGACAGTACAATTAGAAAAAGACTGAACAAGTATGGCTTGTTTGGAAAGGTTGCCAGGAGAAAGCTTCTTCTCTCTAAAAAGAACATGGCAGCACAGCTTAGATTTGCAAAGTTGCATCTGAACAAACCATAAGACTTCTAGAACAATGTCCTTTGGACAGACGAGACAAAAGTAAAATGTTTGGCCATAATGCACAGCGCCAAGTTTGGTGAAAACCAAACACAGCATATCAGCATAGACACCTCATACCAACATTCAAGCACGGTGGTGGAGGGGTGATGATTTGGGCTGGTTTTGCAGCCACAGGACCTGGACACCTTGCAGTCTTTGAGTCGACCATGAACTCCTCTGTACACCAAAATATTCTAGAATCAAATATGGGGCCACCTGTCCGACAGCTAAAGCTTGGCCCAAATTGGGTCATGAAACAGGACAGTGATCCCAAGAACACCAGCAAATCTACAACAGAACGACTGGGGGAAAAAAAAGAAAAAAAAAAAGAAAAAAAAAAAGAAAAAAAAAAAGAAAAAAAAAAAGAAAAAAAAAAAGAAAAAAAAAAAGAAAAAAAAAAAGAAAAAAAAAAAAGAATCAAGGTGTTGCACTGGCCCAGTCAAAGTCCAGACCTAAATCAGACTGAAATTCTGTGGCGGGACCTTAAGAGAGCTGAGCATAAACAAATACCCACAAACCTCAAAGAAATGAAGCAATTTTGTAAAGAAAAGTGGGCAAAAATTCCTCCAGAACGATGTGAGAGACTGATAAAGTCATATAGAAAATTATTACTTTAAGTTATTGCTGCTAAATATGGTTCTACAAGCAAATGAACCATAACGTGTACTTAGTCTGTCACACATGGCTTCTCCATTTTGGCTTTATTTTTGTTATATTTTGTTTGTAATATGGCATGCGTTGTTGTTCATCTGAGGTTGAATTTACCTAATTTTAAGACCTGCTAAAGACCAGATAATTTGTTATTATGTCCTAATACGGAAAACCATAGAATTAATTCAGGGTGTCTTTTCTTTTTCACATATACACAATGAACAGGAGAACATTAAACTTCAACACTCATTATATGTTACATTACCTGAACTTCCCACAAACCTCTGACTTGCAGTAACTCAATACAACACACAGCTGGCAGAATAAACCAGCTACAAAGCCAGTGTAAAAACTATGAACCGATAATGACTCTCTTTTTTCAGCTCATTTTATCTGTCAGGCTGAAGCATCATTAACTTCCAAAATGAGCTGCAATACGCTGCCACAATTAAGAGCTCAATTAATGAATAAATGGATGCGTAACAAACGCATTCAAGAAAGCAAACAAACAAACAAGGTAATGCAACCGCAGCTTGATCCATCCTTCAAGAAGTAAGAAAAGCAAATAAAGGCATTGTTTTGGTTTGAGGTCAGCATATTGGCACAAACTAAATACTGGATTTAAACATAATACAAATTCATGAAACACAACAACGATGGATAAAAAAAACCCCTCAAAGATTTGCAATTATCATTCCAAGGTAACACATGGCACGGTCTAGAACAGATATTGCCCCTAGATCCCATGAGGGAAACAAGGGTTCATGTTCTGACTCAAAACAGTCTCTCCCTAATAATTTTTGATGATCCAATAAACTAACCAAGCAAAACATTTTATAAAAAGCAGCAAATATGCCTAGAACTCCTGGAAAGCTGTCAAGACAGATCTTCCTGCATATTGATCTTTACAATAACAGAAAACATGAATATTTGTTTGTCCCAGTGGATTTCCATATTAAGACAGGAAGTGTCATAAAATCAATGCTGTATCTGACTCTTCGGAGAGGTCATTGGTTTTGTCTGCTTGAATCTGACAGTAGGAAAGGCCAAAAGACCACCAACTGTTTTTTGTTCCAGAAACATTTTTCCTTATTGGTCTCCATCCATGACAACATTTTCCAAATATAACTTTTTTTTAACAGACAAAACCAATAAATAAATAAATAAATAAATAAATAAATAATAGACATGTTGGGCATGTTGGACAAGTAACTGATCCTTTATCTAATTTTAGCCTGTCTCCTGAAAAAAATTAGTAGTAATGACTAGCACATGCTTTAAAAACGTTTCTTTAATAACACAAATGTACAAGCTAAATTGTACAGTGAACATTCATATTTAAAAATAAAATTAAGACCAATAAATACCAATTAGCTTCTTTTAAGACTTTTTAATATACACACCACAAACTCAAGATTTAGGCTCAAAGAAAATCTTTTAAATATGATCAACAAGTCTGTTTTAATGGGTCTAACTCACCTCACTCTCATTCATATCGCACAATCTGTATTCTAACGTTCACAGAGCCAATAAATCACCTTGGAAGAGCTTGTCGTGAGTCAGGCGGTGTTCATTAAGACTGGACAGTTGCATTACTCCGCTATTCATGGGTCAACAGCTCTCTCCTAAAGGCCTTTGGTAAAATAATGTCTATATATTTTTAAAAAGAAACCATTCACCCATTTAGAGTCATTTACAGCATGATTACACTGGCAACTATGGTGTGAAGCAAAGCTGAAACCTTTCTAAAACAGCAGGAGCCACTGAGGAGCAGGACTAATTCTCATGACTTTGTAATACTGTGTCAAGTTCACCAAAGCACTTAGTTCTCTTGTAACCATAGATCTCTCAGTTTTGTTCAGTTCAACAGAAGCTAAATAGAATAGGATCTTTTTTTCATCAAGATCTGGGCTGGCATGACTTTCACACCACGTCACCACATTAAGTCGTAAAGACAGTCCTCCTGGAGCAAGCTGAGGCTACGTGCCTTGATCAAGGGCACAAAAGTGATAGCTGAAGTTTCACAAATTTTCACAAAAAAAGTTTGAACATGCAATCTGTTGATTAGAAACCCAGATGTACAACATTTAAGTTTAATGTATTTTTATACAAATTTGGGTTATTTAAAACAAACAAAAAGATCAGCTTGCTTAAAGGTGCAGTAAGCGATTTGTGAGAAAGTGGATCAGACCAAGCAGCACAACACACTAGTAGCCAATCAGCAGTAGGGGGTGTGTTCTCTCATGATGGGGGAGGATTTGAAGAAAGACTGTAGAAAGAGAGATGGCTGAGAGACATTACAAAAGAGAAAAACTCAGAGGAATATAACTGGAAAAAGAAGAGTTGTTAAGGCAAGAGCTTTAGGACCCGCGTTAATATTAGAAAAGCTTTCTAGCACAGGAGAGACCGAAGCGGGAAGGCCTGAAAACGGACGCAGAGTTTGTGTTGTTTCTGCTCCATACGTGAGTAACATTGGTTTTGCCATGTTTCACAGAACCAAGATATGCTGTTGTTTTAATGTTAGCTCTAATAACAGGACAGTTTTGTGGCATTGTTTGTCTGAAGCTGGTGCTGCTGCTGGCAATGAAAACCAGCTCTTGCTAGTACTCTTGAGTACTGTGTTCATTTCTTGTTCTTTTCGTCCATCTTCACTTTATTTTTCGTGGAGCATTATTTTGCTTTGCTTCAGCTATGATAGAGATCCACTCTTGCATTTGTGTGTTTGTACGTTCTGGGGGCGACGCAATGAAGTGTGTTTGTTAGGGTTGATTTCAAATATCAGCACAGAAGTTTCTCAGAAATCGCTTACTGCACATTTAAGGTGGATTAATGAAGAAAAAAAAAAAAAAGAAATGCACAAACTACAATAAAAAAAACCCTGAACATTTAACAAATTCCTAAACATGCATCACAAAAGGTCATGTGTCATGAAACATTTTTTTGTATTAATAATTGGCAATACCGTGGGAAAAGGCTGCACTCAGTCATTTTCATGTCGTTTAAAAAAAAAAAAATAATAATAGGTCAGGACTTCAGACTGTGACTGAAATAATGAAGAAAAAGAAAAGAATAATCTGCCACAAATAATTCAATGTTTCTTACCAATTTGATTTTAACATGTATTCCATCTGGCAAGCACTGAAGTAAAGCTCAAGTACAGTAAACGATCAAATCCACTGCCATCATCTCAAAACTTGTACTACAAATATTTGTGTATATCTAAAATGGCCAAACAAACAGCAGTCTGAACCCCTTTGAGGCAAACAAACATGAGGTATGAAGGTCAAACAAGTAGCTTCTGTGTTCAGGGTGACATACGGAAGGATGTTTTGATAATGAGACATCGGTTGTGCTTGTGGATTTCATTTCATGGAAATCACGTACAGCCTCGTCCTGACACCCACCGAGGAAGACCATTACATCATTCTGCGATGTCCTTGGACAAGATAACCAGCTTTTCCAAACCGAGAACAATATTGTACCCAGCAGGTAGCTCCCGGTGAACACACAAGCTGTTCAGTGGACTGAAGTTAAGCATGCAGAAATGGACTTATGGGAAATTAAAAGTAATTAAAAATAATGGGCTAGAGCAGAATAAGAACCTGAATGAGCACTAGACACAAACCTTTGAGGGCTGTGTGTGGTTTCCCGGGGCACTGGGTATTTTCTAGGTGGTTTACTAGGTTATTTACTAGTCCAAGTGTCTATGATATTCTGGTCTCTTTAGTGTAAATCTATAGGATTTTTCTGTCAGTGAGCACTGCTAATCACAAAATGAGACACTTTAAAGCATGTGCTGACAGCTGTGATACTTAAAAGCGGTTGGAACCAGAACTGTCGCTGTGACATCAACTACGCTATGTTTACAGCATTGTGACAGGTGCATCCTTGCATATCCTACAGAAGATGCAAAGAGCTGTCAAGTGTGCTACAGACGTGGTATATCATGATCTTATCTAGCTGAGTTTGTTTTATCTGCATTTACTTCCCTGTCTTTCCCTTTAAGTTTATCTGCCACATCTTTTCACAGTCCTCCTCGACAACTCCTTCCCCGCTTGGCAAGAATCACCAGTGTGACTGTGGGTCAAGCCAGTGTTTGCACTGGCACGATAGTCCCACTGTGGATTAGAGAGAGGACTCTTCACCTGGTGGGAACTGCTCAAACTCCTCATCCTGCTGAGCTAATATCCACTAAACCATCTGCGTTGTCTTATTCCTGCAGAGCCACCCATAGCATAAGAGCTTTCTAAAAGAGAGCTTCATCACTTGCTAAACAAAAATCTACTACTGCCAACTTGAGCTTTCAAATGTTTCAATAGTTTTTGCAAAAGTAAAATTAACAATCATCAGAGCTTCTTTGAAAGCGCCAAAAGGGAGAATGTTTAAACAGTCGTAACGTAAAAATCTGACTGTTAAATCCTTTAAAATCAGGGTTCATACACATTTCTGCCAATAAAGTTCCATGATTTTTGAGGCAAATATTCATGACCTAACGTTCCATGAAATGTCTGCGTATACGTGTAAAATAAGAATAAAAATCCATGTTCGAATTTCACATCACAGCATATCACTAATTAATGACAAGCTATGTGGTTTATTACAAAATAAACATTTATTTAAATAACGCTGATACACCAGTAAGACGGTTAGATAAAATACTGTGTCTGACCCTCAGAACTCCACTGTATGGTCAACGGATTAACATACACTACATTGCCAAAAGTATTGGGACACCCCTCCAAATCATTGAATTCAGGTGTTCCAATCACTTCCATGGCCACAGGTGTATAAAATCAAGCACCTAGGCATGCAGACGCTTCTACAAACATTTGAGAAAGAATGGGTCGCTCTCAGGAGCTCAGTGAATTCAAGCGTGGTACCGTGATAGGTTGCAATAAGTCCATCTGTGAAATTTCCTCACTACTAAGTATAGCTACAGACCTCCAAACTTTGTGTGGCCTTCAGATTAGCTCAATAAGATTTGGTTTCAAAGCGAAATGTAAATGCGCCTATTTAAGTGAGTTTGTCGTTGTACTGTTTAATTGTTGTGTTTTTCATTAAGAATAATAGGCTAATGAACCCACAATTCAAACAACCCGCCCCCGAATTGGCGCTAATTCTAAACTGAAACTAAAATGAGCATGGCCGCACGGGCATTTTTTTACGGCCGCACAGTCATTCGGTGTGTGTCCAGTCTGGCGCGTTTGCAGTTCATGACTATGGAAGCTTAACTTTCATAGGAAATCTTTGAAAACACTCGCTTTGCTCTGCACCGCTCCGTTATGAATGCCCGAGCGGCCGTGCGCATTTTACGTTTAAAATTAGTGATTTGAAAAGCCTCCGCCGGTGATACCAGTTTTATTGGTGTTGTCACACGTCGATTAACCGGTGGGAAAATTTCCTCAGCGTCACATCCCTAATTCACAAGCACGTTTTTTTTTTTTTTTTTTTTCAAAAGATGAGAAAACAAATTTGATCTTGCATATCTTTACGCTGGTTTGTGATCCATATTTCACAGAGCAAACAAGACAGTGAGCAAATGTGTGTCCTAGGAGGGCGGCCAATGGATACTGAAGGTTGCTAAAAAGGATGAGCTCTTTTAAAAATGTCAGCCAGGAAGACAATCTCTCCACTCAGTGGGCAGATTTCCTCACCAGCAGGGAAAAAGAAAAGAAAAAAAGAACAAGTTCATTCTGCCTCTGCATATACTACACAGACAGACTCTTAAGGCCCTGATATACTCACTGCAAAGTTCTTTTTTGTTCTTCGTTTAGGGGTAAAACGAAGTTCGAAATGCATGAGCAGCGATATACTGTTAGTGAATATCCTGACGCCGCCCTCACTGCTGAGAGCGACGTTTTGATGAACGTAAATATGTACTGCATGCTTTCCTCTCAATAACAAAATAAACACAACAAAATTGAGAACATAGCAAGCATTTTTTTAATAAAGCATAAGAAAAGCATCTGATCATAGCAACGTAGATATGTTTGCACAAGCTCGGCAATTCAACACTCATAAAGTAAAGTCACGTCACGTCAATTTATATATAGACTTTATACATAGACTTTATACAATAGATTGCTTAAAGGGTCATGAAACCCCCCCAAAATTTTTTTGAGATGTGAACATATGTACAGGCTGCACATTGCGGAAAACAATAAAAGCACTCATTCATTTTACCAAGAAGTGGAAATTGGTTATTTTTGCGTTTTTCTGAGCAATTTCGTTCTTCCGGGTTGAAAAGCAAAGTCGAACCAACGTCACGGAATGTGAGGTAGAAGCGTGCCTTCGGAGTGTGTGACTGGCTGCGGGCACGATTCTACGTCAGCAGTTTCTTAACACTTCTCTGCATTATTCATGAGAATGAACTCTTTTAACCCAATCACTGCGCTGTATTACGCATGAGATCGCATTACAGCGGAGAATTCAAACAACATGCAGCTCTGTGTTTTATTGGTTGTTGTCTCCCCTCTTCCCCCCTCTACACTCCCACTTTTCCACAGCTTTACATGCCGTGGAAGTCCGTTTTGGCCTGATTTTGTTCAAAATGACGTCACATCAGTTTGTTCTTCGATTTCGCTTTAAGTATATCGGGGCCTTTACATACTAAACAGAGGTTCATCCAAAGCTAACCTAAACCATTTAGTCATACTACACTGCAAAACTGCCCAAAATATAACTTAAAAAAAAAGAAATATAAATTTTTGTAACATTGACTTGGCTAACATTAGTAGTGAACTTGATTGTTCTGCGACTTTCAGCTTATGCCACAACAATCTTCTGGTTTGGAGTGATCAGTGAGCAGTTAAATTACCATCATATGACTCCTTGAGAAATGTACCTTATGACTGTTTGGTACAAAGGGATCCTCCCATCAAGAAATTAGCTCATTTAACAAGGACCCATAGAATAAAGGTGATCATGTACAGCCATTAATCCAGCTTCCCCTTCAGAATAATTACCAGCCCAATGAGAAAAGGGAGGACATCTTCCTGTCCTTGATAAAATTTACAGCCTCACTTCACATCACCCCTTCCATATATAAGCAGATCCATGGAATACTCTCAGTTCATTCCCTAAATGAATCAACAGTGTCTTGGACTTCTTTGAACTTGAGTGCTTGTTTGACAACGTTTCAGTCATGGGATGTCAGATGGTCAGATGGTCAGATGACATTAAAACCTGAGCAGATACTCCAGTTCTTTAAAAAGCTCTTTAAACAGGACACTGAAATGAATTGACAGCAGATGAAGTCTCAGTCTACTGATCTTAACAGCTTTAAGCGAACAACAGATAAAATGACAGTTTTACACAGTGTGGACCTTTACTACTGATCAAAGCCACAGCTTGCTGGGCAGACAGGCCTGTTTAACTTGTGAGACAACACAAAGATTCTGCCTTAGCCATACCTGTTTCAGACAACACAAATAGATCTACTGAAGTGTTTCACAACTGACAAAACTGCTAAATTAAAAGTAGAGAAATTACTATTATTTTGCTTTGAAATACCGTTTTTGTCCTTGTCCCACAGCCCTGAGGTTTGTGTGTCATGCGTCTTGGACTTTAAAAATATAGCATTGCTCGGGGACAACTGTTGAGCCAGTGTTCAAAAATAGCTTTGTCTGCTGTGCCACTAGAACGGCAAGTGCTGGAATAGTTTTTTTTAATGATGGGATAAAATAGTGACAGCAGTGATCTACATAACACTTAAAAGGGAGAAAAGTTTGTAGAATTGAGGATGGAACAAAAATTAAGCACATGCTTTTACATGCACACTATTCATTATAAGAACTAATGTGCAACGAGTCATGAAACATGGAGTGTAAATTGGATCATAAATGTAATAAATATCGCATAACTGCGAGATAGATAGATAGATAGATTGTCAAGCCCCTTCCGATATTAATTTCCAATGAATATTTAATTTAGAAATAGGTTAAATTAGGTAATCTAAAATCCTAATGCATATCCATACCACAGAGTTTTCCTTCAAAAATAAGAGAAAAGGGCTATCTGATCAGACATTTCTTAGCGCTATCTTTCTTCAAATTAATAATCTACAAAAATAAACTTGTTCTACATAAAAACTATATACAATACTAGTCTATATACTATGCTAAAACTGATATAATCCTCAAATAAATAAAGGCTATAATACATTTTAAAAAGGGGATGAATTTAAAGGTATACTATGTATTTTTTGTTAAAAATTAACAATTTACATGAGTCAATACAACAATCCTTCTTCTAAAACATGTTTTTTGATTCACTATGGCAACCCTGTTATAAGTGTTTATATTTTAGACCTAGCTGGATGGTTTTCACGGGAAATTGCATACATACGTCACTCGTCAGTGCGTGTCTTGTCATATGTACATTTAAATAGAGAAAAGTTGCTCCGGCTACTTTGATGTATGTATGGTGTGGGAGAAACAAGTTAGAAAGGTTGACATGGATCACGCTAAATCTTCAACCTCCGGGGAATCCGGCTTGGATAAAGCTTGGATTAGCCAGGACTTTTTTAATATAACTCGATTGATTTTATTCGTCTGAAAGAAGAATGTCATATACACCTAGGATGACTTGAGGAGTAAATCATGGGCTAATTTTCATTTTTGGGTGAACTATCCCTTTAACAAGCAAAGCAATTCAACATTACATTAAAATATTTGGGCAACAGATTATCACAAATGTTTTGTGTTTATTGAACACAATATACAGTCATTGACTGAACATATTTGGGTTCGGTGTAAGCACTGAAAACGTTGAGGTACCATCTTAGTAGTTTCGTGCGTGCATGAATGTCATGGCAACGTACAAAGTACCTCACGTGGGAAACACAACGTAACACGTAATAAGTGTAACTAACGTAAATCAAGTAAGCCAGTATGCATAGGCCACGAAGTGTTGACGAAATAACACATTAGCGGACCGGAGGGAATAATATGGAATTTTTTCCAGAAAACTTCTTGCACAAAATAAATTCAAGCACTTTCAAGGACCTGTATCTATGTATGTTTATTTTCAAAAACTTTCCAGGGCCTTGTATATTTTTTTTTTTCAGATTCACAAACTTTCAAGGATTTCAAGGACCCATGGGAACCCTGATTATGGTTGTTGCAGCGCTGTGCTGGAATTTATTTTCAAGGAGGTACCGTGTCTATTAATGGGTAAAGCTACAGTAACATCTTCAGCTAGTCAGCTTGAGATCCTGTCGATCTAAATTGGTTATATAATGTTTTATGAGCAGTAGGATAACCATATTCATCTGCACAGTCACGCAGAGACAAAGCACAACCAAAACAATATTCTTCCACAAAATGCATGCAGTTTTTTATAAAAAGTTACAAAAGCCATGTTTCCACCGCAGGAACTTTCCCCAGGAACTAAGGACTTGGGGGTGGTACTCGGTGTGTTTCGACCGCAGGGACTAAATGAAGTTCCAGGTAAAAATGTCCCCCTCAGAAAGTCCCTGCTCGAGAGGTAGTACTTTTTCAAAGTTCAGGAACTTTCGGGGGTGGTACTTGGGCGCTGAACATGCTGATTGGTTGAGTTCACGCAGCATTTTATTTCAAACACCATTTTTAAAAGTCTGTTGCAGTGCTTGCAGTAAGAGTTGTTTTCTATTCAAATCAACAATGGAGTTTAAAAAAATACGATCAACGACGAGGTTCAGGCTTTATTAAGCTTATATGCAGAGGACGAAATCCAGCGCACACAGTCCTACGTCACCGGACTAATTTGCCTAATCTTCACGGTACTTTAGAGCGTGATGGAAATGCAGACAGCAGCAGGTCTGGGGGGGAAAAAGTTCCTGGGACAAATTGTTCTGGGTAATTTTGGTGGGAAAGCAGCTATAGTGTACCAAATGATGCAACTGCTGAAAAGTATTTAGCCACCCAATTTATGTAGCTACACTCTGGAATTGACTGCACCATTTCATGGCAACATTAATAGTTGGGTTCATTACCAAATCCATTATCTTTTCAAGCCCCACTGCTTAAAAATAAACTAAAATAAAAAAGCAAAGACAACTAGTCATCCGTCCAGACCCATCGCTACTATATGTCAGTGTAAAGTCACTGTCATACTCTGCTGAGGCAGGACGTTTTACACAATGTACAGAATGGCCGTTAAGCAATACAAAGCAAAACCGCAGCTATAAAGGCCTTTGCTGAGATGCGCAGTTTGAAAATCTTTAGTCCACTACACTCCATTCCTGCATTCACCTGAAGAAAGACATCTATAACATCCTTCTTTGTGTGTCACAGGCAGAGAAAGAACAGTATCACGCACTGCCACCCACTCAGGGATTATAGTGAGGCAAGGTGTTATGTGAAGGCATAATATGCCTCTTAATCTTCCCTTTTTCCTTTGCCATGAGGCTGCACTAATGTGTCCAACATCAATCCCGCTGGCCACGGGGGGATACAACTGACCACTCCTCAAATATTCTCAGGCAGACCACGTACCGTTTTTGTAGTCAAAGTCAAGACACACCAAAAGGGAGAAAAAACAAATGCATCTGCCCTACAGTAGCTGTAGGGTCATAATTCAATCTGCCTGCAAAAAGAGAGGTTTCAAAAGTAAAGTTAGCATGGTGATTTAGGAATATATATATTAAAAAAAAAACACTATAAAGACATGTTAGAAGGACATATGAGCACCCGGATACAATTCAATAATCTGGACTATTTCCTAGAAACATGATGCCCCAGCAGACAACCCAAAACTGCCATGAATGCATTTCTGAAGATTTAAGATATAATAACTGTTAGATCTCCTCATTTTTCTCACATCATGGCGCCGGTAATAGATTTGCGCGACGTCTCAGCAGCAGTCTCCTTAATAGGACAGGAGATAGATTTGACATGTTCAGCACTAGAACGCAATGCCAGATAAGTGAACAAGGACTCTGGTTAGATTCTGACTAGCTTGCTTTGATTTGTAAGAAATTATAGAGTGCCAGTGAGGAACTGCCAATTAACAAGGCAATTAAAACGCAATCAAAGCGATGAACTAACATCAGTTAATTGGTCTTGGACAGGGCCAAGTATAAATTGAAACTGAAAACAAAGTTAGTGCCAAGACGGTGGATTTATGTAAATGTCACTCATTTGCATGCAAACGTGACCTGATATTTTTGTGATCATGTTAAAACACAGAAGCACTAATGCGCGTTTAATTTTGCTGACGTGGTAAATTTGATGGCATAACCTCAATGGGTGAATCTCACAAAAAAAAAAAAAAAAAAAAAAAAAAAAGTCTGGGTCATATTTCAACTCCAAATTAAAAAATAAAACAAAACTCACCAAAAAAAAAATAAAAGTTAAGAACCACCATTAAGATGGTTTAGCATTTTTAAACTCTCGTCTTATTCTCATGACAAATATGCACATTTTACCCCAAAATTCTCATTACTGTAATGCAGAAAAGTTTCCTCACTATCCTCTTTAAATAATGAAAATAATACTGTCCAGACACATTTTTTCTATTTAAAGTTTTTAATTAAAATCAGAATAAACTAAATTCAGTACAAATGAATGCAACTATACAATAGAAATTTAAATGTTTTTAATAATTGTTATAATTTAAATGCATTATTCAAGCAATTATTATTATTAATTACATTAATGCATTTTTTATTACAGTAATGAGAATTGGCAAGTGCTTGATTACATGGCAGGAAGACAACATCCTGTGGCACAGATTCACCTGGTCTGATAAAGCTCATAAAGTTGGTGGCTCAGACCGTCGGCCCCATTGGACATTCCTCAGACTCAAAATTGGGCATTTTTCATTCCTCACAACAACAGAGACAGTTGGAGGTAAAGGTGAGAGGAAGAGAACAGCCCCAGTGACACTCGGTTCATAAGCCGGTCAGATTAATCTTTCATAAAAAGAAAGATGATTATTTAAGGGCATGTCCAGAAGGAAAATTAATGATGACCTTTTAGTCGAAAGATTCAGAGTTTGTGAAATGGAAGATGTAGGTTGTTTCTTCTAGCTTTCTAAATGATCTAATAAACTGAACTCAATTACAGATGATACACGACATACATAAAGACACGGCATGTGACCTCATCTTAAAACTCAACACAGGATGACAAACCAGGCATGAAGGGGAATAAAGATCCTCATCTCTAAGGCGAGCAAATATTGGCACATATTCTAAAATCAGCTCATTTCCTGTGGTTAACATGCAATAAGAGGCTTATCCAAGCGATGAGATTTTAAAAAAGCTGAAACAATGCTTTTTATTGGCAGATGGGATAGCCACTTCCCTCATTTCTAGAGATGAAGGAGGTGGAACAGAGCGAAATAAATCAGCACATCAATCACTGTTGTGAAGCTAAAGCAGAGGAGGAAATCACACCGGCGTCTTGTGCTCTACGTGAATTTCAAGGGCACGCAAAAGCCTCCCGATACACTGGTGGGTGAGGAGTCCACAGAGATTACGCAGAAGTATTAAGTGTCTCGTTTGTCTTTCTTACCGTCAGCCTTCAGCCGGTGTGAGTCCAGCACCCTGCCGAGGCATAAGTGCTGCCAACGAGGTGCGTATGTTTGACTGTGTAACGGGTGCTTCTGCACTCACCAGAAACACTCTGTAGGCGTCTCTGCGTCTTACAGGGCCCCAGCATGACTCGGTATCATTGTATTTCACACTCCCAGCACTGCACGAATGATTCCCACTGCGAGAAGGCAAACAATTAGACACTTCTGACATCTGCGAATCCATTTCAGGAGTTTATAGTACTACTATATAGAACACCCTTGCATCAGGAAAACTAAAAGACAGGTTCAACTTCTAAAGGCCAATTTAGGAAATGCTACCTTTTTTTGGAAATGGAACAGTTTATTGAACACTTTGCAAATGTATTTTTTGGTAAGTATCAAATATGATACAACAGGCTGAGTTGTATCATATTAAGTATTAAGTATTAAGTGTATTAAGTGTCTCGTTTGTAGTATTAAGTAAAAATCACGGTTTTGTCAAAGACTACGTCTGGATCGGATTCAGAACGATGATCAAACACAGATGGAGTAGATCGAGTCCACCAACACCCCCAAATCTTCACAGTCCTATAGCTCGTCTTGGGTCAACATTTCATTCAGTAACATTAGGCAGTTTTGATTTATATGTTTACATTTGCATATGATTACATATGATATCACTCGTTTCTGCGTCTTCTTTGCATGTGTTTTAATCAGAAGATGTGTCATAACCCGTATAAAGTGAACCACTGTATAAAAGTGAAAACACAGAAATTTCTGTCAATGGCAGGGAAAGAATTAAAATCAGTAAAGATTTCACAGCAAAAAAGAGACGTGTACCACAACCTGAAGGGGGACGTTTTTACAATTGTATTGTAAAAAAAAAAAAAAAAAAAAAGTATAAACTATCAATCAGATGACAGAAGGTAGATCGTGTACAACAGGGGCCTTTAGGCCTTAGAAACTTACATATCAAATATGACACAGTAGGCTTTAGGCCCATTCACACCAACACAAATGTTCGGCACAAAAATTTGCTCAGATTTTCAGATACATTTCTTATTGGTTTAAACATTATCTTATATGTGAAAAACTCTGCCATAAGAAATTGGTTGGGTTTTGATGACTGGAAAATTAGCTTATTGATCTGCAACCAATATGAAATAAGTCAAGTTTTAATGTTTGAACAAATGTTATCATTCAAAAAGTAAAGCTGACGTTTCATTAATTAATGTCTAGAACAAGATGAGAGATTTTGAACCCACCATGCCACCTCCATCAGTGATACAGGTACAGCGGCGGCATAAATGGCCAGGTCTCCGTACAGGTACACGATTATGCAGATGTAGAACATGTTGACGCCAACTGCGGAAAGAAACAGAATTATGTGTCATTCTGAAGATTCATGGCTTTACATAAAACACATCAAATACAAACGTGGAGAGGTTCACAGAACATGAAGATGGGCAGCATCATTCCCTAGAAGATTCCTTCCCAACACTATAGCCGCTAAATGCATAGAGCCGTATCAGAACTGTATAAATCATCCTAATTAAAGAAGCAAGCACTTCATTATGAAATTCCCCCCTGCTCTTCTCTTCATTAACCCCACACTCCTCTTCACCTGTTCTTCCATCCATCCATCACTCAGTCCCTGCCTGTGTGAGATGAGATGGAGAGCATTCAGGAGGAAACACAGACCGGCTTCACCACAACACACATTCATCATTCACCCAAGCTCCTACGAGGATCTCAATCGGTCCAGCCAACCAATCAGCTCATTAATTACTCTGAAGTCGACTAGAGCTAACAGACAATTTAAACTAGATTTAAATACAGGAAAATGTACGATATACTCTTTTATGAGCTTAATTGAGTCATCTTTCCCTACACATAAAAAAAAAAAGCAGCAAATGTTGCTGTCAGTTCCAGTTCATTTTATGAAGATGAGTGGCGAAAAGCATGGGAAATTATTTTCATTTTACAATTTTTTATTAAAAGGAGAAAGGGTCTGTTACTTTAAATATAGAAATATTGATGTTTTCTTAATGTCATTTTTTTAAACCATTTCACAGAATTTAAAATCCAACCTTGCATTAATAGGCTATAATATCACTGTGAACAGAAATAGCAGCTTCTTTCTGTATATGCATTTCAATGTTATAAAAAGAGATGCACTGATAATTCAAATTTGGGTTGATATAGTTATGGCTGATAACCAATGAATGGCATACATTTTAAAATTCTACACTGTTTTGTCTAAATAAATACATAAAAAAAAAAGAAAAAAAAAAAACCTTTTTTACTTCATCGGAATGGTACGAAACTTGGTAAACGGTTTTGGCACTTGCTAAACGGTTTTGGCACTTGCTATGTGAACACAAAAAAAAAAAAAAAAAAAAAAAATCATGGACATGATTCGAAAAGGTTAAATGGTCCTGAAAAAAAATTGTCACACTTGTACTTCTCGCAATGACCGCATTGGAAACGAATGGGAGACGAATTTCACCTAGTGAAAACTTTTGTTACTGCGGCCAAACAAAATCTTACTGAAAGCTCTTTTTTTTTTTTTAGATATCAAGCTCAAATTTGGAACACAACTTGTTTAGCTTTATGGCTTTGATTAACTTGCCACGTGTTTTTGGAAATATATTTCATATAAAAATGTTAAATAGTATTATTTTTCATAATAAACGTAAATTTCTGTAAAAAAAAATGTAAGTTCGCTTTTTTAAAAATTCTCAGCAATAATTTGCCAAATGTCATCTTTAAAAAGAGATCAAACTTAAGTCCGTGCTCTAAAGCATTCAAGATTTACGACAGTTTAAGTTGGAAATTGAATTTTCAGGTCTATGCTCAAAAAGTGAATAAATGGATTATAAATACAGCGCAAATATAATTTGTTTCATAAAATCCCCTAAAAATACAAAATATTAAATAAAAAACATTATCAAACTAAAATATAGTACATTCATTAAAAAAAAGTCATTTTTGACCGACACATGAAGAGCACCATGTCCAAAGTAAATAACTTTAAGTGAGGTAATCTAAATGTCACAATTAAGGGAAATGAGCACGCACAAATTAAACATGGCTCAGTTTCTTCCTTCAACTCAATTCTATAGGATTTTAAGTTTTATCGCTAATAGTAAGTAATAGCAAGCCTCTCCTCAATGAGCAAAAACATGCATGTAGCATGAACAGTTCAAAATGTGCTACACACCAAAGTGCAACAGTTATGGTTAGGGCTTTCGAAAAAAAAATACCCATTATGAGCAAAAGTACTAGTCTTAGCAAGCAAACCTAAAAACAAAATCAATCATGAGCTAATCTATCTCCTCTGTGGCATTATCCGAAGCAGTCTTCTAATCAACCTGTCAGTGGGAAGGTTACAGCCACTGTGAGCAGCCCAGATAAACCAGCAGCCATGAAGAAACCGGTCCAGTGATGAAATGATGGAAGCCAGGCTTCCTGTTGTTAATTTCAGACCACATTCTGCTTTAACTTACAAAAGCAATTTAACCCAAAAAGTCGCTGTGTGAATTTTCAGTAAAAACAACCTCCCACCTGCCTTGACAATCCTAAAGTCCATTCACAAACATTAAAGCCTTTAACTACAGTTCATTTTGGCATATAAAAAAGCCTGCAGTTTCTTTCCGCCGAATGGCAGCTCATGGATTGATCACCCCCATTACAAAGGCTGCGTTTAGCAATTGCACTAGGATTAAAAAGACTGCATGTCCTAAGACACGAGGGCAAACGAGTATTATATTTAAAGCTACAGTCAATACTAAAGTCACATTAACTAAACTAAATCTCCTTCACAGTGAGTTACTCTTCCATTTAATACATTTACGATCAGAGTCTGCTCAGGTAGCCATTAGTTTCTCCCAAGTGCACCTCCAAAGTGGCCACTTCACTCCATTCTACGCTGGGAAAGGTCAGAGCACAGGGAGCTATTTTAACACATCACGCTTAATAGAATAACAAAAAGTCGACTGGGCGAGCATGTGACGTCTGTGCCGAGAAAACACAAAGCTCTGAAGCTACAAGTGCGTGCTTGTGTTCACCAAACCTGAGTGTGTGCAGTGCATGAGAGGTAGTGCTGGTTTGTTGGAGTGTAACATGTGCGCCACCTAGTGGATAACGTTTGCCATCACATGCTCTGGACGTATGGAACCAGAAATTAACTTTTCCATTAAGGGGCAATATATATAGTTTTTTCGTTTCCTTTTTTTACTTTTCTAAGGGCAATTTTAATGATTACTGTATTAAAGGTATCTGTGTTATCTTTTATGTCAAATATATAATATATAAACATATAAACTTATTTTTATCCAATTACTTTAAAAACAAATCAAAATACCACAGACTATTACCAATAAAATTCTCAACATCAACAGAAGTCACATTTACACTGTAAAGGTGGAACAGAAGCAGCATATGAATTCTAAATACATATATAATAAAATGCATAAATGTAAATTAACATGACAACTGTATAATGTTGCATAGTGTAAATAGCTTACATAAAGTATATCAATTCTAAAACAAAAAAATCAGAATATCATTACAGGGCAAAACCGCAATTATGACAAATTATTGTCGATTACTGCTATTAACATTGTAATAATGATTATTAAATGTTGTTTAATAGAATACATAAAAAAGGTTTTATAGGTGGAGAAACGTCTAGTCATATATTCTTCTAGGCTACACAGACAAAACAAAAGAAGTTAAAAATCATTTATGAATTACTTTATTGCTTTTTTTATTAATTACAAAAATCACATTGGTTATCTAAGCAGCATGAAGAACGAGGTCAAAGAGTTATGCCCTCTCGCAAAAACTCCTGTTGTATTCACAGAAGCTGCGAGTAGATGATAACATTTTCTACACTGTAAAATTAATCTCGTTTACATTGTATCTGCACTTTGATGTTTATGTTTATGTAGAATTCAGTCAGTAAGCGCGTGCACTGAACAAAACTCCAGTGTTTTCAGTGGATTTCTTCATCTCCTAACCTAAAAGCCTCTGATTGGCTATTGCATTCAAACTCTTAACAGAAACGTGTGTGATTGGTTATAATGCTCAATGCTGCAAAAAATGTATAAATAAAATCTTTGATGCAACATGAGGAGATCTAACTGTAATTGTCGTAATAGAATTAATTTAATTGTGCATTTTTGCTCATTTCTGTGGCAATTTTGCCCTGAGACCTGTTAATTTCCAACCCTGTATGGAACAGATCAGCAGGCCATTTCTGATGTCTGTCCTTTGCTTGATGTTTGGAAAAGATGCCAAAAGCAATGCTGTTGAGATATTACAAGGCTGCTCAGGGCACTGCTGAGTCAGCCTTTGTGTAGCGCTGCTTGTGAAATGATGCTTAGGAGGGCAAGAATTCTGAAAATAGGAATCAGTATAAACGACACCTCGGTTTGTAGTTCAAGGTGAACACGTCGTCTTCATATTCATCATAAGATTCTCATTACCTGGGTTTCCCATCTTTAGGCGAGCCTCTCGTTTCCTTATGTTAGAGTAGATAAAAGATCTACAGTGAGGTAATTACAACCAAAAGCAATTTAACTAGTTCTAATTACACCCCATTAGCAGCAAATAACCTTGTTCACTGTTACTGAACACTGAAGCAAAACTTGACCTTCGGAAGCCATCTTTTAAGGCCTGTTTAATAGCCTTATAAAGCTAAACGTCTTAACTGAAGATTACATTGTAGTGCATAATGACGCAAGAAGTCTTACCTTTATTAAAAAACATGGAGGCCATTTGTCCCATCTCGACTCTCTCGACAATGTCAAAGTGGTCTATATTCGCGGCACGCTCTGTAACATCAGATGACAAAAGCAACAATGACCTTGAGATTTTGATCTTGGTTAACATTGCAAACCATTATATTGACAAAGACAACACAATACAATACAAACAGCACTTACGGACAGAGAGAATGGGTCGTGTCTCGACAGGTTCCGAACGTCCCCGGATACTGACCTCATCATCTGAATAGTCCGAGCTGGAGTCGCTGTCATTAATCTTAAAATGGTTGTAACACCAAAATTGGTTAGTTTACTAATTCTAGGCCATGAACAAACACGCTCACAACCAAAAACCCCTGAATGATATGTGTGAGCTTGGTAAAAGCAAGTATGTTCACACATACATTACTGTTCAAAAGTTTTGGGGCCACAACTTTTTTTTAATACTTTATTCAGCAAGAGTGCATTAATTGATCGAAAGTGACAGTAAAGACATTTATTAGTGGTTCAACAGATCTCAAAACTCATGGTTTGGCTCATACTACGGTTTTTGAGTCACGGATTGGATCATTTTTCGGATCACGGGGTGGGGGGTAACTTGGCTTTGCATATATTACTTAAAGCACACTCCGATACCACAGCAAAAACTACTAGCCTAACTAATAAAGTTAAAACATTATTAAAAGGCAAGTGAACAGTCAGTAAAACGATCAAATACACCAATTACAAGAATAGATAAATACAATATAACAAAGTTACAAATAAAGTAAGGTCTAACTGTAGTATTCATTTCGGGTACAGAAATGTAATAATTAAATGTAAAATAACACAATGTTCACGGTCTAAATTTAATATAGATTAATCTTTGTTAAAGCTGTGTTTTGTTGTTTGATTAACATCAATGACAGACAACAGCAGGTATTTATAGGCTGCTGTCACTTTAAGAGCTAATGCATGGATCCAATATAATGATACACATCCGATTTCTCTCTCAACTCTCCACGTTCACTTAAGACATAACCGAATGTGTTTACGAGAATACTTGCCGAGACAGGTATTTTGACAATTTTGTGTGTGTGTGTCCATCCAAGTGCATGGAGACATGAATGAGGAATCAATTCAGAGTTTGCGCGCTCACAGTTTTCGCACAACAGTTTTCAACATTGATTGCAGCAAATCATCATATTAGAAAGATTTCTGAAGGATCATGTGACACTGAAGATTCAGCTTTGCATCACAGGAATAAATTACATTTTAAAATATATTCAAATAGAAAACAGCTATTTTAAATTGCAATAATATTTCATAATATTACTGTTTTTACTGTATTTGTGATCAAATAAATGCAGCCTTGGGGAGCCTTTCAGAACATGAAAAAAAATCTTACCGAGCCCAAACATTTGAATAGTAGTAGACTGCTTGAAATGTAGCTTGTTTCACTTCTATGGTTCTTTTTTGTCATTTTTGGAGCTTTCATTGTACAGTGATCATTCAGCCTCTTTTTTTTAGAGGTAATATCATAGTTTTGGATAAACACGAGGGTGAGTAAATTATAAAAAAAAATTTTTTTTTTTTTGGTGAATTGTCCCTTTAAGACAATATTACATATGAAAGAGAGGGCATTTTAGAAAGAACACGTTTGATTATTGCCTCACTTCACTCAGCCGTGTGTGCAATATAATGTGACCAAAACATTGTCATGCTACACTGCAAAATTGTTCTTGACACACTTATTCAGCATAAACAATATATGCTGTTGGAGAAAAGAGATCATCTATAAACATTCTGATTTTATAGTTGTATAGGCCACAATATAAGTTGTCTGTATTCTGTTTGTATGGGTAAAACATACTAACCATGGGCCTCGTTCTGAGTTTGTATCAACACATAGCTGTTTCAGTACATCTGCCCTAAATGGCCTCACTTATAAGTCAGTATGATTTAAAAGTTTCATCCACTTTCTGGCTTGATTACCTGCAGTGGGACATGTAACATTTCCATGATCAGTGTAATTTCCATAGGGAACACCCTGAGACTGATTAAGAACATAGTGTTCAGGGTAGCCAGGGTAAACTGGTGACGTCACTAACCTCTTCCTGTTCTCTCCTCTTCCAGCGCAGCTGGGCATTGGCAGCAGCCATGGCTTCAATCACAAATGTGGTGGTCATGAAACTGAGGGAAGAAGTAGTTAAAAACACCATTTCATAGAGAAAAAAAAAAAAAAAAAAAAAGGAAAACAAGATACAGACAAAAAAAAGATACAGAGCTGGTATCAGAAAGAACATCTGAAATGAGATGACTTGTGTTGTGCTGATGTAATAAGGCGGAAAAAATATTAACTGAAAAAAAGCAAAATAATTGTTTTAAAAACTTGTTATTGGTGCATATAAATGAAAATCATTGAATATCATTCTTTCCTGTGTTTATTTAGTGAAAAACAATCTGGAACACACACACACACACACACACACACACACACACACACACACACACACACACACACACACACACACACACACAGGGATTTTGTGTTTTATGAGGACTTTCCATCATTTTTATACTGTACAAACACTATCACAGGGGTGACCAATCCTGTTGCTGGAGATCTGCCTTCCTGCAAAGTTCAGCTCCAATCCTGATTAAACAACTGTACCAGCTAATTAAGATCTTCAGGAGCACTTGATGATTTCAGACAGGTGTGTTGGATCAGGGTCGGATCTGAACTCTGCAGGTAGGTAGAACTCCTGGAACAGGATTGGGCACCCCAGTTCTATCCCCTAAACAGAACTTTAAACCTAACCCTTACACGGTCTACACATTGTATGCAACAGCTGTCGTGCCTCAACAGCTTGAGATGGTCTACACAGAATGAGACAAAGCAACCATTTCAAATCCATTTGTTCTTTGTGTCAGAAGTAGAGCGCGTGCTTGAAGTACGTCAGAAATAGAAGGGGGCATCAGTTTACTCTCAGGAATTTGTTGTGTAGACAACATCCCTGATTATAATGGGTTCTATTTGCTTTTGTTGTACCGTCGCATCGCTTGAGTCTGGTGTAGAAACGGTTACAGAAAAAATTCTGCGATTTTACATTTTCAAAAAACAACATTTAGTATGATTTATTAACTGTTTTCCTCATGGGGAACGAAATTGTCAATTTTAACCTGTCAGGTTTTACTGTCCTTGTGGGGAGTGGGGACATTTATTTACTTACTTTTGGTACTTTTTTTACTTAAAGACTTTATGTATAATGCATTATAAAGATATTCATAAAAGTACTGTATAATGAATAATATTTTTTCATAAATAATTGTAACCAAAGTTAAACCACATTATAATATTTGCTGATTCTTTGTTACATCTGAAATTGGATGTGTGCCATACGTTTTAATGCATTATACTTTCTAAAGGTGTAAGAAGTATTATAACACATTATAACTGTGGTTACAATTACTCATGAGACTATACAATGCATTATAAGGTGCATTACAAGGCATAATGCATTAAAAAAATACTTATAATGCATTATATATAAAGGCTTTAAGTAAAGTGTTACGATTTCATTAGTATATAGGAGAAGGTGGTTAAAATCAGTAGCATAAATACTGACATTAAGGGCCCTATTTTATCTGAGCGCATGGTCTGAAACGCACTTTCGAATCCACTTTTGCTAGTTTAATGACGGGAAAAAAACGGTCGGCACGCCAGGCACATGGTCTAATAGGGTTGTCCCTAGTCTCTTAATGAGTCATGGGTGTCTTTTGGCGTAACAAGCAATAAACCAATCAGAGTCTCATCTCCCATTCCCTTTAAAAGCCAGTTGCACTTGCACCCACACAGATTTTTGTTAATGGGTTCCTTAAGGTTTTTTGCACAAAAAACAAATATACATTAAAATGATTATTTTCCATCTTCATTCTCACCTTCTGTCTGAAATGATCCGTTTTAAGGGGCGACTCCTTAAATGGCAGTGGGCGGGGCCTATGGTGCGATGTAAAACTACTCTATGTCTTGCTCTGGAGGCAGTCATATGCACATGTATTTGCCCGTGTGACGTCACAGATCCCGCAATATAATATCAAAAGGAGGTGTTTTCGGAGGTTGAGCTTTGATAATGAGGAGGAAGTTTTAAGCTATGAAACTTGCAGGATGTTTTAATGGTACACAGACTTATATGTGAAAAAGATCAAGGGAAATTTGATTTCTCATGTCATGACCCCTTTAAATATATCACTCAGTCCTAGTGTAAAATATGACAAACTGTATGTCATATACATTACGTCAGTCTCATTCGGACATCTCCTCTCATAACCTTTATTTAAAGACCGCTGTTGTCTGCTCTCTTTCCTCTGCCGTTTCACTGATATACAGCTTCATTCTGATTCATCTAAACACTCATAACTCTCCCCAGGGCTCTATCAGTGACTCAGGGAGCTGGCAGAGGTGATAAATGTGTTTTGATGGCCACAGCACCAGCAGTAACAGGGTTGAGAGGTCAGCTAAAGATGAGCGAGTGACAGAGAGAAATAGCAGGCAAAGAAGACCAAAAGAAGACATGCCGTGCTCTTATTGAACACAAGATGAGGTAGAGACAGAATTATACTTCTCAAATTCATGTCTTTCTACACAAAAATTAGGTTTCACACTTGCAGTTCAGTTTGCTTGGTTTGTTTGGTCCAGACCAAAAAAATAAAACATTTCACCCTGCCCGCTTAGCGTTCACATTGACATTTTAACACCGAACCTAAAGATACTGAACCTAAAGGAGTAGGGATACGTTCAAAACCTGATTGGTCGGCTTTTCATGACGTATATATCGAGACTGAACTTACTGAACATCCAAAACAATGCTGTGTGTTGGATAAATGCGCTTGTTGTATGTGCGTAGCCTACATATGATGGTATTTTGACCAGCTGAGAACTCGTGAAGAGCTTATAAAACGTGTAAAATAGTCAAAACAGCGGCAGGAATCCCTCCGTCACACACACAAACGAAGATCTGCTGCGAGACGCGGTTCTGACGCCTGTACCGAACTGTGATGGGCAACATCACGATTAGATGAGAAAAAACAGGTTTGTCCTTTTTAGGGTTGCATCTTGTGACATGTCCCGTTTTTGGTTCGTTTACTTGTCTTTGGACTGTGTTGCGTTCATATTTCATTCAAACCACACTAGTTTGTTTGGAAGCAGACTGAGACCCATCTTTTCACAGTCTCGGGCTGCTTGTTTGGTGCGCACCAGGGTTCAGATGGCAGCGTTCACACTTATTCAAATGAACTGCACTAACAGAGCAGTCGCACCAGGGTTCGTTTTAATCGAACCAAATATGCCAAGTGTGAACACATCCTTAGAGACCTATTCTAACCCCATTTAGCAAACCACCAGAAAAGAATGGAAATCTAATACATACAGCCTCCTAAACCTTATATGTGAAACCCCAAAATAATCAAGCCTAGCAGCAACAAGAAAACAGCAAACAGTAGAACGCAAACACCAAGATGAAAATAAAAAAAATACTATTACTTAAAGTAATAACAATAATAATGCAGTTTATTAAAACATTAATTTTAAAGAACATTCCACCATTTTTATTTAATGTTTTAATTTGAACAGTAAAGGCCGTTCACACCAATAACGAGAACTATAACAATAACTATATTAGCATCCATACCAACGAATGATACTTTTCTATTTATTATAAGCACGTGCTGTAATTGTCATCTGCCGATTTAAATGCTCGATCTTTTTGAAGCAGGATGGATTCTGACTGGCTGTCAATGTTTTAATCATTCATTAGCTTGATAAAAAAATCGTTCTGAAAGTGATTCTAATGATATAGTTTCTCTGTGCCGTTGTCATTATAGTTGTGGTGTGAACTATTCTTTTACATTTGGAATAATTTTTAGAACTATCTCTTTATTATCATCATTATAGTTAATCGAAAGAGCCTTGAACCTCTGTTGTGCAGCACTAAAAAAAAAGGAATAGTTATTTTTCATCATATCTTTTAAATGATACATTAATCATTAAAAATGTAAGCCATTAAAGGGATAGTTCACCCAAAAATGAAAATTACCCCATGATTTACTCACCCTCAAGCCATCTTCTTTCAGACAAATACAATCATAGTTATATTAAAAAATGCCCTGGCTCTTCCAAGCTTTATAATGGCAGCCCCAAAATTTGAAGCACAAAAAAAAATAAAAAAAATAAATAAATAATAATATGTGTATCCATCCATAATAAACATACTCCACATGGCTCTGGGGGGTTAATAAAGGCCTTCTGAAGCGAATCGATGTGTTTGTGTAAGAAAAATAACCATATTTAACACCATATTTATAAAGTAAAATATCTAGCTTCCAGCAGACCGCCTTCTGTATTCAACTTACGAAAAAAGCATAACTGGCGCGGCGATGACGTCGGACGTAGCATAAGCGTTTTGAACTGCAAATACGGAAGGCAGTCCGCCGGAAGCTAGATATTTTACTTTATAATGTGGTAAATACGGATAGTTTTCTTACACAAACGCATCGATTCGCTTCAGAAGGCCTTTATTAACCCCCCAGAGACGTGTGGATTACTTTTATAATGGATAATTTGGGCTTTTGGGCTGCCATTATAAAGCTTGGAAGAGCCAGGACATTTTTTAATATAACTCCGATTGTATTTGTCTGAAAGAATAATGTCATATACACCTAGGATTATCTCTTTAAAAAGGAATACAAAAAGTGTATATAGAAAACAGAATTTGGCAGAATTTGGGAAAACTACATTTTGTTATATAATGCAACCCAATTCAGACCTTTCAAGTGTCACTTGGGGCCACTGCTTTTGCTTTTTACCAATTATTCCCAAAATATTTATATTGGATACAATACTTATAATACCCCAATACTGTACATTGTAATAAATTTGATGAATCATTGATCCCACTGCAGTGTGTGTGTTTTGGTAAATAGTACACACATGCTTTGGCAATGTAATCAAGGATGGTTCATATAAGGATTCAAAAGAAACACCACAGGGGTTAACACACTGATACAACACAACTCAGCTGTTGGAATGTTGGAAGCTGGTGTTTGCAGAGAAAAAGAGAGAAAGAAAGAGATTGTGATGGATTAAAAAAAATCCTAGAGGGAGAGCATACCTCATAAAAGCCAAAAATGTGATGAGGGAGACGCTGACTACCCAGCCAGCTGCTGCAAAAGCCTTGGGCATGGTCAAGGCACCCGTGCCAACAATTAGATTGAACATGTACACCAGGCCAACCTATAAAAACACAAAACAAACACGTCTATAGCAGATTCAAGGTTTTCAGAGATCACAGATAAAAAAGAAAATGTATAACAAGCACTAAAGTTTTACAGTGCACTGAAGATTTATCACACAAAGGTGCCATTATGCATCATCTGTCTTTCTCGCAAAGAAGATGTGTCTGGAATTTTTCACTATCATGCATTTCAAAAAGCTGATGTATGTGATAATTCATTTAAGTGACACTGCATTTCCTCCCACTTGAGTGCGCAAAAATCACATAAATCAAAGTCGACTGAAAATTAGTCATGAGCTTGGCATACAGTATCTACTGTTAATTCCTTCAGAAAGTGATGAGCATTTCCCTTATGATTACCTAAAAATTTTTTGGCTTATTTCAAGGGGTTTCTTTTCAAAGAGTTGGCAAATGAAAAAAAAACAATTTTGGTATTTGGGAGCAACAAGAATACTTTTTGCATTAAAAACAGATTTTTTTTAAATTAGAAAATTAAAAGTGGGTTGTAAAGCCCTGTATAGTTTATGGAAAAGATTAATGCGATAAAGACTTCGTAGAAATATCTTTATTGATGTTCAATTTAACACAATTAATTTGTATAAATGTCTAGCCATTTTCCCATACTGTCAGACGGGAAAAGGAGTTAGTAAACCAAAAGGCTAAATGCCAAAAACACACAAGTCTGGATTCATGCACTGCTTTCTGCCGATTCTAGTTTCTCCTGGTTCCTGAACTTTCATTTCCTCTTTAAATGAGTGTGTGGTTTGAATCGCATGACTCTAAGTGACATAAAAGCATCTAACAAACTTATAATAACTGTTAACTTACATTATTGAAAAACTGAGAAAAGAGAACTAAATTTTTTTTAAATTACAGTTCATCAAATCTTGAACTATTTCATGAAAGCAGGTGAGAGGCCTTTAATTACGAGCAACAGAAAACATGTCACATGACAGCTTGACATGATAGTTTTCTGTTCTATGCTATTGTCACAAGACTTTTTCTAAAGACACAAAGAGTGTGCAGAACAGTGTGATTAGCTCAAGTAGTTCAAACAAGTTAAAATCAATACCTACTCCGTGTGCAACTACTTAGAAGTAATACTTACAAATGGTGAGTAAGGCTCCCCTGTTTCTGTAATGCCCCCAGCCATCTCGAAGCAACAAACAACTCTCAAATCTGAAATTTTACCACCCTGAGGAAAGAAAACACTGTTTTAATATTTAATACACTACAATTTTGCCAAAGGGACATAAGAAGGCTAGTGCAACATGATTAGCATCAACCGTTGCTCATGTTCACTCAGCTGCCAGGCAGATTTAATAAAGTGTATACAAGATTTTTCAACGTTCAACTGCCTTATGATGTTTTATGTGACTGTTTTACCACAGCAAATATATCATATGCAGGTAACTTTGTAAAACCATTGTTTTGCTAACAGAAAAGGCTCACCTGTCACCGTTCGAAGCGACTCTAGTGGTCACGAGAAGTGATATCGTTAGGAAAGCACGCGACTGTTTTCTTGTAACGTCCTCACTATCAGCAACACAGCTCGTGAGCAAATGCAGCGTAATAAAGTAGACCGCATCGTGCACACCTCCCCATTATTTTATTAGCAGTTAAGACAGGCTGCAGAAGTTCTTCTGTTTGAGAAAGCATATCCATTAAAACCAAAGCAAACAGGACGTCAGCAGGAAACGGTTCCCGATAGAGCGTGTGCCGTGTGACGTAGCGATCGGAAGTGTTCGCCGATTGGCTGAATTGTGGTGACGTTTTTGTAACGTTTGCGGTATGAAAGCAAAATAGATTTGAATTATATTGTGAGTTATTCACTAATTTTGTAAGTAATGCATAATTTCGGAACGTGGTTTAACAAAAAAAAAAAAAAGTAGCCAATATATCAAATGTCTTATTAGGATGTCCAACACAACAGTGTCTGATTTGTATTTAATACATGATAATAATGCTGATAAAATAAGAGGAAAGAAAAAAAGAGACAAAAAAAGGGGAGGACACAAAAATAAAGCATATTACAAAAGAATATTAAACAGCACAAATTCTGGAAGTTTTTTATAAATTTAAGTACAAATTCAGTTCTTGTTTGAAGAGGTGGGTTTACTTTTTGAATATTTACATTTATGGATATAAAACTGTCCGATAAATAAAAGGTTTATACAAAAAAAAAATTGATTTGATTAGATTCTTAATATAAAACCCAAAAAGAATGTGTCTAAGATGAGAAAAAAAAACTATACATTTTGGACAATCAATGCATTACACTATTATTGAGCCATAATTTGTGTACTGTCTGAAAGATTGTTTGTGTGTTGGATCTTCTGTTAAAACTGCAAATAAAAATAATAATAATGCTAATCAATAAGGAGGAGTTTTATGTGACTGTATATTTGGTTCTCACGTAATTTTTGAACGTAAAACAATCCAACATTTAGGTAATTTGCAGATTATAGTAAGTGGGGTCAGTGGTTTCAGTTGTCACACCCTAAAGACTGAGTATAGAGTATAGAGAAATGTATTGGCATTTAATAAAGTGAACAAAAACACCATTATGTGCGCATGTATGCATATGTTCATCATGCAGTTTTGGAGACATCTTCCAGTGAGTCAGCAAAAGTTAAAAATCAGAGACCACAATTTTTTTTAATTGGACAGAAAATGTTTATTTCCCCATTCAAAGAATTTAAAGAAAGGATTACTGAAAAACAAATTACCAAAAAAAAAAAAAAGAAGAGGGGGAGGAAAAGCAATGCTTCAGCAGACTTTCTGAAAATCATAAGCTAAATCATTTGTCCTTTTAAATCTGACTAAAAACAATTCTTTAAACAAAAAGAAATCAAAAAGTAAAAAAAAACTTTTAAAGTCTAAAAAAAAATCTTTGTGCATGTGCACAAAATAAAATATATTAAACAAAACTATATTAACACAAACTTAAAATCAATGTTAAATGAAAAAATTAAAAATAAAAATTAAATTAAAAAAAAGATACCACGGTCTTGGAGGAACACAGGTCTGCTTGGCAGCATATTACAGTGACAGGAGCAAATGCATGCGTGCACTAATTTAGAAATCAAGGCTTTTCCAATTCTAAATGCTTAACAGCATGTTAAAATAGGGCTCCACTTCGCATTTACACTTTTTTAAATCTAAGGTTAAACTTGAGTTCTCTTTAATTAAACGTTGAAGTAGGTCACATCCCATTTTAAACAAAGTTTTCCAAATCTTTGAAATACGTCTAAATGTTGGAATATAGGCTTTTACAAAAAAAAAAAAAAAAAAAAAAAAAAAAAAAAAAAAAAAAAAAAAATATATTAATAATAATAATAAACAAAAATCAAGTAAAATAAAACAACCCTAGAGGGTGGAGCAGCTTACAAAAACGTATACGTTTTAAAAATGAGATTGTCAGAGCTAGTGTTTAATGATGAGAGAAGAAACCTTAAGATGCAATTGTCTTTTCGTAGAGACGAACATGCATATTGCTTTAACAGGCATTTAAAACCAGGACAGCAGCTTAAGCATGATCAAAACAACTAAAAAAGAAGGGAAAAAGATTTGGAAACCCTTTCCTAAACCCCATCAACAGAGCAAATGTACTTCCAATTACATGATACTTAAAATCAAAATTACATTTTTCCATTTTAATTCAACTCCTTATAACCTATACTGCACGTTTTCACACAATTCATCAGTCTGTCTGAAAGAACAATTGCATATTGTGTAGAAGAACCTTACCACATTACATGCTATAACACTAGCTAATTTTCTTCGCTTAAAGTATACCCAGTGTTAAATCTAAGCTCATTAAAGAAACCGCTTTTTCTTTCATGTGATATTTAGATTGTCCTTACACAAGCATTCTTACTCATAACTTCAATAGATTCCCATCTTTGAGGGGGGAACCTGACAGTCCTTATTAGAGAAAGTGCTTATCAATAACGCCAGTAACTAAAGTTCCTTAAGAATTATAGTTATTTAACTCCCTATCTTTTAATTTAAAAGCAGCGAAGGCAAACACTCTCTACAGTGAAGGGTTTCTTAGATCAATCTTTACATGTGATGTTTGCAACACAAAAGGAATAATGCTTAAATACAGATCACGTCGATCAAACCGGAAAAAGATTACTTGTTAGTCACTTTGTAAAGAAACCTCACTGGCCTTCTTTCTATGCATTTTAGACAAACAAAAATAGGAAACAAAACTAGGCATCCGCTTATTGAAACATCGTAAAATCAGCAACTGCATTATGGTTCCTTTACTGGCTAAAGCAGAATTATCAATACACAAAGCAGTTTCTTCATGGAATGAAAATAATGTGTCACCGCAGAAAGAAATTAAGCAGGCAGAAAATACAGAAATATGTACTTATGTCATAATGATTGCATGCTTTTGTCATTAGCCAACACTTAAAACTTGTTAAACATAATTACCAGTGAAACTAACAACTTTTAACATGAAAGTGCACCCAAAAATGAAATTTTGCATAAAACATAAAAGTGGATAATGACTACAGCATTTTTTTTTTTTTTTTTTTAAATAAAAAAAAAAGGTATAAGAATATACAATAAAAGTTAGTAAGGTTTAAGTACATCTTATGTTAAATAAATGAGCAATATTTTCAGTGAATAACTACCTAAATTTCAATTTTTTTTTTTTTTCACACAAACCATTGCATGGCTTCAGACGACTTGGAATACACTGCATAACTACTTTTAAATGCTAACATTTGTCCCATTTGGAGATATAATCCACTTTTTTTGTTTTATGCAAGAGAGTAATTGTGCTAACCAACATTAGTTTTGAGTGACAAGGGTGAAACTTTTCATTTTTGGGTGATCTCTCTCTAAGAAAAAGCTTCAGGCAGTCTGCCTTAAGCATGTATGCCGCTCGTTGTGTTTTCTGTGTGTGTGTGTGTGCTTTTGGCATCTAGCTGAGAAGCCATGCTGTGCTAAGGCTGGACTACTGAATGGCGTCATTTTGTCCAATAAGCAGCTGGTGAATCTTGCCTGAACGATCCCTCCCTCCCGATCAAGATCCCTGAGCTTCAGGTTTCATTCCCGTTCTGAGCGAGTAAGAAGCCAAAGTGTGACAATAAAAAGGTTGATTTCACATTAACTCTCTCAAAGTCGGAGGAAGTGGGATCACTCCAGATCACAAACCGTCATACGTCTTTGGCTCCAACAGCAGGTAGTTCCCACAAACAGACAGTAACCCTCCCGTAGATTTGACCTGCAAGAAAATCAAAAGGTTGCTCAATGCTTCCCCAGCTTTATTTTGATATTTTACTTTATCACTGAGGTTATTCTCACCTAATAGTAGATTCCCATGTCAGCTGGAGCGGCATCTACACACCATAGCAGGCTGAGAGTCTCTCCTTCAGCTGTGGTGGAAACTGTTCTGAGAACTGCTGCCAGTTATCCTCGCCAACCTGATCCTTGAAGCCGTGTAAAATCTAGAGAGGATATGGACGAATACTGTTGAAACAGTGCTTCTATCTTGGCCAACTGTAAACCCATCAAATCAAAGTTTATAATTACTGAAGAAGCGTATTTGTACCTTGTAGAACATGTCCCTCAAATCGTCTTTTGGATTAACCCAGGAGGCCACAGCATCACAGAAAAAGATGAAGTCCTGTGCAAAGAAAAAGGGAAGAAAAAGAAAAGGAAAAAAAAAAAAAAAAAAAAAAAAGTTTATTATAGCCAAACTGTAACCTTTAAACCAACAATCAAAACTAGGGAATCATGGGAGAATGATTTTAGGTAGGAAATTCAGGTAGCGGACTTGAAAGCTGTATGTGAGATGCCCTCTTATCTTGCCAATAACTTATTTCTACAAGATATGGGACACTTTTCTCACTTATCTCGGTGGAAGAAACATTTACTAACCTTGGGAATACAGAATTTAGCATGGAAAGGTAGAAAGATCGCCCCCATTATATTGCATTACCATGTTTATATTGCTTCCATTTATACTTTCTCTTTTTATTTATATAATTTCTTATAAATTTAAGTTCATGTCCATATTTATCAACTTGTACAGTTTGTTTTGGATTAGTGAAATCCCTGTTAAAAATGTCAAAACCTGCAATAAATACAAACAAAACAACCCACATTTATTTAATTAATTGGGTTAAATAACACTGATTATTTACAGTTTAATGGAAGCTACTCCCATAATTCACACAGAGTCATGGGGTGTAGGAGAAAAAAAAAAATACATAAATTATATAATATTTATTTATATATCTTTTATTTCTGATATTGCTATACAGCATGAATGTCATTGTTTTCTAAAATGTAAATATGTTTTATTAAATTATTAATTTTAACATTACATTTCAAATGACGTCCATTTGGATTATGGATTTGGTCTTCCCTCACCTGTACGACTCCTCCCGGATTTACCCCAATCATTATGCAAATGCCCCTGAAGGCTGAGTCCTTCTCTTCATTGTCCCGGATGTTTCTAAGTGACGTGCACCTAGGTTGAAAAGAGAAAAGGGGGGGGGGGGAAGAAAGGAAGGAAGAAAAAAAAAAAAAAAAAAAAGGGCCTGTTAAAGCAGAGGTTTCTTAGACCTAGTAGTTTAAGACGCATGAAAACAGAACTAGTTCACACAGGGTTGAGATGCACTCAATGGTTTAATCAACGTCTTACCAGGGGCGAATAAACTGTGGCAACAAGGGGGCAACTTCCTGTGGACACACGTATCCCAGTCGACCAATCGTAATGGCTGTTTCACAAGCAAAAAAAGGGAAATGAGCGCGTCTCAGTTCCAAGCTAAAAATTAGCAGCAGTCAAAGCCACACAAATCAGGAGAAGAGTTTCTACAGGTAATTCAGGTTTCGAATGTCTGTTTTAGAGTTCATCATATATTCAGTGTGATTTTATTGCAGTGATTGTGTGAATTGTTCATGCTGGATCTAATCACCTGTGTTTTCCAGTAGAGTTTTAGGTGTATTAGGTCGGTTGATGATCTCCACAAGGTTATTGAGAACCAAGGCCACAAAAGGCTGCATCTCTGTTCCTGGAAAAACACCAGACAAATGGAATAAGAAATGATATAAGACCAGGGGATTCCTTAAATGTGGCCCATTGCCTAAAAAAATGATCTGACTGATGTATTCAATGCTAAATTAACTGCTGAATGGAGAATCACAATCTGGAGTGTAACAAACCCATTTCAAATGCTTTTTCCTTGCATCTTTTCCTGCACTATCCAACATCATGAAATAAATAAAACACACAGCTCTGTCCTCATTTTTAAAAGCAAAACGTTTTAATTTAGCTTGAAGGATTAATTAGAAATTCAGTTAATAAACTTATTTACTTGGTTTGTTTTTTGTTATCTAAATGTAATAACAGTCATACTTTGAGCATAGCTCTCCAAAGGCCTTTTGTGGCTAAACATATAGCAAAAACATAAATAGAAATTGTAGAGAAGTATAAGTTATACAAGTACAATGTTTTATATTTGTATTTTTTTTATATGTAGTGGTACTAATAAATGTCAGTAAGTAAATAAGCAAATAATAAATATATTTATTTGCCTATTTGCAAAGCAAATAAATACATGAGCAAAAAAAAAAAAAAAAGTGCGCGTGTAATACTATCTACAAAACAAAATGAATGGCTGCCCAAAACACAGGACAGATATCAGAATCACAATGCATTACATGCTATTCAGAGAAAATATTTTGTATGTGGGTGGGAGTTGTGTGTGCATAAACACTCACCCATCTGAATAGCAATCTCTCCGATGGCCCATGTGGCATTGTTGCACACAGATATGAACTCAGGGTTGAGATTGACACCCAGGACAGGCATGAACTCAGCTGGAGGGGGTAAACGAACAACAATGACAAACTGACCAGCACAACACACACACACACACACACACACACACACACACACACAAGCAACAGCTAGCATGAGAAACTGGCTCTCCAATTGTCAGGCTTTACTCAGTATATCCAAAAAAAAAAAAAAAAAAAAAAAAAAAAAAAAAAAAAAAAAAAAAAAAAAACAACTCACCGATGCATGGCTTCACATGAAGGAAACACGCCTTCGTCAAGTCTCCAAGCAGAGCGAACGAACTCTGTCGCACTTCTGGCATGGTGTCCTTTAATTAGATGACAGATGTAGCATTTAGGCTTTGTTCATACAGCACACAATTAGCTTTTCTATTACCGCGATTCTTTTACTTTATACTTATATAATGGCTATTATTGTTCATTAAAACTGACATAAAACGAGACAGCTGTGTTTTATGTTTCATTTAATTTTATTATACATATAGCAAAGATAATCAGTGTGTGTGTGTGTGTGTGTGTGTGTGTGTGTGTGTGTGTGTGTGTGTGTGTGTGTGTGTGTATGTATGTATGTAATATATATATATATATATATATATATATATATATATATATATATATATATATATATATATATATATATATACACACACACACTGCCTGAACCACATTAATGTTTCATATTTTTAAAAAGAAAATGAAGAGACAGGATTGTGTTTATGTTGCATTTTATTTTATTATCCAGCGAAGACAGTATGTGTGCACATATTGCCTGAACCACATTGTTTTTTATTTTTTTTTAAATGAAGGGTTGTGTTTTATTTTGTGTTTTGTTACAAATATGCAGTGATAATCAAGTATGTACACGTCGCCTGAACCACATTTTTGTGGTTATTAGTCGTTTAAGATTTTTAAAATGAAAAAGAAAAGAGTGGTGTTTTATCATATTTCGTTTTGTTGTTAATATACAGTGAGGATAACCAGAGTAGCCAAGGCGAGGTAAGTGATGTTATCAAGTACGTTGCGGTTTCTTTTTGCAGAATTACCGTACTTTCATCGCCCCGTCCTTGGGAGTTTGTAATCCTGAGTCGAACTTGCCAAGACCAAACTTCCAAGGACGCAAGTCCAAACTTTGCATACTTGGTATTGAGAAACGCCTAAAGATTTGACCATGATGTAAAGTGTAACAATCACCAGGCTGTTGGCACCCTCTGCAGGAATGTGTTATAATACACATAAGTTGACATATACATATATTACAATAAGTTAAAACCACGATTACTTATGATAATATTTATATGTAATATTTGCAAGTGTATATTAAATACAGTGTATCATTGATATACTATTAGGTTTTTGTTAATATTTTGAATTAATTTTATATTTTGTGTTTTAAATGCAATTTTAATTACAGTTTTACCAATTTTGTTGTGTTTGTCTTTTTTTAATGTTTAATAATTTTAATTAATTTGTTTATTATGTTTAGTTTTAGTTTCAGGTATTGTAGCACTTAAGGATAAACTAAACCAGACTACAAGACCACTAACCGATCTGAGTTGGATATACTTTGGGCTTAGATTTGAGCTGAATTTGTGAACAAAACCTTACAGATACACACCAGCCAATCCCAACTGATTTAACCGTACCTGCATGCACTGGAAGAGCAGGGTCATGATGTTGCTGCGGGTGACCAGCTGTTCTACATGAGCTCCGAGTCCCTCGGCCAGACCGCTGAGCAGATCAAGGGCCACAATCATGAAGTCTTTATCAGGGGCCTCATACTGGTCAGGGTGCTGGTTATACATCTACAACAAGAACAGGACGGAAAAAATCTAGGGAATGAACCAAAGACAACATGCTATGGTGTTCATTCTCAAACAAGCATGCATGTTGACTGACCATAGCTTGAGCGAGGTTCTTCTGGACCAGGGTGACACAGCGCTGGTAAACTGGTTCACAGTAAGGCAGGAAACCACTCTGCAGTGCTGTGGCCACTGAAGACAGACACTACAAGAAAAAGTGACAAATTCTTAAGACATTTCATTCTTTGAAGTATGAATACCACACAATCCAAAAGGGCGGAACTAGTTTACCTCCAACAAGGGGAACAGATCCTTGTCTTCATCTTTTAACTCGTTCCATTTCTGAATCAGAGGGGGCATGAGCTTTTGGATGTATTCCTGCTCAACCAAAAAAAAAAAGTAACATTTAATTAAAGATGAAAACGTTCAAGATTCATGTTCATGCTTAAAATGAACATGATCTTACTGGCTGGTTAAGATGGTGTCCAACAGAGTCAGCAAGTGTTCCAATGGCATCATAGAGGATCAACAAGTTCTTATGCTGGTACTTGCCGAAGGCAAACACCAGTGTGTCCAGAATAAAGCTCAAGTAGGGAACCAGCTCTGTACAGGCCTCCTCTTCCAGGGTCGCAAATGCGCTGATGGAAATAAAAACCAAAGAAAAAGGATCTGCATTAGCTCAACGTGCCAACACATCTTCAGAAACGCCTTTCCTAACTGAAAGGCGACTGGTTAACGTTATTTCAGCATGGAAATGTGAAAAATTGATCTAAGTGATCTGGTTTAATGCATTTAAGAGGATTTTAGAACTTATTTTAACTTTAAACGTGCAACGTTTATAAAATGGTATGTCAAGCGAGAGACACTGCAAAAGAGGCAAGAGTTACGGTTAAAGACATCCATCCGTCTAGCTTGTGAAGTTTATAGCAGGGGTCCTCAACTGGTTTGGCCATGGGACCCACATTAAGCCATGGTCAAGTCGCATACACACACAAACTCACAAAATACAGCAATATTTTAAGCCAAAATAAAGAGTTTTTTATTATTAATATTATTTTATATAATATTATAAAATATATAAATATTTTTTATTATTTTTATTTATTTATATATATATATATATATAAAAAAACAACAACCACTCTATTTTGGCTTAAAATATCGTATTGTGAGTTTAGCATCATGATTTGTATCAAATCGTGACATGAGTATTGTTACACCCCTAGCAGGCATGGTTGGACAGACATGTAGGAGCCGGTCTGGATGGTGTACTCTTTCAACAGCGGGTCAAACGCACCTGCAGGCAGCCTCTTGAACCCTCTTGTTGCTGTCGAGGATGCGTTTGAGCAGCTCGGTCATGAGGGGTTTGAGGTAGGAGTCAGGCGGCTGGCTGACCACCCAGTGTGCATAGCGACTCAGAGTCCAGCAGGCGATGGAGCGGACCAATGCTTTCTTATCAGAGAGACACTGGATCAGGTGAGGAATTAACTCAGGCAGGTACAGTACCATATCCTGCATACAGCCTGGGGATGAGAGAGAGAAAAGGGTCAGAAGAGTCAGACCGCCATTCAAATATTTTTGCAGGGTGTACACTACGGTTCAAAAGTTTGACGTCAGAAATATATCTTTTGAATGAAATTAACACTTATTTAGCAAGGTTGCATTTAACTGATAAAAAGTAACAGTAAAGACATTTCTAATGTTTTTAAAAAAAAAATGTTTTTTAAAGACATCTATTTCAAAAGAATCGCAGTTCCTTTATACTTTCTATTCAAAGAATCCTGAAAGAAGAAAAAAAAAAAAAAAAAAAAAAAAAAAAAAAACAAATTAGAATGATTTTTAAAGGATCATGTTACCCTGAAGACTGGAGTAATGATACTGAAAATTAATTTTCAGGAATAAAAATTACATTTTCAAAATATACCAAAAAAAAAATTACAATTTTCAAATTGTAATAAAAATCTCACAATATTACTGTTTTATCTGCATTTTTGATCAAATAAACACCGTCTTGGTGAGCAGAAGAGACTTTTTTAAAAACATTATTAAAACTATATATTATATATTTTTTATATATAAAAAAAACTGACCCCAAACTTTTGAACAGAAGTATAATGTGCATAGTACACAGATTATTTAGTATGCATTTAATATAGGGGTGGGAGTTACCAAGGTCCTAAAGATACAACATAATATAATAATGTTGTAATTAACTGTGCTATATTGTGATCTTGTGTGTATATTGTGAACTTGTTTTGCTGCCAATTTGGATTTTAAACAGAAATGGTGTGCGTGTTCATCCATTTTACAGATTTGCCATGAATGACTGCCAATCTTTTCCCCAAAAGTGAAAATTGTACCAAAAAATAAGTCACTTTTTTGTGAGAATAAAACCGTATTGATAAGTAAAATTACAATACTTCACCCCTATTTAAAAAAAACAAAACAAAAAAAACAAATGACCTTTTACACTTGACAAAGTGACTAGATTAAATTGCTACAAAAAAAAAAATTAAAAAAAAAATTAAAAAAAAGCAAAACTTACCAAATTGCACCTTGAATTAAATATGCTAACACTATCACATGACCTCACTATATCGCATACTACTGTTAAACAAAATATTTCAGTCTTTTTAAAAATAGTAGGCAGCACACAGCACATACAGTATTTAGTAAGCTGTATTCTAGCATTCAAGTCAGAACAAAGCCAAGGTTTAGTAGAAAGAGGGTTACATTTTACACGTACTCTCATCCAATGTACCATACCTTCAGCAATGGCTCCAAGCACCAGGATACCAGACTCTTTAACGACCCAGTCTGGGTGGAACAGCAGTTCCTTCAGCACAGGGAGCAGGTGGGGCAGCAACTCATCCCGAAACACATTTGCCAGGACATCAAGGGCGGCTGCCGAACACTTACCTACAGAGCAGAGAACAGTGTAGCACACACGGTTAGACCTCTCGGATTTCTCCAAGCACCAATCTAACGGCAAGCTTTGTGGATCAGACAGTATGAGTAGAGAAACATCACTGGCATTCATGATATTTATGAGTGTAATCATCTCCACAGAACACACCAAAATTTTTATATTTGCTTATGAATAGGCAAAAGGAAAAAAACACTTACGTAGATTCCAGTCGGAGAGACTGTCGTCGTCGTCGTCATCATCATCCTCACTGTCCTCTCCTTCCTCCCCTTCATCACCCTCGTGCCGAAGGGTGACCGTACGAGACTTATGAAAGCGAGGCTTTATGTCCTGCTCGTTGTCCGGCACAGCCTCGTCTTCCTCCACATCACCCTAAACGGGAAGTAGAAAGTCACTGTGTGATGAAACACAGCTGGGCAATTCTGGACAGCAATGACTGCGAGTCGAAGGCCTTGGGTCAGACAGTATGAATACTTGAAAATCATGAAGAACATCAGGATAATAAATATCATCACACCTGTGGCCAGACTGATGTAGAACTTCTTATGAAGCAAAGTAACTAACCTTTAACAAAATGATGTCGATCTCAGAGTACTTCATCCCGTTCACCAGAACAGGAACTAGTCTACGGGAGATGATTAAAGACATGAAGTCAAATTAGTAATCAAGATATCTGAGGTATAGATGGATGTGATGGTCAGAGGATATTAAACAAATAATAAGGGCACCTCTGACAAAGCAAACATGAGAATTTCTATTGCAATAAACAGGAAGTTCTGACGCTAAATACCGTATAGAAATAGAACAGTAGAAATTCTGCTATATTGTTTATGCTGCAGCTATTTTCAGGGTTCGTACACATTTCTACCAATAAATTTCCATGACTTTTCGGCAAATATTCATGACCTAACTTTCCATGAAACGTCTGTGTATAGGCTACATGTAAAATAAGAATAAAAATCCATGTTCAAATGTCAAATCACAGCATATCTTAAATTAACAACAAGCTATGAGGTTTAATACAAAAACACTGACACACCAGTAAGATGGTTAGATAAAATACTGTCTGACCCTAGCAATGGATTAACACACATCAATGGGAGGCAACAATGATAAATAAGTAAATGAAAGTGTCCAGTAACACTGACAGTAACTTTACAAGGTGGCAGTTCCAGAGACAAAATTTTGGAATACAAAATTGGGTAACTAAGAAGATTTTAAAACATCTTTGCCTCCTATTAACCATTCATCTCATTGGAAAACCATCAATCACTAACAAGATAACGTCCCTGTTTGAATTCCCCAAAAACAGTCGAGTTTATTTTTTAATTTCTGCAATTTACACCTATACAAACTGCAACTGCCAGACGTTCCCCCATGCCAGGGTCAGGAATTAACTTTTCCATTTAGGGGCTCCTCGCAATTGATTTCCAGGAGCATTTTATTTATTTAGAAGAATTTTTAATGATTACATGTGTTGTCGTTTGTCAAATACTTAAATTTAACCAATACTTAAATCAGAGTACTATACAGACTGTTACCAATAAACTATTATCATTAACAAAAGCAATCTTTACACTGCTAAGGTGGAACAGAAGCTGCAGCTGAAATTGCATAAATGTTTATTTACACAGACTGTTCAATGTTACTCAAATTATAAAATTAACAGGAACTCTTTACAGAGTCATTGTCAGTTAATGCTCTTGATATTGTAATAATGATTATTAATGTCGTCGATTATTAGATAAATGAAATGTTTTTGTGTTTGGGGAAACTGCACGTCATATTCTGACTACACAGTGACACATAAAACGATCTTACAACCATTTATGAATTATGTTAATGCTTTTTATGCATTATAAAATAAAGACTTCATATGATCTTACCAGCATGATGAATAAATTATATGAACTGGAATGAACTGTAAACAGAAAGGGAGTAGAGAATGTGGCCGATCGTGAAGCTGTCCATAACTTGGGTCTAGCGCGAGTTTAAGCACTCAAAAACTCCCGTTAAAATCATGGAAGCTGACTACACCGCGACATGAATCTCTTACATCCAATCTGCACTTTGTGGTTTATGATAGGAGAATTAGTGAGTTTCAGTCAGAATTGAACAAAACTCTTCGTTTCAGCGATGACTAATCTGAACACCTCTGATTGGCCATCATGCTCGACAGAAACGTGTGTGATTGGATATAATGCTCAACGCACAAAAGGGAAATCTGACAATGCGGCAGTCAGGTGGATCGAAGGAACGAAGTATGTTTACTAAGTTTCAAAGTTTGTTTAACCAATAGTATCACTTAAACATATATTCTATTACATAAATATTTTGAAACAAATTTCCATGACTCTTTCAAAACTTTCTGGTTTATTTTTCCAGAACTTTTCCAGGCCTGGAAATTGCCATTTTAAACTTCCATGACTTTTCCAGGTTTTTCCATGACCGTACGAACCCTGTATTTTAAAATGTATTAAAATGTAAAAAAAAATTTAAATGAAGGAAAGGGTTTCATTACATGATTTTGGTAACACTTTACAACAAGGTTTCATTAGTTAACTACATTAGTAAATTAACTAATAATTAGGGCTGGGTATTGACAAATTTCACAATTCGATTTCCATTCACAAGCTTTCGATTCGATTCCGATTTCCGTTCAATTCAATATCGATTATTTTGGATCGGCTATAAAATCACATACATGGCAAATTTTGTCAAGGAGAAAAAAAAAAAAAAAAAAAAAAGAAAAAAAAATTCTCTCAGCTAACGCTGTAAACTATACATGGGTGTCAGTTGGTACAACATTACTATAATATTTAAGGTTAAAATTAACTTATTTGCATACAATTACATAGTCATTTCTACTCTAATTCTTTCTTTGAAATATAAACATTTAAATGGCGGCTGTCATAACTTTATTGATTTAGCCAAACATGCATAAAATATTGAAGAACGTTAAAATTTATAATGAATATATAATGTGGTGCATATATTTATCAAAATGCTCCTAGAGTTCATTTTTCTAGCTGACTAACGAGTTTATGGTAACTGGATGTTTTTTCTGAGGTAAACGTGACGTTACATGACATTGTTTACGAGCTGTTTTACTGACGTCTTTCCGCGGTTGAAACACTAAGCGATTACATGTGTCTCTTTTAACATACCTTCAGATGTTCATTCATGTTTATTTCACATTGTAACTGGTATTAAAGTGGATGAGATGACCAGTTCAAGTGGGCTCCGCGCTGCCGCTTCTCTTGAACTGAGGCGCTACAGCGACCTGTCACGCATTTCAACATTTACTAATACATTATTAAAATCAAAAGTTGTATGTGTTAACATTAGTTAATGCACTGTGAACTAACATGAACAAACGATGAACAGCTGGACACTAACAAAGATTAACAAATACAGTAACAAATGTATTGCTAATGGTTAGTTCATGTTAGTTAATACATTAACGTTAACAAATGAAACCTTATTGTAAAGTGTTACCATGATTTTTATACATTTAAAAAAATATCGGTTGATCTCAGCTATTTTAAATGTCTTAAATTTGTATTATAAAAAGTGCCAACTTGAGATTCTGTACTGTTTGTACCGCAGCTATTTTTAATGTTTAAAATGTAAATGTTTTTAAAGGGAAAAAACTAAAAAGAAAAATGATTAATATTAAAAGGAATACAATACAATCAAATATATAATTGTAAGTCATTTTTGTATCAACTGTTCTCTCAGATTCCTGTGATTTATCCATCATTGCATTTTATTATAAAAGACAAAAAAAATTCTTGTGACACCTGGAAATAATTCACACTACAGAAGTTAAACTGGCTGCTAATGCCTGGCTGAGTTTTATGATGACCAAGCATCATTTGGACTTGGTGTGAAGCAAAGGGTCAAGGTTTGGCTGGTTATCATGATCCAGTTAGCCCCTGCTGGTAAATGTGCTAACTGCTGCAAAAAGCACCTTCTTGACTTCTTGATTCACAACCATTCAAACGCAGCCATGTATTCCAACAGATTAAAAATAAAAGTAATATGTAATGTACCATACTTCAATCACAATGTGTAGGTTTTTTACTTCAATTAAACAAAGTTTTACCCAGGTTATCCAACTTTTGAGGAGGCTCATAAAAGCATAAAACAGACTTTGTCCCCATCTTCATGTAACATTTTGCGGTTTTTGGCATCTTGAAGCAAATACACTTATTGCATGACTCTTACAAGGAAAGACAAAGGTCACTTACTGTGCGAGGTGTCCAGAGAGGACATCCTTACAGATGGGCTGCTCAGCCAGCGTAAGCCAGAACTCACAGGCCTCCAGAGCCACGTTCTCATCCGGGTCCTGCGTGCGCTGCAGCATGTACTGCAGGAACAATCAATTTCATCAGATCATCATCTCTGATTGGTCAAGATGTACACCACTACTGGGTCATCAAGTTCTTCTTACCTCAACGATACTGCGCATGTGAGGGATGAGTCGGTCAACTCGCACCTCCAGCAGCATGACGAGAGCCCTGCACACGTTCTTCCGCACCTCTGAGTCCTCGTCTGCGGCCAGCGCAAACAGACTCTGGAGTGACAGGCAAGGAGGAAAATAAATTAAAACACTGCGATTATAGCACAGCTTATTTAGCGTATTTGAATGGTTTCACATGGGGACGCAAGGTCATTAACATTTACAGGTGGCTAGTCAGTGATTTTATTGCAGATAGAATCCAAAATGTGTGTTTTGCTCCCACTTTCTCATCTAGTTTCCTGACTAATAATATTAACAAACACTCTACATTATGTAGAGAATAAAGGTCCTTGCACACTGAGCCCGAAATTTTTGTATGCGTTTTTCGTATTAGTCATCCTAAAAATTCGTCTTGCAAAAAAAAAAAAAAAAAATACAAAACGGAGTCTTCAAGCAGTGAGGATGATTTTGTTGTCCTCTCTCTTCTTAAAAAGAGAAAAAGAAAGGAAATAATGGGTCCATCCAAACTTGAGATTGCGTGGAGAGGAAGGAGAGTTCCACCTCCTTATCAAGGAGCTACGGGATTATCCCGAACGATTCAAAGTTTACTTCAGGATGTCAGTGGCTCAGTTGAATGCTTTGTTAGCGATACTGGAGCCACATATTAAAAAGACGCCCACCAATTTTGTTTGTAGTACAGTTTATCATTCAACTTTGTTTGTCATACAGTGCTTTGTGCAGCGAGACGAAGTGGATTAATTTGTCAGACGAGGCGTTCGCTTGTACTGTGTCTCCGAATTGTCAAAAAATTAAAAAAAAAAAAAAACTCAACATGCTTGCTACAGATGCGAAAAACAGAAAATCGAACCCGATCCAAATTTTATGACGGACGAAAGTTTTGGAGGCAGTGTGTAAACATGATTGACAACGTGAGGTCGCATTCATTTTTTAACTTGCGAAAATTTCGGACTCAGTGTGCAAGGACCTTAACTCAAACGTTTCTTTCAAAAGCTAAAACAGTGAAATTGTTAAACAGTCTATAATGTTTTTTTTGGAGAGATTTTGGTAAAGTTTGTATTTGTTAAACTACATTTTAGTGTCCATCCCAATATGAATACGTTTTATACCATGGAAATGTATTTTTACAGACATCCCCTATGAGAAATAATCACTATCCAAATAGGGCATATAATGGTAATAAAATGATTATTAAATCCAGCATGTTCACACTGCAGGTACCTCAATAAAGGTGTCAATGTTGTCCATCAGGGCTTGTGCTCTTCCAATGATAAACTGGTTCACACAGGCAATAGCATGAGACCTACAGAACCACATGAACAACCATTAGACTCGCATAAGCCAAAGTTTTATTCCAGGAGAGAATTTGAGACATGAAATATAAGCCCATCCTTCCCTTCAGACTGACCTGATCTTGGGGCTGCAGTGTTTGAAGAACTGCAGGAACTTGGGAATCATGATGTTGAGTGGTCGGTTCAGAGCGTCACTGTCCAGGAGCTCAGATGAGTCCTCGCAAATCTTTTGTAGAGCTCCAAACGAGCCCTGTGTGTGAATGAGACCAAACTAAGATACAACTCACACCTGTGAGGAACATTTCTGGATGCGATACAGAAAGCATCATGGCCACTTTGCCCATGTCTTGCATTATTTCCAAACACATTTGCATAAGAAAGTGCTAGCCAAAATAAGAGGAAAAGCAGGATAAATGAACGAGAGGACAAAGACTTTAGTTTATCTTCGAAACACAAATTAAGGTTTTTTTAATGAAATAAGAGATTTCTGTTCCTTCATTAAAAGTCTATTCACCCAAATGACCTGAAGGGGGTGGATTTACAATCTGTACCTATTCTGGTATTTATGTTATAGGTCTGTATTTGGTATCAGAGGTGAATGACCCATGTCAGGAATGCAGTGTTTACTCATTTAGACTGGCTTCCAGAGAATAAACATGTACTTGTTTTGTACTCAATTTGTTCATACAACCAAATTAAATCAAGTTATATTTTGTAGAAAGAGAATTGTAAGTTTAAACTTTTATTAATTTTATTCTGCTGTTCTCATGTTAGCTGTATGAGAAACATAAAGACAACTGTGTCTAAGGTCATGAAGGCATTACATGTATCCACTAACACATTTGCAGACTTGGTATGCAGGACTGTATATTAACCTTTTTTGCACATAGCACTGGTGCTACAGCGGTTGAAAGTTTTGTAGCACAGGCCAAACAACTGTAGCACATGTATAAAACATCTGTTACCATGTCTGAAAAATGCGAAAAATGCAAAAAATGCTATAAAATACAAAACAGTATTTAAGAATAAATAACAATTATTATTATATTTTACAGAAAACCATAAATCATTAGAAAGGTCTAAGGTTTTATTATAAAATATTAAATTATGATAAAAACTGACTAATGTCTTAATTTCAGGAAATCTTATGCATCCACTGAGAGAATAAAAAGTAGCCTACTGTACACCGCAAATCTATCACTGTACAGCATATTATAAAATAATAAAATTTCTGCCTCATTCTGTGATGTGAAGCATGTCAGATCACAAAAGTTAGTTATTTCAAACACTCGGCTAATTGTTAACAAACAGGTTTGTAAACGCTTCTCATTACAAGTTTGGAAAGATGTTTGGCAAATGTTGCTTTTGGCTTTTCGCAGCGTTGGGTCTGGTTTCACACTCAACTTGACTCACCCTGACGCATCTGCATTTATCTCATCAAAAACGTGCACGCTGCGTGATAGAAAACAGGCTGCGGTAAATATTGGGTTTATTAATTTGGTGCTATTATGCGCAGCTGAGTAAACACTTGGGTTTACTGTATGTGCGTCACATGAAGGCGGCTTTCTGCTGCTTGCAAACAGACTCTTTTGAGGAGACAGTGGATTGCCATTCATTTGCCGCCCTGATTGCACTCGCTATGCGTGAATACACTGCAGGCTCACTCTCGCTCGTATCCAAGGTAAATCATCAACACTATCATCCCTTACATGTGTTTTATTGAACTAAATACATCGTAATCGGCTAAAACACATGGGCAGGTTACTTTTCTTCCTGAAGAAGTGCGCACCCGAGTCCGTTGCTTTCACATTCAAGCGAATCACGGCACAGTGCGAGTGCAACCGAACTCAGACCACATCCTTTAGGTAGTCTCCGGTTCAGTGCCTCTGTGCGCACCGAGCTCCGCATGACAGCTTTCACATTAGCAATTTTTCATGCGAACCGTGCCCCGTTTCGAACTAAACTGCCAATGACTCAATCTCACAGCGCTTGCAGAGATGGACACCTTTGCGATTTCAATCTCACTAAGGCAAATCGTGATTTTGGTTTAATTTCAGGCAATCGTGCAGCCCTAGATAACCTCACACAAGCACAAAACAAATTCTCACTTCACACAAACAAGCTCTGTCTCACATGCTAAACTTTATCGCACGCATGCTACTGTGGTAAATGTATTCACTGCACAGACTGATTTTTTCGTAGCACATGCGACGTCACACTGTACAGCCCTGGTATGTGTAATTCTTTTTAGGATTTATAGAACCATTGGTCACTATATGTTAAACTATGACAGTGCTCTGTGTGGACATAGTTTTCATGTTCTGTTCCAGTGAAGTCCTGACAAAAAACAGGCAACACCTTTTCCCTTCAAAGCGGAGTTATCTAATTGTGCTTGCAGGGGTTGGTTATTATTTTAAGAGGCATGTTACCCTGCCAAAGGAATAGCCTCCAGGAGAATTCAACAGCATCCCAGATGAGAAGAGTCCTTTTGGAAGTTATGACTCACCTGTGACACTTACCAAAGTTTCTTGCGTATACAGGACAACGAGTGTCAAATATAAATGTCTTTAAATGACCTCATATGCATAAACAGAAAACTATGTTCAGATGTTACTAAAGTTATCTGTACTGCTAACCTATCAGAACCTGTAAAAATGACATCACCCAGTTTCACAGACAAGGTTTAAGTCGAGTCCCAGACTAAAGTGCATGTTTGAGCGGTTTTAACTAAAAGCAACTTGCACTGACACATTTTAAAATATGTCAGTGACATTTTATTTGTCTCAAGATGCACACCAGTAATGTTTTTTCCTAAAGCACATATCGAAAAGCTACTTAAATGTCCTAATTGAACTAAGGCCTAATCCTGGCTTAATCTAAGCTCTATCTGTGAAACCAGACCTATAAGTATTAGTGTTTCTGTATCCTAAGTTAGTTTGAGGCTGGATCCTCATTTTCTACAGCCTATGGATGGGTGGAGAAGTTTGTCTTCAATAAACTGTCAAATGACTGAACTTCAACTTTGGCTCCTGGTCTTCATTGAGCATATTGGCCTCTTTGTGGAAGGACAGAAAGCTCCCAGATTTCATCAAAAAGACCTTAATTTGTGTTCCAAAGATGAACGAAAGTCATATAAGTTTGGAACGGCACGAGGGTGTGTAAATGACAATTTTTTTTGGGTGAACTATCCCTTTAAGGTGGCTATGAAGAGCGCAGAGGCAAGGCACAGACCTCACAGATGTTGTAATCCTCTGAGTTGAGCATGTTGCACAGCTGGGGCAGCAACTCAGGCCATGTCTGCAGCTCCCCTTTGGTGGAAATCGTTGTAATTAGGATACCTGAACACAGAGAGACAGGATTCGTCACATTTCCAGATACTGAGTGCATACTAGCAAGAGAACTATGCTAACTGCTAGCTGTAGGGATGCACAAATAATAAAAATTGTCCAATACCAATAAGCCAGTATTTATTTTCATGTTGTTAACCGATAAATGTACAAAATAAAACGTAAAAAAAAAATACCAATTTGTGAAATCTTAAAGGGGATGTCTAATGCATTTCATGCATTCTGACTTTACACCATTAAAGAGTTGGATTCTCATGCTAAACATGGTCAAAGTTTAAAAAAAAAAAAAAAAAAAAAGTTATTTTTGTGCCAAATACATAATTTGTATACATTTCGGAAAGTTTCTCAAATATGGCCCTGTATTACATCATAAAGGGCGGAATTCCTTGTGTGGGCACTTCTCCTGGATGAGCGTGTGCGCCCATCAACGTGCTTCGCTCGGGTTACGGAAGCTGTCGGCAGCGCTGTCATTTTGTTTTTAGAACACGAAAATCAACAAATGTCACCAAAGAAGTGTGTTTTGGGTTGTGAGGGAAAGATAACCTTGTTCAGCTTCCCAAATAACCCAGCGTTAAGGAAACAGTTGATGCAGTTTGTTTTTCCAGAGCAGCAACGGAGTTGTGCAAGTGAGTTTGTTCCCGACTGTGGCGAGGGGGGCGTGGTTTAGCGAAGTCTGTGACGGGAGAGAGAGGAGCTGGACACACAGGCTGGGACTTGAACAGGGAGAGGACGTGCAGAGAGGAACTGCCAAAGTGAAACCGTTGATATATCGCAGATGAAGTTTATTTAAGTGGTGCGATGTGCACCTTGTTTTGTGACCTGAGTTAAAGCAAATAAATACCTGTTTCAAGTTCCCAGCCAGTCGACCCCCTTGTCGTCTTCCCATATCTACGAACTTTGTTACATTGGTGCCAAAAACCCGGGAGGAAGAAGGCAAGGGGGTCGACTGAAACAGGTATTTATTTGCTTTAACTCAGGTCACAAAACAAGATGCACGTCGCACCACTTAAGCTTCATCTCCGATATAGCAACGGTTTCACTTTGGCAGTTCCTCTCTGCACGTCCTCTCCCTGTTCAAGTCCCAGCGTGTGTGTCCAGCTCCTCTCTCTCCCGTCACAGACTTCGCTAAACCACGCCCCCCTCGCCACACCGACATTTCGGTGACAAACGTTTTATAAACAAGGCCCAGTTCGACGCCAGATTTGCAGATTGTTTGAAACTGAAAGATGGAGATCCCGATCATGAGTTGGAACCACAGGCGGTGAGTGAAACTGCATCAAATGTCTGCGTAAGTGCATATAATGTAAACACGAACGTATAGTGAATCAAATGTTATCCAGGGATAATGCCATGATGTATTAAGTGTGTGTGCTTGTGACTCTTTAGCTCTGCCCACGGCACGCCTCCACGAGTTCGGCTGTTTTCGGAAAGAATCTATACAGCGCATCTGTCTTTTATAAATCTGATAAAACTAAAGACTCTTCGGAGATATGAAAGATGCAATACTACTCTATGGGTACTCAAGATTAACGAGATAACCGTGTGTGTTATGTACCCTTTAATTTAAGCATCACAATGTTATAATGTGCAGTATGATAAAGTAATATTCATTCTGATATTTGCTAAAAGATTACATTTAACATTGTTATTAAAAATAAGTGCAATTCATGTGGATGCTTGACTTACTCTAGAGCGCGCAGAGAGACTCACCGATAGTGGCGCGGATGAGAGGGGAAGGGTCTCCGATGTTGTTTAAACATTCCTGCTTGATGAAGTGTGCGACCGCAGGAGGGAAGTTCTGATAGTGAACCTTCACGTTGTTCTTCAGTATCAGACCGCTGAGAGATCGAGTGGGCTCATCTGTAGAGTGTGAAGAAAAGCAACCCATTCATAATCAGTCACATATAAAGACTGTCTGAAACCCTATGGAACAACACACACGTGTACTATGAGACAATGCAATAAGGTGAGTTTCACGCAAAAATAAAGCCAGACACCAACCTTCAGTTTTCAGCCTCGTCAGGACGAAAATGAGATAGTTGTTGAAATCAGGAAACTGATTCAGCTGCTCTAATTTCTGAGTGTAAAATTGAAGAGAATTACAGTTACTGTAATAATGGTTATGGACTATACATGAATAGCTGCAGCTCAACAGGCACACTGACACCATTTTTGTAAATGAAGCATATTTCACACACGTATACACACAAATCTGTTCACAATTGAATAAATAAGGGTGTAAATTTAAATAATGATATCAGTATTTTACTACAGTAACACCTCTGACAGGACTTATGTATAAAGTGCCCCTATTATGCTTTTTTGGATATTACCTTTCATGTAATGTAATATAGCATATTGTGAATGGTCTTTGAAACTTTGCAGACCTTTCACAAAGTGCATAACAAAAAAAAAAAAAAAGTTATTGTCTGCTAAAAGAAAGAACTGATTCTGAACGGTATACCGGTATGATGATACATCACGGTATGAGCATGTGAGATTATCATATAGTGCACAATTGCTTATGTACGTTATATATATTTTATTTATTTTATTTTTTTTTATTTATGCACGCAACTTTTTTCATTTTTCAATGGCTGTCCTCAGAGATCTAAGACTTTCTATGTACACAAAAGGCCTATTTCTCTCAAATATTGTTCACAAATCTGTCTAAATCTGTGTTAGTGAGCACTTCTCCTTTGCCGAGATAATCCATCCACCTCACAGGTGTGGCATATCAAGATGCTGATTAGACAGCATGATTATTGTACAGGTGTGCCTTAGGCTGGCCAAAATAAAAGGCCACTCTAAAATATACAGTTTTACTGTATTGGGGGGGTCCGAAAACCAGTCAGTATCCGGTGCGACCACCACTTGCCTCACGCAGTGCAACACATCTCCTTCGCATAAAGTTGATCAGGTTGTTGATTGTGGCCTGTGGAATGTTGGTCCACTCCTCTTCAATGGCTGTGTGAAGTTGCTGGATATTGGCAGGAACTGGAACACGCTGTCGTATACGCCGATCCAGAGCATCCCAAACATGCTCAATGGGTGACATGTCCGGTGAGTATGCTGGCTATGCAAGAACTGGGATGTTTTCAGCTTCCAGGAATTGTGTACAGATCCTTGCAACATGGGGCCGTGCATTATCATGCTGCAACATGAGGTGATGGTCATGGATGAATGGCACAACAGCGGGCCTCCGGATCTCGTCACGGTATCTCTGTGCATTCAAAATGCCATCAATAAAACCCACCTGTGTTCGTTGTCCATAACATACGCCTGCCCATACCATAACCCCACCGCCACCATGGGCCACTCGATCCACAACGTTGACATCAAACTGCTCACCCACGCGATGCCATACACGCTGTCTGCCATCTGCCCTGTACAGTGAAAACCGGGATTTATACGTGAAGAGAACACCTCTCCAAAGTGCCAGACGCCATCGAAAGTGAGCATTTGCCCACTAAAGTCGGTTATGACGACGAACTGCAGTCAGGTCGACACCCCGATGAAGACGACGAGCATGCAGATGAGCTTCCCTGAGACGGTTTCTGACAGTTTGTGCAGAAATTCTTTGGTTATGCAAACCGATTGTTGCAGCAGCTGTCCGGGTGGCTGGTCTCAGACGATCTTGGAGGTGAAGATGCTGGATGTGGAGGTCCTGGGTTGGTGCGATTACACGTGGTCTGCGGTTGTGAGGCCGGTTGGATGTACTGCCAAATTCTCTGAAACGCCTTTGGAGACAGCTTATGGTAGAGAAATGAACATTCAATTCACGGGCAACAGCTCTGGTGGACATTCCTGCAGTCAGCATGCCAATTGCACACTCCCTCAAAACTTGCGACATCTGTGGCATTGCGCTGTGTGATAAAACTGCACATTTTAGAGTGGCCTTTTATTGTGGCCAGCCTAAGGCACACCTGTGCAATAATCATGCTGTCTAAACAGCATCTTGATATGCCACACCTGTGAGCTGGATGGATTATCTCAGCAAAGGAGAAGTGCTCACTAACTGTCAAGTGATTCCTCACTATTTTGCAAGGTTCTCAGTGTGCAGAAATCTCCCACTTGAAAAAGACAGCCCACTACAAGAAGAATTCAACTGGACTTCACTCATTGACCACACTTTTGCTCTTTCCTTTTTTATTTTGAAAGTTTGATGCAGTGTTCATTCAGTCCAGTGAAAAACCTTTAAACACAAATATAAACATTAAGAGCACAAACAGATGCAGTCAAATACAAAACAGGATTTAGCACACACGTGATTTAAATGATTGATTTTAAATTACCACAAAGTAGTAAGCAGCAGATATTCAAACTGCTGCAGCGGATATTCCAGCATTTTCACAGTAAATAACAAATCTAATTTCATACCGGCAACTTCTCCATTGATTGTAGTAGGCTTAATTCTGCACAGAAGAGTTTTCTTCAGTCCAAATAATGGCAAGTTGGCAGTGCTCACTTTCCTGTCCTGCTTTCTGCCCTGAGTCCGTCTCTACCCTGCTAATTAACAGATCAACTTCACCTGGTGCATACTGGCTGGTGCAGTCTGGTTGGGGGAGAGGCACAGCCAGCAGTTTGCCAAAACACTAACACAGATTTGTGAACAATATTTGAAAGAAATAGGCCTTGTGTACATAAAATTCTTAGATCTTTGAGTTCAGCTCATGAAAAATGGGGGCAAAAACAAAAGTGTTGCGTTTATAATTTTGTTTTTATATATATATAAAAAATATTTAATTTTTTTTTTTACCTGTGCATAAGCAACTTTCCACTTGCCCGCTCGCACTCAACTTGTTCCACCCGCACACGTACAGTGGATAAAATGTCAGAGACAGACCCTGTTATCATAATCTCTATCCCTTGTCGAAAAGTTAAATTGCAGTATGGGAATACTTTGGATATAGACAAACATGTGGTTGTCCTCTGGGATAGATATACAATTTGCAAAAAATGCGGATGCAAAGTGGCTGCAAAAAGAGGGAAACACGTCGAACAAGTTCGCCTATTTCCATCCTTCTGTGCAGATAAAGATATGTCCTGTTTATAACTTAAGGCCGTATGACAGAGGGAATCCCTGAATCCAGTAATGAAAATGGAAATTACAGTATAACGCAGATGTGATGTAAAACACGTGAATTGATGGATGGATGAATAAGTCGAAAGCAGAGCTGTACAATAAATCGCAACAAGGTCTGTGAATATTAAAGTGCAAAAAGATTATAAATATATGATCTGCTTGTTTTGCGTGTCTGTGTGAATTAACTGCGCCGTTTCGTATACTACATACTCAAGTATGTGTGGCGCTCGTGGTGTTTTCAGCATCTGCCGTCTAAATACGAGGACGTGAACATCTACAGAGCTGCTCTGAGAGAACGCTTAAAGAGCATTTCATCATTTTATTTGAGAAAAAAAACATTGGCTGTTTCTCAATTCCAAGAACAGACTTGTGTTCTCATGGAGACCAGTCTTGCCAGGCAACCTTGAAAGAACGAACTCAGAAAGACACGAGGACAGAGAATGCATCCTTGTGACAATCGAGATGTGCTGCAATCTTGTTACTCAGCTGACCGTCCCAGCATATAAGTAGTGGCTAATGCACAATACAGCATAACATCACAAACGTCACAACCCATTAAAACATTTCTTTCATATTAGCCTATTACAGACATTGTTTTCATATAATTTTATATCTTTTATTTGACTGCGTGCATTTATGAAAATGAATAGCCTATGTGATACTTATGCTTTGTCAATGTTAAGATTCTTGCCAATAAAAATACTGCAGGCTTTCTTCAGGTCTTTATCACTTAATTAAAATCAACCTCAACCTCAAGTTAGTCGTTTAAATCTTGTTTTCTTGATTTACCGCGAGTACCATGTTTTACCATGCCTAATATCGATCTAGCTTACTGCAGTGTGCAACAAGTGTCTCATAGGGATGGGCAAGAGTACTAGAGTACTCGAACGTGACAGCGACAATCGATTATGAAAACGATGATCGCCCTGACTTTAAAAAATGTCTTTTTTTTTATTGGTTATTATGGCATTTTAGGCGGTACCTGAGGTCTGATTGGTTAGCGTTAGACACCACGCCTTCCAGACCAGGCGAAATAAAGAGAAACTGGATTTGAAAGCATGCACTGCAGTGATGCCTGGACGCGTTTGGTTGAGTTTAACCAGCTAGCAAAGCACTGCCGTTATACCGGCTGTTGTTCATTCTCTCTTGCCCGTGTATCAGCGTTGTTAAGGGAAGAGCGCATTCAAAATTTGGGCAGATGTAAACTGTAATAGGCATATATCTGATTAATCTAATATAGGATGCATTTGGTTGAGTTTATTAACCCGCTAGCAAAGCTCTGCAGGGTGCTGTTTATTCAGTTTCAGCTCAAATGCAATGCCCGATATTATTGACTGGGTTATTTGAGACGGTCATTTTGTTTTTAGTTTCATTTCCCATTCATTAACTAGATTGTGGCAGCCCACCATAGTCTAATTGTCCCCGCCAGAGTTTCATAATGAACCGAAAATATATTTAAACTTCTCACATAAAACATCTATAACATCACATGGCTTTATCCTCTATTCAAACAGCAAAAGGCTGTGGCATTTCAAAGCGAAGTGCGCACTTTGCTCACATGATCGGCTTGTCATCCGGTGTTTTCCACCAAAATAAAAGGTCAACTGCAGTTTCCATCAAAATAAAAGCTCAAGGGCTTTTCTCTTGCAAGTGTAGTAATCGGAACAAAAGTATTATAATTTCCATACTGTAGCGGAAAGTAAAATAATACACTATTTATAAAGTATACTTTATTTTACAGTGCATTTATTTTACAATATATGGTTATTACTGTACTGTCAAAATAAAATCATTATTATTATTATTATTATTATTATTATAATATTCTAATTGTTTGGCTTCCTAATACACCACTGTGAATGTAATGTAGACTTGAGACTCTATGGCCTGGTTTATGTTTGTGTAAGAAAAATATCCATATTTAAAACGTTATAAAGTTCAAAAGGCTTACGCTATGTCTGACGAGCGTAACTGGTGTGCAATGTCGTCAGATGTAGCGTAAGCATTTTGAACTGCGGGAGGCGCTACACTTTTTCCGTAAGTTGAATACGGAAGGCGATCGGCCGGAAGCTAGATAATTTACTTTATAGTTTTAAATATGGATATTTTTCTTACAAACGCATCGATTCGCTTCAGGAGGGCTTTATTAACCCCCCGGAGCCGTGTGGAGAAGTTATGGATATAGATGCACTTTTATGGACTTCAAAAACAGAGCCACAATCACTGCCATTATAAAGCTTGGATTAGCCAGGACTTTTTTTAATATAACTCCGATTTTATACACCTAGGATGACTTGAGGGTGAGTAAATCATGGGCTAATTTTCATTTGTGGGTAAACTAACCCTTTAAGACTTGTCTGTGAAACCAGGGGTATATCAACTAAAATAAAAAAGGAATTTGAGTCCCCTTTAAAGGTCGGGTACAAGTCAATTCACAAACTTTTATCTTTGTTAAATTTGCACACTGAACATTGGTTGGAGCTCTTAATTTTGAAGTGCACCAGACTGATGAATTTAAATTTAAAATGACATTTTTCTTGTGGAGGGATCAAGGTCCACCCAACACAGTCTCACAAAATCCTGTGGGAAACACTGTTTTGACCTTGGATGTACGTAAGCCTATTTGTAGGAGACTTTAAGAAATTAGGACCCTTTAAAATAACATAATAGAGGCACTTTAATAAAAATACTACCAATTATCAGTATGGTCACCACCCATATATCATGGATCCCCTGAGTTCTGTAAATGGCAGCAAACACAGAGTTGTGTTGATGAGGATACCTGCTGCACAGCTCTCTGTGTGGCTGTGTTTGGAGACTGAGAGTCTCTCAGGAGCTGCAGGACCTGCTGGAGGCTTTGTTCATCCGGCTGCCACTCCATCCTGCAGACAAACCACACAAGACACAAACAATTATATACCCTTCATGCCTTCACAAAATACTTCCTCCTGTGAAACGATTGCAAAACCCATTACAGAAAAACAACTTTTTTGCGGTTTGTAAACGTCTGTAGACCAATTTATCCACAACTACTACCAGCGCATCACGTATTACATTGTTGAGGACAAGGGAAGGCATGGATAAACATACAATATCAATATATATGACTATAATGCTAAAGGCCTTTTCCACATCCTGCAAGTGTTTCAAACCTGCAAAACTGTTTAGCGTCATCTCTGCATCAGTGACTGTATATGTCCCAAAAATGGAAACGGTAAGAAATTAGTTAATTAGCGATAAAAAATTTTTTTTAAAAATCCCGATACACAATTATATTAAACAAAATACTGTACAAAATAGTTTCCAATTATGTTTTGATTTTCTCTCAATTTGAGATAAAAAACAAACAAACAAAAAAAAGAAAGACTTTGTTTTTCAGCCCACTTTTACTTTGTGTATAAGTGTATCAAGCCTTATTAAACTATCAAATTATTGTTTATACATATACACACACACACACACGTGTGTGTGTGTGTGTGTGTGTGTGTACACACACACACATACATATATACAACATATTTAACAATCAATTTCTTAAAATACTTTATTAAAAAAAAAAAAAAAACCTGGCTTTTATTTGAAAATAAATTTTCAAAATGAATGCACGTTATGATTAGCCCAAAATATGGGTTTAATAGTCTGTTTCTTTCATAATCCACTCAAAAAATGATAATAGATTAAATGTGGAATAGATTATACATGTTTTGACAAATCTTTTCTCTACTTTGTGATCTCAGAAGTAATGCATGCATGTGTGTGTGTATTTTATTTATATATATATATATATATATATATATATATATATATATATATATATATATATATATATATATATATAAATAAAATAAATAAAGCATGTAGTAAATAAAATAATACTTGAAAACGGCATAAAATGTCTGGCTAAAATTGTTATCAAACGTCTGACTTAATTTCTGATCATTAATAAAGATGTTGAAGACAAAAGCGTGAAGAATCAGGAAATGCACATGGTCATGCATGCCGAGGCCTTGTCTTTCTTTCACCCCAAGCAAAAACCTCAGGCACGACCTACATTAATACGCAACAGAAAAACCTTTATAATAAGACCAGTACAAAAACAAAAACATCACGCGAAACTTCAAATATTAAAGCAACAAGTAAAGGCTATCTAATCCCACATATATCGCATTATATACATGATACAGAAGTGTATATCTTTAGTACATGATCTAGCAAGCATATTCGATCTAATCCACGTTACCAACTATTATTGTGTTAAACTCTATATACATTAGAGTATATAGATGCTATAAATGACTGAACTCGAGCGTGTTCACTTACACATGCCGCGTGCGGAGGCCTATTGATCAGCTCTTGCAGCGTGGAGCTCGCGCTAGTCTCGCGCAATGGCACTTTCAAATACTTCCGCAGGACGAGCGCTACAACGAGGAAATGACGACGACGTGTTTGGTCGACGCAACACTGTAGCCAGTTTCACATAAACGTGGAATAATAAAATTGTTAAATATAAGAATAAATCAATCTTCTACGACAATTGGGTTAAAAATTATATTCTAATGGTCTCACAATTAATAAATGAAGAGGGCTATTTATTTACATATACTGAATTTTTAAAGACATTTGGTATTCCAATATCTTCACGAGAATATAGTATTGTATTCGATGCAATACCACCAGGTTTTTTGAGACTTTTGCAAGGCATCAGTGCACCTCAGAAAAATTCAACGTTTAAAAAACAGATCTTGTTGAATGGTGTTTATATTAAAGATAGCAAATGCAATAATACATTTTTCAGACGTTTGATTCATTGCCCTGCAACATTTCGAAGTAAACACTTTTGGAATGACCATTTTGAGAATATTAATTGGGGATTGTTTTGGACTTATAATATCAAATCCTGTGTTAATAATAAAGTTAATGACATATACTTTAAAATTATACATACAGTTTATCCAACAAACCAGTTTTTAAAAAGATATAAAAATGATCTTTCTGAATGTTGTGTATTTTGTAAAATGGATACTGAAACTATTTTGCATTTTTTTTTTTTTTTTTAATGTATGTATGTTAAATTCTTTTGGATTGATGTAGAATATTTATTTAATATGTTAAGTGGAACCAAAATTAACATAGAGATAACAAAGAGATGCTATTTTTTATTATGACAAAAAAGATATAGAAAAGAGTATGTTTTTATATTAAATCTTATAATATTAGTAAGTTCTACATACACAAATGGTCTGATAGGATTCCCAATATCACCCATTTCAAGGCTGACATGAAGATTTATTTCGAAACTTTACAAGGACTCTCAAACCGCAAAGCAATAAGAACTATGGACATTTACAAAGAATTAAACTCCTCTTCTTTAATTTGAGTACACACGTATACCTTTTTTGTTATTTTTCTTCTTCCCTTTCTCTTCAATCTTCAATATCTTTTGATATGAATGTTATCCTTAAAGTTCATCTCACAATACCTGATGTTAAATATTTTAAACACTTCTTTTTCTAGCAACTATTGTATTATCTGCAGACCAATGGTTTTACATAACCCCTTAACAATTTCTAAGTATTTTTTTCGTGTTTAATTTGTATGTCTACTCACTTGTTCATGCAAATTAGTTTGCTTGTTTATTAAAATTTGTTAATAAACTTGAAGCATTCATTATGCAACAAGTGAGCTCATATAACTGAACAATATAAATTAATTCATAAAGGCACGAAATAAAATCAAAAACAGATTTTGTTTTAAGTATAAAATAAATTTTGCCGAGATCCAGGCTCGTGACGTCATGGGAACATGGCGGCGGCCAGCAGAGAGATGTACACCGAACGTTTCTAAGTTAATAAAATGCATGAGTGAGTTCCAAAATTACACGATTATTAAAAAACATTTACTAAGCGCTTGCAGTTACAGGTGCAGGAATATATAATTAAGATTATCATATGCGTCTTTAAAAGCAAACCTGAATCATCATGAAGAATTTGTAAACTCGTCATTTGTAGTTTTGTGAGTGCGCTCTTGCGCATGCGTCATTTTCTCGTCCGATTTGTTATGTGTTGACAGTAATCTTATGTGCTTTCTTGTTTTACTCTTTTACTCTTGTTTTACCATTTCTAGTTATTATAGGCCTTTTGCTCGCTGCAGCAGAAATATTTGCTTGTCAATCTCGTGTTTAATGCAAGAAGAGCCAAACTAACCCCTTTAAATGGCCAGAATTGGTTGTGGGCTCCTGAACACATTTGCACTATTGACCTTAATATTTCTGACTTCTGTACTTCATATCCTGGTGCACAAGGACAAGAGTGTTTCATTAGCCTTTTCACCATCAAAAGAATGGCGACATAGTTCAGATATCTCACACAGGAGCGTTCAATCGCTGAAGAACTACAGCAATAATCTTCATTTATCTGCTGATCCCAGGACTCACACTAGTTCTTCTAGAGATCAGTGTCGTATAGTTGTGGAGAGCCGCATCGACTGTGGCCGTGATAGATCTTTGAGTCGGGCCAATTGTGAAGGCAGAGGATGCTGCTATGTGCCTCTACCACAATCTGGATTAGGAGGACCACCATGGTGTTTCTACCCAGTCTGTTACCCAGGCTACCAAATGGGGCCCTTGTTGCCCACAGAGAGGGGCCAAAGGGCCATGCTGACCCGTTCTGCACCCTCATACCTGCCCCGGGACATCCCCACATTGCAGCTAGATGTGATGGCCGAGTCTTTGGATCGTCTTCACCTCACTGTGAGCACTTCTTTCAGTCTTTTCAGTTATAAATCGTACAATTACAAATCAGATATTGTAATTTTTGGAGGAATTTAATAGTCACATAATCTTTCCTTGAATTCTGTGAAATATAAACTCTTGAATCAGTTGTGTCTGAAATGAATCTTTTTTATTATTATTATTATTTAATTTATCTATATTTAAGGCTGGAATACACTACATGACTTTTGCCCAGATTTTTTTTTTTATATATATATTATTTTTTATTATGGTTTTTCAAACATCAAAAACAGACAATAACAGACAAAGAGACCCTTCATATATCAGAAATCTGTGCAATATGTAAAATGAAACCAAAATAAGTCAAAAAAGGAGGATGACGATATACAAGGCCAACCTCTCCTACAAAGTGTAATCACAATAATTACAGAAAGTGATTGTTATACTTTTGCCCAGATTTTGACATATTCATTTTTCAGACCATTTGACTATACTGTATATGAATATAATAACAAGCAAATATAATAAATAAATACTAGATATTTATCACCATCCAATGAGAAACACCTTAACATCACATCAGCTTCTACAATTCTAGCTTCTTTTTGTAAATATTTTTTTTAATTCTCTCCAAAAAATATGTAACAGGACATTCCTAAAATAAATGACTAATGGTTTCAGGGGTATCTTAACAAAAAACACAGACATCTTCCACATTAACTTTAAAGCACATAGTGTATGATGGCATAGACTCTGATTTTTAGCTTCAAACTATGATTCCATCCAGTTGGACGAGATCAGACATTTTAAAACACTATTTTTCATTTATACACCCAGTCATTTAGTGTACGATTCCCATTTTTCTCTGTAACCATTTACCAAGTAGGCAAGTGAATGATGCCTATGGCGTTTGAAAACCTGTTCAGATTTTAAAAGGCATGTAGTGTATTCCAGCCTTTAGATGACCTAATCTTACTTTATCTTGCTGACTTTACTTTACCACAGCTGAAGGATCCAGCATCTCCACGATACGAGGTCCCCTTTGTGACGTCCCAATCCAGGGGCCACAAGGACACACAAAACCCCCTCTATGATGTTTACTTCCAACCAGATCCGTTTGGGTTTATTGTACGGCGAAAATCCAATGGCCGTGTTCTGTAAGTGTACTTCCTTTTTCTTGTATTGTATGTTTTCAGCTTATATTGTGCTTCTTCTGTTTCTGGCTGGGGTGTCAATGACAGCCCACATATCTGTATGGTAAAAAATTGTGTAATTTGGCACAGTTTTGGGACAGACCCTGAAAAGTCATTAAACCAAATGTCAGGTCTCTTTCTTTACATTGCACAAATGCATTGTATTTTTTCCCCTAGTTTGAATACTACAATAGGCCCCCTCCTGTTTGCAGATCAGTATCTCCAGCTCTCCACCACCATGGCTTCCTCTGTGATATCTGGACTGGGTGAACATTACACCCCCATCACACTGGACCTCAACTGGAGCTCTGTTTCATTATGGAACAGAGACATGGCACCACATGTAAGACCTTCACATCATTTCACATTCTTCTTTAACTTCCTTTTTATTCACAGCTGTACTTAATGTTTTATATGGGCCTTTGTAGAGAAATGCCAACCTGTATGGCTCCCATCCTTTCTTCCTAGTCCAAGAAGGTGATGGACAGGCACATGGAGTCTTCCTTCTCAACAGCAATGCAATGGGTAAAGCGTTTTGTTGTCTAAATTGGCTTCTTTATGGGTCTCATTTCATATCACTAAAAGCCTTGTCAATTGTAGAAGTGTTTATGCAGCCCGCTCCAGCATTGACATGGGTGACCGTCGGAGGAATACTGGACTTCTACGTCTTCTTAGGCCCAAGTCCTCAGAGTGTGATACAGCAGTACCATGAGGTTATAGGTATTTAACAATAAACAGTCCACATATTGTAGTTTATCCACAGTGCAACTTATTGTGTTGTATCTTGACATTTGAGGTTATCCTATGATGCCACCCTACTGGTCACTGGGCTTCCACCTCTGCCGCTGGGGTTATACGTCCACCAACGTCACAAGAACAGTGGTACAGCTCATGCGCCAGGCCAAGATCCCTCTAGTATGTCAATAAAATAAGTAACATAATGCATACTGAACAGAATATACCAGTGGTTCTCAACAGGGGGTCTCAGCATACTTCCAAGTGGACCTCAAGATTACCTGTTAAAATGATTTAAATTGTAAAATTAAGTGTGATTTCTAGACTTGGAAAAGTCATGCAAATTAATACAAGCTTAAAACTACATTTATAATGAATATACATTTTGCTAGTTATGCCAAGTTTTAATATATTTTATTGTGTAGATATTGTGAGTAAACATTTTAATATTGAATATGGGGCTTTGAATGTTGTTGTGGACAATGGGGGGCCTTGGAGGTTTGAGAACTACTGGTATATACTGTGTGCTTACTGGCTATGTTTTAAAAAGTGCTTTGTAAAACAGTATAAATTAATAAGAACTGTAGTATGCTATATTGTTGTCACATGAAAATTAATCCAATTTTATCTCAAATTGTTGTTCATGTTGCTTCTGGTTTGTTTGTCATTCTAGAAATGGAAGGTCAAGTTGAATTCATTGCATTGTGGGATACAGTACCAAAGACGGTGCACTCCGATTATTTATGAATGGGAGAATAGTGCAATGCCAAATATGGCGAGTAAGCCCTACCATCTAAATGAAAGAGCCAATCGTTGATTGGTAAAGTCGTTGCATCACTGCAGCTGCCGTTGGAAGCTCCGGTTGCTATAGAAACAGGCAATGTTCTGAGATGCGCGCTTAGGATTGCGCATACACATTAGCTTTGTCCAGGCTGAAAAATTCATTTTTTTGTCATGATTTAAGCATTTAGAAATAAAATTTATGAGACAGTTGTTGTCAGATTTCATTGGTGATTTCAAATATGAAATTGAATCGTAAGCTTGTCGAACAGTTTTGGAGAATTTGATGTTTCTCCATTCAAAGAGAGAGGAGCTGCACTTGCATGCCCGAGAGGCATTTCAAAGATGGCCACCGAGTGAAATGACTTGTCTTAAAGGGATTTTGACAGTACTCAGCTTGATATGCTCTGTTATAGGTATTAATATATGTGGTTTGAAATTGGTAAAATGTGCTTCAAAAAATATGATCAGAATATCAACTTGCATAATAATTATGCACAGAGTGTTTAAATTATAACATAGTATAGTGTACTGCACATTGCAGATGTAGTACTGTTGGTCATCCAGATATTCCAGTTTACGCAGCATACATACTGTAAAAATGTAAAGTAGTATGGTAGTATGCCATTTATATTATATATATATATTAGTGCTGGGGAAAAATTAATCGTGATTAATCGCATCCAAAATAAAAGTTTGTGTTTACATAATATATGTGTGTGTACTGTGTATAATTATTATGTATATATAAATACACATACATGCATGTATATATTTAAGAAATATTTGCATGTATATACTGTATATATAATTTATCTTATATGTAAATATGTTTTTTATAAAAATAAAATTTTTCTTAAATATATACATGCATATATGCATGCATGTGTGTGTATTTATATATACATAATAATTATACACAGTACACACATATATTATGTAAACACAAACTTTTATTTTGGATGCGATTAATCACAATTAATTTTTCCCCAGCACTAATATATATATACTGTATAGAGAGAGAACCAATGTTCTTTGAGCAAGTTTTACATGATAATTTAAATAACCTTCAATTCACTTCTGTAGGATGTACAGTGGAATGACCTTGATTATGCTGACCAAAGAAGAGTCTTTACTTTTGATCCACAACGGTTTGGAGATCTGCCCCAAATGGTTGAAGAGTTCCATCAGCTGGGCATGAAGTATGTGCTTATTCTGGTACGTGGATGATATTCTGTGATAGAGATTCTTTCATCTTGTTTTGTTTGCATTTGCTTGTATGATGCTTGTGTGTTAAAACGTCAGTGATATCAATATATATATATATACACTCACTGGCCACTTTATTAGGTACACCTTGCATGTACCGGGTTGGACCCCTTTTGCCTTCGGAACTGCCTTAATTCTTCGTAGCACAGATTCAACAATGTGCTGGAAACATTCCTCAGAGATTTTGGTCCATATTGACACGATAGCATCACACAGTTGCTGCAGATGTGTCGGCTGCTCATCCATGATGTGAATATCCTGTTCCACCACATCCCAAAGCTGCTCTATTGGATTGAGATCTGGTGACAGTAAGATCTTTGAGATGATTTGAGCTTTGTGACATGGTGTGTTATCCTGCTGGAAGTAGCCATCAGAAGATGGGTACACTGTGGGTACACATAAAGGGATGGACATGTTCATCAATAATACTAAGGTAGGCTGTGGCATTTAAACAATGCTCAATTGGTACTAAGAGGCCCAAAGTGTGCCAAGAAAATATCCAACACGCCATTACTCCACCAGCCTGAACCGTTGATACAAGGCAGGATGGATCCATGCTTTCATGTTGTTTACACCAAATTCTGATCCTACTATCTGAATGTCGCAGTAGAAATCGAGACCTATCAGAACAGGCAACATTTTTCCAATTTTCTGTTGTCCAGTTTTGGTGAGTCCGTGTGAATTCCTGTTTACCTGTTCTCAGCTGACAAGAGTGTCACCGGTGTGTCTTCTGCTGCTGTAGTCCATCTACTTCAAGGTTCATCCTGTTGTGCGTTCAGAGATGCTCTTCAGACAGGTTATTTGAGTTACTGTTGTCTTTCTATCAGCTCAACCCAGTTTGGTCATTAAATATTTTCTCTTATTCAGGCCATTCTCTGTAAACCCTAGAGATGGTTGTGCAAAAAAATCCCAGTAGATCAGCAGTTTATTAAATACTCAGACCAGTCTGTATGGCACCAACAACCACGCCACGTTCAAAATCTCTTAAATCACCTTTCTTCCCCATTCTGATGCTCAGTTTGAACTTCAGCAGATCGTCTTGACCAGGTCTATGCCTAAATGCATTGAGTTGCTGCCTTGTGATTGGCTGATCAGATATTTGCGTTAAGAAGCAGTTGAACAGGTGTACCTAATAAAGTGGCCAGTGAGTGTGTGTATGTGTATATATAAGCAAATCAGTGTTGAATAGCATGTCTTGTGTTAGGATCCAGGCATCAGCAGTACGAGTCCTCCTGGTTCATACAAACCCTTTGATGATGGGCTGAAGAGGGGAGTGTTCATCACCAACTCCACTGGACAGATCCTAATTGGGAAGGTTAGTGCCACACATGAAATATTACCCTCACTAAAAGTTAGTCTTGATAATGTCATTTACAAGATGTATTTTCTTTCTGCACCTCTGTATTATTAGTAGTATTATAGTCATGATAGAATATGGAGGCGAGTATAAGGATTTTGCATATATTTATAACCAGGTATGGCCAGGTCCAACAGCATTCCCAGATTTCACCAATCCTACAACACAGGACTGGTGGATGGACTGTATCAGAGTCTTTCACAACAAGGTACCTGTGGATGGACTCTGGATAGTAAGTACTTATAGAGTAAACTATAAATAAATGAACAAAGGCTATTTTAAAAAGGCAACAAAACATGAACGTACAAATTTAAAGGGGCCACACTCTTTAAAGCTGTAGTCCGTAACTTTTTTTTTTTTTTTTGTTAAATTATCCGAAATCATAAATCAAGTACATAACCAGTCAGTGTTTACCTTCAATGTGTACCTTCAATCTCCTTACCTTAGCCCGATTCACAACGGTAAGCTTGTAATGTGTTATAATTTGAGCGGTACTGGTGGATTTTTGCTTGAAATCCGAGCATCTCTTTGCGTCATTACGTCACGTCTGTATACATAAAGAAGGAGTCCGGCTAGTAGTAGTATCACATGTGAGGATGCTGCAGGTGGCGGATCATTTATAGCCTTTATTCACAGAAAAGATTATTCATTGCTGGAATAATTAAATTTATAATTTTGATGTCTGATTGTAATCCAGAAAGGTCCAAACGACAATCATCAGTGACAACTGGAGATTCACCTGTAGTCAAAAGCAAAAGATTAGACTGTACAGAAATTAAAATCTACAGGTAACGCTAATACACACTAAATACACATAGTCACGCAATGCTGTTAACATTAACAATTTGAGAACAAAGTATAACAATAATAATAATAATTTTGATGTGTTTGATGTGATGTGAGCTAAGCGTTCGTTAGATTCAGTCACCGTTGGTAGCGCGAATCATTGTAATGCTTTTTTTTCCTCAGTCGGTCAGAACAAAAGTGGCAGACATGTTACTTACTTGTTCAGATGACAATTTCCGGTGAAACTTATTATTTTGGTCGTACTTCCAAGGCGTAGAAACTGTGATTCCAAAGTACAGTATCCACACCGGTGCGGTGAATAAACGACAGCCTCACATACTCCTCAAAACATTAGATTCATGCGCGCTGAGCCGTGACGATGCACAAAGTAAAGATGATAATTCTGCAAATAACTGCAATTGCAGGTTACAAACAGAGATGGCGACAAAGAGGCGAAACTTACGGACTGCAGCTTTAACTAAATTGTATTTTTTTCCTGTTTTTTGTTTTATTTTCATGTTTATATAATTATACTATAAAAGTTATTTTTAGTAACTTATAATGATTTGACCACTTTTGCTGTTTATTTCATTGAAAAAAGTGAACAAATTTACCTGTTTTAAATACACACGTATATAATAATGATAACTATAAAGATAACGACAACTATATCCACACCAGCGGATAATATCGTTCTGTTTTTTTCTAAGCGCATGCTGCAATTTTATCATCTGCTGCTTTAAATGCTCAAGCTCTTTGAAGTAGAAAGGATTCTGATTGGCTGTCAAGGTTTTTATCATTCGTCAGCTGAAAAAAAAACTATATCGTTTCTCTGTGTAGTTATTGTCATAGTTGTGGACTCGGCTATTCTTGTATATTTAGAATGATTTTTACAACTATATCGTTATCTTTATTGTTTATTTTTTTTACTTTATTTTTTTACATAATCAAGGTCATTCCACTGTACATCCTAAAGAAGTGAATTGAAGGTTATTTAAATTTTCATGTAAAACTTGCTCAAAGAACATAAAAATGGCATACTACTTTACATTTTTACAGTATGTATGCTGCGAAATCTGGAATATCTGGATGACCACTTTATGGTATTATTTATAGATAACTTCTAAATTTCTTTGAAATTCTGCTCACAGGACATGAATGAGCCATCAAATTTTGTCCAGGGATCTGTGGATGGATGTCCTGACTCTGACTTGGAGAAACCGCCTTATACACCAGGTCAGAACAGTAAAGTCTTAGTATGCTCTCTTGTAAAATGATTATTACTGATTTTATGTGACCTGCATGAAGAGATCTGTCTGGGTTTACAGGTGTGATTGGATGTCAGTTAAGTGCAGGAACTTTGTGTTTGTCCGCTCAGCAGTATCTGTCCAATCATTACAATCTGCACAATCTCTACGGGCTGACCGAGGCCATCGCCACCCACAGGTCAGAGAAATGCCTCTTCAGTTCATACAAACAGTAAATATCTCACATGACATGGGGAAAAGTTCATTGGTGAATAATCCATTTGATAAGTTTTGACATTTTTACCAACTTTTCACTCATTTGTATTTAAGGGCATTGTTGAAAGTAAAGGGCACACGTCCATTTGTCCTATCCCGGTCGTCTTTTCCAGGACTGGGCCGTTTCTCTGCACACTGGACAGGAGATGTGCAGAGTGACTGGGAGCAACTGCGCTTTTCAATACCTGGTGAGAGATTGTGCTAAAATAATCTACCGTCTAGATATGGTCAATATTTTTTCGAACATAAGCTGAGAAGTGACATGCACTTGTCTTCATTTTTTTTGTTTTTTTTGTTTTTTTGTTACTAATACACGTTTTATCCCCGTTGTTGGTTTATTGCTGTTTTTGTGTGTGTGTGTGTACCAGCTGTGCTCCTGTTTGGACTGTATGGTGTTCCATTAGTGGGAGCAGATGTGTGTGGATTTGGTGGAGACACTACTGAAGAGCTGTGTGTGCGCTGGACACAACTCGGAGCCTTTTACCCTTTTATGAGAAACCATAACGACAAACCCAATGCTGTGAGATATCGATAAACAATTTACAGTCATCTAGAAGAATAAATTCATAGATTAATATTGTATGCCGTTCAAAAGTTTGGAAACATTACTATTTTTTTGTTTTGTTTTTGAAAGAAGTCTCTTATGCTCACCAAGGCTGCATTTATTTGATCAAAAATACAGAAAAAACTCTAATGTTGTGAAATATTATTACAATTTAAAATAATGGTTTTCTATTTTAATATATTTTTAAATATAATTTATTCCTGTGATCAAAGCTTTATTTTCATCATCATACTCCAGTCTTCAGTGTCACGTGATCCTTCAGAAATCATTCTAATATGATGATTTGATACTTAGTTATTATCAATGTTGGAAACAATTGTGGTGCTTAATATTTTTTGGAGCCTGTGATACTTTTTTTTCAGGATTCATTGATGAATAAAAAGTTAAAAAGGAACAGCATTTATTGAAAATAGAAATCTTTTCTAACAATATAAATCTTTACTGTCACTTTTTATCAATTTAGCACATCCTTGCTAAAGTAAAGTATTAATTCCTTTCAAAAAAAGAAAGAAAAAAATTACTGACCCCAAACTTTTGAATATTTTTATTTTAAATAAATGCTGTTCTTTTTTTTAAAACTTTATTCATCAAAGAATCCTGAAGAAAAGTATCACAGGTTATAAAAAAAATTGAACTGTTTCCAACATTGATAATAAATCATCATATGAGAATGATTTCTGAAGGATCATGTGACGCTGAAGACTGGAGTAATGATGCTGAAAATCCACCTCTGCATCACAGAAATAAATGACATTTTAAAATAATATTAAAATAGAAAAACATTATTTTAAATTGTACACTAACAATATTACTGTTTTTTTTTTTTTAATCAAATAAATGCAGGCTTGATGAGCATAAGAGACTTCTTTCAAAAACATTAAAAATAGTAATGTTTCCAGACTTTGTATGTATATATGTATTTTCATTATTTTACATTATTAGTAATGTATGAATTTCTTCTCATATTTTATACTTAGCCCCAAGAGCCGTATGTATTTAGCCAGCAAGCCCAAGATGCCATGAGGACTGCGACTACACTGCGATACTCTCTCCTGCCGTTCCTCTACACACTGTTCCATCATGCGCACACCTCCGCCAGCACCGTGGCTCGTTCCCTCTTCCTTGAGTACACACGCTCATTTCAGATCAATATCTCTTTATCTGAGCTCAGCGATGACCTCTTCTCTGAGATCTGAGCTCATTTCTTTCAGGTTCACAACTGATCCAAATTGCCAGACCATTGACAGGCAGTTCCTGTGGGGGAGTTCACTGCTTATCAGTCCGGTTTTGGAACAGGGAGCAGTGGAGGTGATGGCTTATCTCCCCCTGGGGACTTGGTACAGTCTGCACAATGTAATCCTTCATCTTATACTATATCCTACATACAGTACACTACCAGTCAAAAGTTTAGAAAAAGTCATATTTTCATATACAATGTAATTCAAAGGTATATGATATGACGCCTTTAAGGCAAAGATCCTGAATCCTCTGTGTTTTCTTATAGGGGCAAGCGTATTACAGTAAAGGGCAATACATTCTGTTCCCTGCCCCTTTGGACACCATTAACATTCATGTGAGAGAGGGGAGCATCATCCCGCAGCAGGTGGTGTAAAGACTACATCTAAGAGTAATATCTCATTTATGCTGTGTAGCAAGTGAACTTTTGCTATGTCTTATTCGTTTCCCAGGTTCCCGCATTGACGACTACAGCATCTCGTAGAAACCCTTTCACTCTGATCGTGGCACTGTCTGCAGAAAATTGGGCCAAAGGTGATCTTTTCTGGGATGATGGGGAAAGTCTGGACACTTTTGAGCAGGGAGATTATTCATATGTTCTCCTCTTTGCTGAAGAGGTACGAAATAGGGTGAATTTTGCTTGCATGTTGAATTGAATGGTTTGGATGAGGATTTTTCTATTGAACATCTGTTTCCCATTGTTATCCTGTGTTAGAGCAGTCCAAAATGAATTGCTTCAGGCAGTAAAATTGCAAGTGTTGTTATTGCTATGAACAGATTGTATGTGCAATTTATAAAAATTAAGACAACTAGAACACCAGTTGAAATTCAACATACAAATGGATTATAGTAGAATACTCAAAAGATATGGTCGCATTAATTTGAAACTTAATCTATTATTTATTTGATATTTTATTTCCCTGTAGTCTTATGTGGTCAGTAAGCCAGTCAAATTAAACAGCTGTCTCAATCATTTGGTCCTCGGGGAAGTACGTGTTTTCGGAGTTCAGACTCGACCTACAGCAGTGTGGGCCAATGGGCAAAAGGTTCAAGACTTCTCGTACAGCCCAGACACCAAGGTATGCATCAAGTTCTGAGGTGTAGATTTGTGTTAGTCTACCTATTTTGGTTTACTTCTACTCTGGTTAGTATGTACAAATCATGTTGATTTAATATGTATTTCATATTTAATTTTAATGGACCTTTTTCACAGACTTTGACGCGATTCCACAGTTATCAACATTGCAAATCTAGGCTGTGTCTGAAATCGCCCCCTATACCCTCAAATTGGGCATTATTTGAGGGGACAGCCATTTGTAGTGGTGTCCGAAACCATAGTGGACGTTACCGAGTGCACTCATTCTATCCCACATTGCACCGCAATAACGAGTGTACAGCCGATGTACGCTCAACGGCTGTCCGAGTTCACTCACTCGTTTTCATTCACTCCTTTAAGTGAACTGTATTAGTGGACTAAGGTAGGGAATAGTGATTGAGGGTTTAGGGGGCGATTTCTGATTTAGCCCTAGTAAAGATTGTCATTTTCCTTTTTTTTTTTTTTTTTTAAATGTAATATCTATAATGTTATATTACCTTGGCAGTAAATGACAAAACTAATCAAAAGACATATATGTAAGAATCTCCAGGTAAAAATCGCTTTTTTATTGCCAATGTGTGAACAGCTTGTAACGAAACATAAAAAACGAGACCTTACCTGACTTCCTAGGTTGTCTATGAAAGCCTGTAGACTGATTGTTATGTGAAGGACTCGGGACGTTTTTTGCCGGGAAAATCAAAAGGATGCGAGGTTTACACATGCTCCCAAAAGCATCTCTTCCTTTCAGTGATGTCTAGAGCCATTCTGTACTGTAATGTCAATGTGTCAGGCAATGAAGCGATGCAATGCATTTTTGTAAGAAAAAAAAAAATATTTATAACTTTTTTTTTTAAACTACAATCACTGGCTTCCGTCTGTGAAAAGTTCCATGTTGACAAATGCAGAAGTGCAGAGGATAGAGCAAAACAATACCCCGGACACCCTATTTGTTTGAACCGCGAGAGGCGTCTGCTCTTACCTAAGCTTACGCTACTCCTACATCCTACGTCATGCGTCGGCTCAGAGGTGACCGGCAAGCCAGTGATTGTAGTTTATAAAGTTATGAATATGGATATTTTTCTTACACAAACGCAACAATTCGCTTCAGAAGGCTTTTATTAACTCCCTGGAGTCGTGTGTATTACTTTAATGATGGATGGATGCACTTTGTTTTTTTGAGCTTCAAAATCCAAGGTACCATTCTCTACCATTATAAAGCTCAGAAGAGCCAGGATATTTTTGAATATAACTCCGATTATGTTTGGATGAAAGAAGAAAGTCATATACACCTAGGATGGCTTGAGGGTGAGGAAATTATGGGATAATTTTTATTTTTGGGTGAACTAACCCTTAAACACTGCTGCAAGAGTGTTTCTAATACAACGGCTGATTGAGTCCCATCATTCTCTCTCTGACGGCTGTAATCAATCTTTTGGAAAGTCATGGAAACACTATCATGGATTATTTTAAGTTGGAGCAAATGGGAATGCAAAAATTATATTTACTGTCGTCTCCCATTTAATTACGACTAAGTTTACCCAACTTTGACCACTTCTGCATCTGTGAACCTCAGAAATGTGAAAAGGGTCCATATGTTTTGATAATAAAAAGCTTTCATAAAGTTGTGTGTGTGTCGCAGGTTCTTACAGTGCCTGGTCTGGAGTTACCCATGACAGCCGTGTTCACCGTACAGTGGAGCTGATGAGAAATCTCTGCTGTGTAAATGTTCTGTGCTTTGGATATGTTGAATGTGAATTGCTTTGGATAAAAGACTTCCAAATGCGTAAATGTAATAATGCTCAGCATGTTTCTACTGTACATTGTAATTTAAATGTCGCTTTTGTTTGAAATAAATGTTTATTTTTATTAAATGTTCTTAATGCTTTTATTGTTGTGTGACAGTGATCACAATAATAAGCATTTCCCTTGATTTTAGATCATAATAATATGTTTCCCCTTTTATTTTAAATATCAGAGAAATAATATGAAGAATTGTTGTTATTATTATTGTTCTTGTTGTTGCTGTTGTTTTGTTTTTTGGTGGTGGCGTTATTATTATAATTGTTATTATTAAGATTATACAAATAGCTAAATGCATATGGCTATTGGATAAAACATTTTCAATTTAAACTTAGATTAAATGTAATTATATTGTACTGTCAAATCGATTAATTGCAACATTAAAGTTTGTTTATATAATAAATGTGTTTATATTATATTTACACACATATATATGCATCCATATAATATAAACACATATTATATAAACAAACTTTTATGTTAGATGCGATTAATCGATTTGACAGCACTATGATATAAAACATAGACCTAAGTGATTCAAGACTGCAGTGATTTTTTTTTCTTTTCTGTTTTCTTACAATTTGTTGTACAAGTTCTTACAAGTTCTTTTTCAAAATGTTCCATATGTGATTAATTTTTTACACTTCTATAAATGCTAATCCCAGCACTTTAACAAAAGAAACGTGTTTGTTGTGTTTTCTGTGTTTAGCAGCTCATTATATGCAGGACCCAATGTCCTGCCTCGAGCGTTGCGTTCATAGGAAGCGCCGTGTCCTTCCGGAAGCAACGGAATGTCAATGGGCGGGGCTTCGGTCTCAACGGCGGCGTGTGGAGTGAAGTGTCACCGATAAACATACGCGTCATTCAGCGTTGCCTGTCCTGGATCTTAATATATGAGCCGGACGCGCCACTTCTGATATGGATGTGTAGCGACGGTTGTAATCGTTTTTGGTACTGAAGGTAAGACTGCAGCGTGTATGATTTTCGATTACAAATTCATTTTTACGGCTGTCATTATTAGAAGTAGTTTAGTGAGCGTCCCATATGGGTACAGCAGTGCATATTTGTCTATTATAGCAGATATAACGGGACCCCGCGCGACTTCAGCTCTCAGATCCGATATGTGATCCTTCAGAGTGGGACGAAAGGGCTTGTCCGTTAAAATACAATATTGATACAGTCAATCACCCTGATCAAAAGGATAAAACAGCTGATACAGGCCTGAACATGATCAATGTGAACACATGTCTGTTCTTCTGATGTGTCAGATGTAGTTTTGTTTGATATCTCTTGATGTATTTGTCTACTGTAATGCTTATTTTAGGGCATGCACACACTGAAGACTTGTAACATTGTACTTTGCCATTGGGATTGATATGCATTTGCCCCAATAAATTATTTTATGACATTTAAAGGCACTTCTTAAGGAAATGAAATTCTGTCATTTACTCACCTGCATGTTATTCCAAACCCATATAGTTTTCTTTTATTCTGTGGAACACGAAAGGAGGCCCCACTTTATATCAGTTGCCTTTAATGATTATGTACTCGCATAACAAATAAAGAAAAAAATTGTTAGGTTCAATGTACTTGTGGTGTATATGGGTAATTACAGATGTATTTACAGCTGTGAATATGCATCTGCACAAAAAAGTGAATTGTATGAAACGATTAATTTACATGTTACATAGTAGTCAAAGATACTTAATATAAAGTGGGTCCCAAAAGGAGATGTTTTCATGAATGTTCACACTGCTCTACTCCATACAGCAAAAGCAATGATCCAGGGCTGTCAAGCACCAAAAAAAGGACATAAATAATATAGTAAAGGACAAAATAATGCATCTCATTGCACTTGTGCTTGACAGGCAAACCTGTTGTAGTGATTAAATATAAGCAAAGGGTTAATTGGACTAGAATGATCAGCACTTTCAATTCAAGAAAGAAAACAATATTGTTTGAAAAAAGTGTTTAAGTTTTTGTCCTTTTGTCTCCATTTAGTTAAACATTATGCTGCTTAGTCAGTGACAAACCCGATAAAGGGACCCATGTGACATAATTATTCTGTGAAATTATGAAATAAAATGGTTAAAAAAAAGGTTATTGCGACTTTTAATCTTACAAGTCAGTTTTTTCCTCACAATTCTGAGATTTGTCTTCTCGGAATTAGGAGACATAAACTCAGAATTCCAACGTGTTAACTCACAATTGCGAGATGTTAACTGAGACAAAAAGTCCAAATTGTGAGATATAAGCTCACGATTGCGAAAAAACAAGTCAGAATTGTGAGATAAAGCCGCAATTACTTAAAAAAAAAAAAAAAACACGTTCCGTGGCAGAAACAAAAAAAAAACAGAATTGCGAAATTTAAACTTGCAATTCAGAGAAAAAAAAGTCAGAATTGCGAGATGTATTTTGGCAATTACGAGTCAGAATTGTGAGATAAAAAGCCTCAATTACCTTTTTTTATTTTTTTTTTTATTCCATGGTGGAAAAAAAGTCAGAATTGCGAGATGTTAAAGGATCAGTGTGTAATATTTATGAGGATCTATTGACAGAAATGCAATATAATATACATAACTATGTTTTCAGTGGTGTATAAAGACCTTACATAATGAATCGTTGTTTTTATTACCTTAGAATGAGCCATTTCTATCTCCATACACCGCGGGTCCCCTTACAGTGAAGTCGCCATTTTGCGCCGCCATGTTTCTACAGTAGCCCTAAACAGACAAACTTATCTACAGAGCACTAGTCACTCTCTGCTGTCTCAGACGACGACATCTTTGTCCTGTGTCGGCCACCGTAGCTTCTCTATAGCCCCGTTTCCACCGAAATTACCCGGAACAATTTGTCCCAGGAAGTCTTTTTTTTTTTTTTTTTTCCCAGACCTGCTGCTGTCTGTGTTTCCATCGCGGTCTAAAGTACGGTGAAGATTAGTCCAGTGACGTAGGACTGCACTCGACTTTCCAGAGCCCACTGGATTTCGTCCTCCACAAATAAACTTAATAAAGCCTGAACCTCGTCATCGGTCCATTGGCCGTATTTTTTAAACTCCATTGTTGATTTGAATAGCAAACAACTCTTACTGCAAGCACCGCAACAGACTTTTGGGTTGAAATAAAATGCTGCGTGAACTCAACCAATCAGCATGTTCAGCACCCAAGTCCCACCCCCGAAAGTTCCTGAACTTTGAAAAAGTACTACCTTGCAAGCAGGGACTTTCTGAGGGGGACGTTTTTTACCTGGAACTTCATTTAGTCCCCGGTCCCTGTGGTCGAAACACACTGAGTACCACCCCAAAGTTCCTAGTTCCTGGGGAAAGTTCCTGCCTTGAAAATGCGGCTTGTGTGCTTCGAAAGGGAGGGGTGAGTGTTGGGCGGTTGCAATTCGCAACCTCACCACTAGATGCCGCTAAAATTTACACAGTGCACCTTTAACTGAGACAAAAAGTCCAAATTGTGAAATATAAGCTCACGATTGCGAGAAAACAAGTCAGAATTGTGAGATGTAAACTGGCAATTACGATTTTATAACTTGCAATTGCGAGATATAAACTCACAATTGTAAAAAAATTATAAGCAGAAAAAGCTTCCATAATTTCTGATATGCATCAGCTGATTTATAAAAAATGCTCAAGTGTCATGTCATATCTTTCCCAGTGCAATCATTGAACCATTACAGTGGTCATTCGTCAGATTTCAATTTGTGTTCCACAGAAGTCATAAATATTTGGAATAACATGAGGAAATTTTCTTTTTTGGGTGCGCTATGATTTCTTTAGTAATATTATTGTGCATTTCATTTGATCTGATTTTGCAGTGCATTCCTGATGAAGCTGTTGTTGTTCTGTTGTATGGAGCTTGAGATTGCAGCAGTGCTGACAGCTCTGAGGAGAAACAACACATGCTTCTACTAGTGCCACTCTCTTCTTAGCACGCTCCTGATAGTACACATACACAATCACTTTCTCCTGATTTGGCCTGCATGTCTGGTAGTCCAGTGCCATGATGTAGCATGTTTATTCACTGGAGTCGTGTTTGCACTGTAATTATAGCCATATGATACATGCGGCCATGAATCCACCTGAATAGTCCCTGTAAAAAGGAAGGAAAATTGAACTCTCAAGTGTTAAGGTATTCTTTCTGGACAAACTTGTTCTTTTCCTAAATTTCCCAGAAATTGCCTTAGGTGTGTAGTTCGGCTCTCTTGGTGCATTTATGTATAAAATTATACATTTACTACTCGTTCGCTTAGCATTCACAGTCATTTTTAACACCAAACCTAAAAATACAAAACAAACGAAATAAGGATAAGGTCAAATTTTATGGCGTATATTTGAGATGGAACTTACCAAACATCCAAAACAATGCTGTGTGCTGGGCTAAATATGCTTGTTGTATGCACGTACATATGGCAATATTTTTACCAGCTGAGAACTCACAAAGACCTTCTGAAATGTGTAAAGGACTCAAAACGGCAGGAATTTCTCTGTTGAACACAAACGAAAATCTGCTGCAAGAAAATGGTGGTTCTGATGCCTGTACCGAATTGTAATGGGCAATGTAGCTCCTATGACGAGAAGAACCAGGTATGCTTGAGCGTTCTGATGTCATCTTGTGACATCACATCCTGTTTTTGGTTCGTTTAGATGTCTATGGGCCTGTCCAAATACCTACACTTGTGGTCTTTGCACTTGACTTTTTGTCTACTTACATGACGTATTTTCTTGTTATTTGTGTTCAAGTGGGCATGAAGACCGCAAGTGTGTAGAACTTTTCATAAGCTGATGGGACACACTTATAATGTTGTAAAAAGTGTTTTTGTGTTTATTTTTATTTTAAATACTTTGCATTTCAAAATAAACTTCTGAATGTCTGTTCAGTAGTCTCAGTGTAACACAGGACACAATTTACAAACCCGATTCCAAAAAAGTTGGGACACTGTACAAATTGTGAATAAAAAAGGAATGCAATAATTTACAAATCTCATAAACTTATATTTTATTCACAATAGAATATAGATAACATATCAAATGTTGAAAGTGAGACATTTTGAAATGTCATGCTAAATATTGGCTCATTTTGGATTTCATGAGAGCTACACATTCCAAAAAAGTTGGGACAGGTAGCAATAAGAGGCCGGAAAAGTTAAATGTACATATAAGGAACAGCTGGAGGACCAATTTGCAACTTATTAGGTCAATTGGCAACATGATTGGGTATAAAAAGAGCCTCTCAGAGTGGCAGTGTCTCTCAGAAGTCAAGATGGGCAGAGGATCACCAATTCCCCCAATGCTGCGGCGAAAAATAGTGGAGCAATATCAGAAAGGAGTTTCTCAGAGAAAAATTGCAAAGAGTTTGAAGTTATCATCATCTACAGTGCATAATATCATCCAAAGATTCAGAGAATCTGGAACAATCTCTGTGCGTAAGGGTCAAGGCCGGAAAACCATACTGGATGCCCGTGATCTTCGGGCCCTTAGACGGCACTGCATCACATACAGGAATGCTACTGTAATGGAAATCACAACATGGGCTCAGGAATACTTCCAGAAAACATTGTCGGTGAACTCAATCCACCGTGCCATTCGCCGTTGCCGGCTAAAACTCTATAGGTCAAAAAAGAAGCCATATCTAAACATGATCCAGAAGCGCAGGCGTTTTCTCTGGGCCAAGGCTCATTTAAAATGGACTGTGGCAAAGTGGAAAACTGTTCTGTGGTCAGACGAATCAAAATTTGAAGTTCTTTTTGGAAAACTGGGACGCCATGTCATCCGGACTAAAGAGGACAAGGACAACCCAAGTTGTTATCAGCGCTCAGTTCAGAAGCCTGCATCTCTGATGGTATGGGGTTGCATGAGTGCGTGTGGCATGGGCAGCTTACACATCTGGAAAGGCACCATCAATGCTGAAAGGTATATCCAAGTTCTAGAACAACATATGCTCCATCCAGACGTCGTCTCTTTCAGGGAAGACCTTGCATTTTCCAACATGACAATGCCCGACCACATACTGCATCAATTACAACATCATGGCTGCGTAGAAGAAGGATCCGGGTACTGAAATGGCCAGCCTGCAGTCCAGATCTTTCACCCATAGAAAACATTTGGCGCATCATAAAGAGGAAGATGCAACAAAGAAGACCTAAGACAGTTGAGCAACTAGAAGCCTGTATTAGACAAGAATGGGACAACATTCCTATTCCTAAACTTGAGCAACTTGTCTCCTCAGTCCCCAGACGTTTGCAGACTGTTATAAAAAGAAGAGGGGATGCCACACAGTGGTAAACATGGCCTTGTCCCAACTTTTTTGAGATGTGTTGATGCCATGAAATTTAAAATCAACTTATTTTTCCCCTAAAATGATACATTTTCTCAGTTTAAACATTTGATATGTCATCTATGTTGTATTCTGAATAAAATACTGAAATTTGAAACTTCCACATCATTGCATTCTGTTTTTATTCACAATTTGTACAGTGTCCCAATTTTTTTGAAATCGGGTTTGTAGTAATTGTGGTGCTTCTAATTAAGTGCTAAAATGCAGTTGCAAAAGTTGTACAAAATACTCATCAGGGCTTTTCACACTGCACTTAACCCCGGGTTATCGTCGTTCTAAACACCGCTTTTAACCCCGGGTAAAGGAACGTTTCACACTTGTCATTTAGATGCAGGGTTAGCACCATTTTTACCTGGGGTTAACACCGCTTTTTGCAGTGTTAACCCTGCATTGCAGTGCCAAACTTGTACATTGTGAAACGGTGGGGTTATAGTGCGCAATGCTGTAAAACACGTAAAAAGTATGATGCAACATGAGCAGATCTAAATTTAATGCCGCAATCAACACTTTTCATTTCTTTTTCATGTTTATCACTTTATTACTAGATTTAGTTTTAATGTGCAGGTGCATTTTTGGCCAAAACCCCCGTTAATTTTTGACCTGTGGCTTCCCCCTTCCCCAGCCTTACACACGTTCAGCCTATGCACACTAACATAACAAATCAATCGCACCAGTGTTTGTTTTAATCTAACCAAACCTGCCAAGTGTGATCACACACTTAGATGGTATAGGGTTTATTTGTTAATTTGCTTTATCAAGGTTTGAGTTTCTCTCAGAAAGTGTTCTCTGGTGTTTTCACTGGTTGGTTAATGAGTCTCTTCAGCCTATTTTATTGTTCATAATAATTTGCAAAGTTTCTCACCATTAGAAACGATTTTAGCTAGATGAGATTTTAGCTTTTCATATACTTTGGTTTTGTGGAAAGAAAGTTGACCTCTCATCAGCACAAATGAGCGATACCATTCAGGAATAGCTGTGTTTAAAAAAATGAGATCACAAGACAGAAGAGGAAGACTGAGAAAGTCACGAGTGATGGATGACTCTGAATGTTGCATAATTTGTTTGAGTGGTTGACAAATCTTTTTTTTTTTCAGTAAAAATTTAAGTGAATGTATGTTTTAGATGCCTTGAAAGTTTGAAACACATTTTTAATCACCTTTTAGTGTTTTTGCAGTGCACTTAAACAGTCCTGAGTTATGACTAATTAATGTTTTATAGTATTTTTACATTTGTGAATAGTGGGTGTTAAGATGTTTTAGTTTTTAGTGCTTTGGCCATATGGTTGCTAGATTGTTCCAGGTTGTTGCTTTCTGACCCAAGTAGTTCTGATCGCTTCGAAAAGCATTTGAGGAATCATGCGTGTCTGTAGCACAAACAGAGCAGGATGTTTTATTAAAAATGTGTAGTAGTTGTAGCACAAATTATTCAATATACTCTAGTCTCTCAGTCTCAATTAACATGGTCATAAAAATGTATAGGTGTGCAGGAATTGACAGTAATGTCTAAAGTTTAGGTGAGGTATAGCATGTCACACTGCATTCACTGCTTGACATTTAATGTGAAGTTGCCCTTTTCTTAAATAGCTTGTTGGCTTTTGAAGACTCTGGCAGTATCTGGTAAAAAAGGGCCATAAAGTGTTTTATAAACATTGTTTTTTCTTATAACACTTGGTAACTTAAGCTTCCGTCTGTTGAACGGATAACATGCACGGCTGTAGCTTTGGGTTCCTCCAGTGAGTTGGCACATTTGTGTGTCTGTTTGCTTTAAGGTGTGTCTATGTGTGACTTAATCACAACTAACCATGCAGTTTCAAGGTGACCTTATTCCTATATTGTTATGATAAGATCATCATTCCACTGTATGCATCTGTTTGATCATCAGTATTTTAGGATTTCAAACAATTCAATACCTAGATTATTCAAAATTGCTCGTCACCTCTGCAGTGCTAGAGTGTTCTAGGTGGTTGCCAAGGTGTTGCTATGTGGTTGTTCTGAGTGTTTAGTACATTGCTATTGCTGTGTCTGAAATCAAATACTTCCCTACTGTACAGATTGCGAAAAAACTGCACACTAAAAGAATAGTATGTCCGAATGCATAGTATTAGAAAAAAGTAAGCGAAAAGTACCCGGATGACCTAATACCTAATGCGCATTCAATGGACACTTTACTATCCCATGAGGCCAGGGGAGAGGATTTGTGAATGGAAGTGAAGCGACGCAACTGACACTGGTAGGTCACGTGACAGTAACAACATGGCGGATATAGTACATCCGAATTTCATTCATGTGTTGTCAAAAGTACCGACTTCGGTACCAAGTCCAAATTTTAAAAATGTGACAATACCAGCCTTTCCCTCTAGCATTTTGAGTGCTGTTGAATGGATTCTTAAACATCTCTGATTGGCCGTTGTGTTCACGCGCTCAACATATATTTCTGTGATTGGCTACAATGATCATCGCTCCAAAAACAGTGCTCAAAGCATCACATTTTTATAATTTCAGTACCGACTTGGTACCGAAGTCAGTACTTTTGACAACACTCAATAACTACCCATATTCATACTATATAGAACTTACTTTTTTAACGGTTTTGCAGTAAATTCCAATTCAAAATCAAATGTAGTACCTACTCCGATAGTATGTGAAATTTTTTTTTTTTTTTTTTTGGACGCACTGTATATATTTTATAAACCGTTCAATGTGGTTCTATGGTGTTCAAAAGTTACCACCCTCAAGTCTCTATGCTTTTTCTGGTTTCTAAAATCACTTTTATTTTATCGTTTTTATTGTTCAGCAAGTGCAAAGTCTGATTGCTTGGAAAATACAGAAGCCACATGATTTGAGGTTCTCTTTTTGTTCCTCTCTCAGAGGATGGGAGCAGTGAGCGCTCACTGGAGGAGATGTCATTCGGTCGACTCCTGCGACGTGCATCCTCCAAAGCCTCGGACCTTTTGACGTTTAACGTGGGCACGGGGGGATCACGTACCGTGCTGGATGGAGAGATCATCTTCTCCAAGAACAATGTGTGTGTGCACCCGGCCGAGCCCCTGCCCGGACTGCCTGAACATCACCCAGGTACCACACACCCAGAATCTACAGTACACCTGTTTATAAATTATGGTCATATCAGTAATGTTTTGCCATCGTATGCCATAATCTTCAGCAAAAGTGTCTTTATGAATTCATTTATAATGAGTTACATTGTATCTGTAAAACATCCAGCTTTTTACAGATATCGTTGAGCCCTGTTTAGTTTGGGGTCGGTATGTTTTTTTTTTTTTATTTTTTTTTTTTTTATTGTTTTTGAAAAAAGTCTCTCACGCTCACCAAGGCTGCATTTATTTGATCAGAAATACAGTAAAAACATTAATATTGTGAAGTAATATTACCATTTAAAATAACTGTTTTCTATTTTAATATATTTTAATTAATTTATTCCTGTGATGGCAACATTGAATTTTCGGCAACATTGAATTTTCAGCATCATTACTCCAGTCTTCAGGGTCACATGATCCTTCAGAAATCATACTAATATGCTGATTTGTAGCTCAATAAACACTTCTTATTATTATCAATGTTGAAAACAGTTGTGCTGCTTAATAATTATTGTGAAAACCGTGATACAATTTTTTCAGGATTCTTTGATGAATAGAAAGTTCAAAAGAACATTTATTATGAGAAAGAGAAATCTTTTGTAACATCATAAATAATTTTTCTGTCACTTTTGATCAATCTAATGTGTCCTTGTTGAGTAAAAGTATAAAAAAAAGTTTAATGTTTTTTTTGCTGCCCCTAAACTACTGAACAACAGTAGTATAAAATTATAGAATCAATTCTGCTTTTCACTGTTAATTGTCACTAATTGTGTCTAATTTAGAAATGTATTTACAGTATTAATCTAGAATTTAATCTATTAAATAAAATATAAATATTTGTGAAATCATGATACATTTGTGAATTTTATCTAAAAAAAAAATATATTATTAATATAATGTTTTTTTCACAATTACAGATTTCTCTTGTTATTTTGCGCTAGACATGTACATTCACAGCCTATTTTTGTAATTGTATTAATATTTGTAAAATAAGAAGTAAAAGTTATGCTTGTGGATGTCTAGTTAACCAGTAACCTTGGTATACAACATGCCTCAAATAAAACGTTCACAGATTTGATGCCTTTAATCCCAGCACACCGTGACTGGTGTGCAAGTTGCAGCTAAATCAGCCAGTCAGCGTAGAGCCTTCCAGATTTATTTATTTTTTCTGACTGTGTCCTCTTTCAGGTTACCTGTGTGTGCACCTGGAGAAAGACGAGACCCTCGGCTCCACCCTCATCCTCACCTGGGTGCCCAACTCTCGCATCCAGCGTCAGGACGAGGAGGCGCTCCGTTATATCACGCCCGAAAGCTCACCCGTCCGTCGCAACCCCCGACGCCGAGCCCACCGGAGCCTCTCTCGCCCGCCGCCCGCCCCTGAGGAAGAGGAGGATGAAGAGGGGGTGGAGCCAGCTTTGCAGAACCAGCAGCTTTTGGAAGAGGGCGATGAAGGCTCCTGCGAGCTCTCTGCAGATGAGGTGAGCCGCGACAGCACCCTCGGCTCGGACTCGGACACCTTCTCTTCGCCCTTCTGCCTGTCGCCGGTCAGCGAGGCTCTGGGCGAGAGCAGCAGCTCTGTCTTCCTGGACAATGAGAGCAGGTGAGAACCTGTAAATGCAGAAATTTTATTTTGGGTTTGCATTTGTGTAACATTTCAGGACTGTAACCACCACAGATATTGAGGGGGACCTAATAATTAGAAATGCGCAATATTTGATATTCTTGATGCTTGATATTAGGATGACAAAAAGTTTAGGCTGGTTTGCCTTGGCGGTCTAACAGCGCTTGTCGATGTCAAAATGATTGAGGTGGCCAATCAAATCAAAGAAGGTGGGGCTTATCATTTACAGATACTGAATATGAATTCCAGCATGTCGATTTAGTTTTTAATGGTAAAAGAATGTGAGGTAAGACGTAAGTAGCTAAGCATTTAATATTTGCCAACTGTTTTATGATATACCTTAAACGGCCAACTAATATCTAGTGGTGCAAACTACTTGACTTTTTTGTCAAATTTCGCCATTCTGAATTGAAAATATAGGATGAATCATTTACATGATTTATGTAATTCATAACTGAATGTGACAAGACAGGAACACAGTGTGAGAAAACATGTGTGAAGGTAGTTGAATCCATCCAGTGTCCATGAACTTGTTTTTAATCAGCTTTAAGACAGAAAATGTATATTTTAGGTTTAGTAACTGCTTACCATTTATTTTAAGTTTTTCAGATGTCACATGATCCTTCAGAAATCATCTAATATGATGATTTGATGCTCAAGAAACAGTTCTCATTGTCATCAATGTTGAAAACCGTTGTGCTGCTTAATATTTTTGTGGAAACCGGGATACATTTTTTTCTGGATTCTTTGATGAATAGAAGGTTTAAAATAAAAGCATTTCTTTGAAACAGAAACCTTTTGTAACAAAATGAATCTATTTACTGGCACAACTGATCAATTTTAAGCATCATTGCAGAATAAAAATATTAATTAAAACAAAACATCTTACTGACCCTAAACTTTTGAACAGTAGTGTATATTATGATTTTACAGTAGTAAAATAGTAAAAAAAAAAAAACTGTACTATAAAACCAGTGGTATTTTGGCAGAAACTGCAGTGTGAGTTAAACTGTAGTGTGAGTTTATGTCCTGGTACCTGATAACTTGTTATAAATGATTTATTTGTGATCTTAATATTTTTTTATCATCTTACCAGACGATGTAACATTTTGAATTGAAGTTGCACGCGTGAGGCGCTGAATTGCAGCAGGTGTGTTCAGTGGCTGTTAGATGTTAGCATGCGTCTGTCATGTACATGCTGTGCTGCTGCAGGTCTGTGTGTAGTAAGATGAGCTGCTCGGAGCTTATTCATTATTCATAGACCAGCTCAGCATGACTTATTACATTTTTCAGCACAGCATCATGTGTTTCTGTTCTGAACCTCTACAGCATCCTGTGATCACAGTCCGTCTCCCATAAGTGTTACCACAGATTTAATGATATAACGGTTTTATCGACAACAGTTTTTCACTACCAGTGTTTGTAATGGAATACCAGCATGATTGCTGCATACTGTATATGGCATGCCATTTTTAAAAAAGTATGTTTGACACATTATGCAACTGTGTGTGTGTGTGTGTATATATTATATTATATTATATTATATTTTATATTTTATATATATATATATATATATATATATATATATATAATTACACACACACACATATACATATACACATACACACACACACACACACACACACAGTGGAGAGAACAAGTATTTGATACACTGCCGATTTTGCAGGTTTTCCTACTTACAAAGCATGTAGAGGTCTGTAATTTTTATCATAGGTACTCTTCAACTGTAAGAGACGGAATCTAAAACAAAAATCCAGAAAATCACATTGTATGATTTTTAAATAATTAATTTGCATTTTATTGCATGACATAAGTATTTGATCACCTACCAACCAGTAAGAATTCCGGCTCTCACAGACCTGTTAGTTTTTCTTTAAGAAGCCCTCCTGTTCTCCACTCATTACCTGTATTAACTGCACCTGTTTGAACTCATTACCTGTATAAAAGACACCTGTCCACACACTCAATAAAACAGACTCCAACCTCTCCACAATGGCCAAGACCAGAGAGCTGTGTAAGGACATCAGGGATAAAATTGTAGACCTGCACAAGGCTGGGATGGGCTACAGGACAATAGGCAAGCAGCTTGGTGAGAAGGCAACAACTGTTGGCGCAATTATTAGAAAATGGAAGAAGTTCAAGATGACGGTCAATCTCCCTCGGTCTGGGGCACCATGCAAGATCTCACCTCGTGGGGCATCAATGATCATGAGGAAGGTGAGGGATCAGCCCAGAACTACACGGCAGGACCTGGTCACTGACCTGAAGAGAGCTGGGACCACAGTCTCAAAGAAAACCATTAGTAACACACTACGCCGTCATGGATTAAAATCCTGCAGCGCACGCAAGGTCCCCCTGCTCAAGCCAGCGCATGTCCAGGCCCGTCTGAAGTTTGCCAATGACCATCTGGATGATCCAGAGGAGGAATGGGAGAAGGTCATGTGTTCTGATGAGACAAAAATAAAGCTTTTTGGTCTAAACTCCACTCACCGTGTTTGGAGGAAGAAGAAGGATGAGTACAACCCCAAGAACACCATCCCAACCGTGAAGCATGGAGGTGGAAACATCATTCTTTGGGGATGCTTTTCTGCAAAGGGGACAGGACGACTGCACCGTATTGAGAGGAGGATGGATGGGGCCATGTATTGCGAGATCTAGGCCAACAACCTCCTTCCCTCAATAAGAGCATTTCAAGGTCCTGGAGTAGCCTAGCCAGTCTCCAGACCTGAACCCAATAGAAAATCTTTGGAGGGAGCTGAAAGTCCGTATTGCCCAGCGACAGCCCCGAAACCTGAAGGATCTGGAGAAGGTCTGTATGGAGGAGTGGGCCAAAATCCCTGCTGCAGTGTGTGCAAACCTGGTCAAGAACTACAGGAAACGTATGATCTCTGTAATTGCAAACAAAGGTTTCTGTACCAAATATTAAGTTCTGCTTTTTTGATGTATCAAATACTTATGTCATGCAATAAAATGCAAATGAATTACTTAAAAATCATACAATGTGATTTTCTGGATTTTTGTTTTAGATTCCGTCTCTCACAGTTAAAGTGTACCTATGATAAAAATTACAGACTTCTACATGCTTTGTAAGTGGGCAAACCTGCAAAATCGGCAGTGTATCAAATACTTGTTCTACCCACTATATATATATATATATATATATATATATATATATATATATATATATATATATATATATATATATGCACCTTTCAGAATATACACACTATCTTTAACAACATAAAATACTGACAATAATAAACATAGCTATTTAAAATATATATATATATATATATATATATATATATATGCACCTTTCAGAATATACACACTATCTTTAACAACATAAAATACTGACAATAATAAACATAGCTATTTAAAATATATATATATATATATATATATATATATATATATATATATATATATATATATATATATATATATATATATATATATATATATATATAATTAAATTTGATGCATAATGTAGGAAAAACTGAAAGCATCCGGTTCAGTTCACTGTTTTTTTAACGTAGATAATTCTTTCTTTGCACTTAAAAATGTATATTTAAATGTTATTTTTACTGTATATTATATTTAAATGATATTTTAGTGTAAAATTCTTTATATAATACTTGTTTAATATAATATATAAGTATATTCACGTGCATTAAAATATAATGTATACGTTTTACTTAATACAGTATTACAGTAAAATTACATATATTTTAATTTTTTTTATTTAATATACTTATAAAGTGTATTTGATAAGGTTTTTTTTTTTTACTGAAGTATTTTACTTTCTTTTTCATAAAAGGGATAGTTCACCCAAAAATTTAAATTTTGTCATCACTTACTCACCCTCAATTTGTTTCAAACTGTTCTTCTGTTGAACACAAAAAATATTTTGAAAAATGTTGTAAACCAGACAGTTGACTTCCATAATATATATATATTTTTTTTCTACGATGGAAGTCAATGGGTAACGCTACCCATTGACTTCCATCGTGGAAAAAAAATATATATATATATATTATGGAAGTCAACTGTCTGGTTTACAACATTCTTTAAAATATCTTCTTTTGTGTTCAACAGAAGAAAGAAACTCATACAGGTTTGAAAGAAATTGAGGGTGATTGAGTGATGACAGAATTGTGATTTTTTTGGGGGTGAATTATCCCTTTAAATAATTTTTTTTTCGAATATTGTCACTCTGAATATTATACTTGTAATGCTCCACTGTGACCACGTGGTGGAGACATTACAGGGTGATATGCATGAGAGAGAGCATTTCAGAAGTAGGTTGGCAGGGAGAGATCTCAGTCTGTGATCTTTCACAGATTCCCTCCCCCAGCTGCTTCATCTAACATTCCCTCTTTCAGCATGATTTCCTCCCTTTGTTATTTGGCCTGAGCTGTGGGAGTGAGGCCAGGACATGAGCTGCCCATCGGATCATAAATATCAGTGGTTTGTGTTTGACTGAGACTGTGATGGACTGCTTCATTCCTCTGTGTTCCTTTGGGTGGAGAACGTTCTCTTTGGCCTGTTTTTTTGCCATTCATTTTCTGGCTTCCACTTCCTTTTTGGATCCTTCGTGTTTATATTTGCCTGTTTCTGGCTTCTCTTTTAAGCTGCCTGTATAGTTTTCTTCCTCCTTCTCTTTCTCGCTCTTACTTGCGAGTTTCACTCCATACTAGACATTTTGTTTCCCTCCTTCTGTTGTTTTTCTTTTTCTCCCTTGTCATGGTTTGGCTCAGTACAGGATTTAAAGATTAAAGAAATCATGAACGCCCCTGCCAGCTCAAATCTTTGGGATCTGTTGCATATTCTTCACCTTTGTAGTTTTTTTGGAGTTAGATTTTTTTTTTTTTTTTTTTTATTTCCCACCCTGTCTCTAGTTTTTAGAATTACACAGGCTGTTTTTCAATATGTAAAATACCTCTGCTATGATTGGCTAGCCTCTTATTATGTCCCCTCTAAGTTGCTGAATGCTAAATAGATTTTCATTGTAAACATGGGTGGTCATATGTAAATGTGCTCATGGGTCTGTCAATGCTATGGTAATTTCAGAATGACCTTGTAGCTTTGTTTGCAATATGTCTGTGTCTACATAGTACATCAAACTCTCTTTAATTTTGTTAGAGCTAGAAAAACCTGGTTTTTGAGAGACAGAAAAGCTGGAAGTGAAATCAGTCCATGTGGATGGCAGGGTTAGAAAAACTCTAGATCCTGTCCTCAAAACACCAAGACTCAGTTGCAGACTTTGAGGTCATGTTTTGCTGAGGATGATGTAATTGTAATGTGTTACCAGTGTTTGACAGCTCTGGCTCTGGGGGCATTTGTTTCAGTATGATGTAATAAACAGCCCCTGAGGGGTATAGTGCCTGTCCCAGTGGGAGTTCAGTCCCTGGAAAAACTTCCCTGAAGTCTCACTAGTACAAATTCTCAGAGTTTCCCGTTATCACAAAGATGGTAGCATGGATAGTTAGTTGGATCTCTATCTATCTAACCTTATCTCTTAATCATATCTTAATCATTTTCCTCCTGTTCCTAATTATCCGTTCATCTATCCAACTAACTAACTAATCAAACAACTAACTTAATTACCTCATTTTCTTATGTCTCGCTGTTCCTAACTAACTCCTATATGGCTATCTATCTAACTATATCGGTTACTTTATTTTCTCCTGTTTCTTCCTTTCCTTACTAACATTTATGTGGCTATCCATCCAACTAATCAATCAACCAACTAACTTCTAGTTGGTTAGTTTAGTTTACCTTATTTTCTCATGTTTCTCTTGCTCCCAACCAACATTTATGGGCCTATCTATCCAACTAACTAACTAACCAGTCAACTAACTTCTATAGTTCCATCTAGTTGGTTAACTCAGTTTAGTTACTTTATTTTCTCATCTTTCTCCTGCTCCTAACCAACATTTATTGACCTATCTATCCATCTCTCCAACTAACTAACTAACTAACCAACCAGTCAACTAACTTCTATATTTCCATCTAGTTGGTTAGCTCAGTTTAGTTACCTTATTTTCTCATCTTTCTCCTGTTTTTAATTACCATTGATGTGGTTATCTATCTACCCAACTATCTAACCACTCAACCATCTAACTTCTATCTGTCTATCAAGTTGGTTAGTTTAGTTTAATTACCTTCCCCCCCCCCCCCATTTCTCCTGTTGTCTGCTAATATTTATAGGGTATACATCCATCTATTCTCCTAACTAACTAATCAACCAACCAACTAACTTCTACCTGTGCATCTAGTTGATTAGTTTAGTTTAGTCACCTTATTTTCTCCTGTTTCTTATATAAGGGTATATGTATATACATATATCCTTCTAACTAGTCAATCAAGTAAGCAACTAACTTCTACCTGTCCATGTAGTTGGTTAGTTCAGTTTAGCCACCTTATTTTCTCCTGTTTTGTAAAGCCACTGTGAGGCTCACAGAGTAGAAAACAAGGGTCTGTAAAGAACATGAGATGTAACTTTGCACCGTGTGCTGTCTGTCACGGCCTCAGCACGCCATATGGCCTCATGTGTGTGATCCTGCTGTAGTGTGGACTCTGAAAGACCTCTCAAATACCACATGACCCATAAACCTTCGGGTCCCAGAGTGGATCGTTGACAGGGGACGTGTCTGGAGGTGCGTTTGGACTGTTAGACGTGCTCTGTTAGAGAAAAAGACAAGTGTGAGAGAGATGCAGAGGTCCCACGGTTCAGGTTACAGCTCTGGCTACAGCAAGAGGTCGAGAGACAGTTACAGAGAGAGTCGCACAGCGAGAGGGAGAAGAGGGCTGTCAGGGGAAATTGGCTGCCAGGCTGCTTGATTTGCGTCTCTGCTTGGCTCCTGCCAGCACAATAACCTCCCAGCATACCTTTCATTCCTCTTCACTTCCAGTGTCCTCACTCACTCACACACACACACACACACACACACACACACACACACACACGTACGTGCCCGCGATTCCATACGTACAGCTGTCGTTGAATTTCACACTAAAAACACAACGGCAGAACGGATGAATTGATTTGCAGATTTACAATAGAGAGAGCAGCTGAATTAAGCTGTCATGTGGAGCTCATCGAAAAGGCTTTAGATAGATGCAACATGAAGTTATAAATAATCATATTAAATTAATATTTTAATTAATCAGTCTTATTGTGCATTTTTCAGTGTTATTCCAAAGGAAAAAGCATTTGTCTTTCATCAAAATGTACATATTTCTCATCTGAAATGACATTTTGGTTGGTATCACCTGCACATCTATGGGTCATAGTTTGATGTTTATGTTAAACAAATAGGTTTTGTTTTAGCGAATTGTCAGTCAAGTCGAACTAAATTCTTGCATGGATCCCGATAGATCTTTTTTTTTCTTACTCATTGAATATCTAGTTTTATTCAGGAATGCATTTCAAGAGTCAAATGGGTTGCTAGTGGCATTTTTTTCTTCTTTGTTTTAATGTAATTGCAAAAAAATGAGAGAATTTCTCCCTCCACCCTTCTTCCATGTAATTTCCCTTTATTTATATAGCACTTTTTACAATATACAAATCCGATTCCAAAAAAGTTGGGACACTGTACAAATTGTGAATAAAAAAGGAATGCAATAATTTACAAATCTCATAAACTTATATTTTATTCACAATAGAATATAGATAACATATGAAATGTTGAAAGTGAGACATTTTGAAATGTCATGCCAAATATTGGCTCATTTTGGATTTCATGAGAGCTACACATTCCAAAAAAGTTGGGACAGGTAGCAATAAGAGGCCGGAAAAGTTAAATGTACATATAAGGAACAGCTGGAGGACCAATTTGCAACTTATTAGGTCAATTGGCAACATGATTGGGTATAAAAAGAGCCTCTCAGAGTGGCAGTGTCTCTCAGAAGTCAAGATGGGCAGAGGATCACCAATTCCCCCAATGCTGCGGCGAAAAATAGTGGAGCAATATCAGAAAGGAGTTTCTCAGAGAAAAATTGCAAAGAGTTTGAAGTTATCATCATCTACAGTGCATAATATCATCCAAAGATTCAGAGAATCTGGAACAATCTCTGTGCGTAAGGGTCAAGGCCGGAAAACCATACTGGATGCCCGTGATCTTCGGGCCCTTAGACGGCACTTAATCACATACAGGAATGCTACTGTAATGGAAATCACAACATGGGCTCAGGAATACTTCCAGAAAACATTGTCGGTGAACACAATCCACTGTGCCATTCGCCGCTGCCGGCTAAAACTCTATAGGTCAAAAAAGAAGCCATATCTAAACATGATCCAGAAGCGCAGGCGTTTTCTCTGGGCCAAGGCTCATTTAAAATGGACTGTGGCAAAGTGGAAAACTGTTCTGTGGTCAGACGAATTTAAAATTTGAAGTTCTTTTTGGAAAACTGGGACGCCATGTCATCCGGACTAAAGACGACCAAGTTGTTATCAGCGCTCAGTTCAGAAGCCTGCATCTCTGATGGTATGGGGTTGCAAGACCTAAGACAGTTGAGCAACTAGAAGCCTGTATTAGACAAGAATGGGACAACATTCCTATTCCTAAACTTGAGCAACTTGTCTCCTCAGTCCCCAGATGTTTGCAGACTGTTATAAAAAGAAGAGGGGATGCCACACAGTGGTAAACATGGCCTTGTCCCAACTTTTTTGAGATGTGTTGATGCCATGAAATTTAAAATCAACTTATTTTTCCCTTAAAATGATACATTTTCTCAGTTTAAACATTTGATATGTCATCTATGTTGTATTCTGAATAAAATATTGAAATTTGAAACTTCCACATCATTGCATTCTGTTTTTATTCACAATTTGTACAGTGTCCCAACTTTTTTGGAATCGGGTTTGTACATTGTTCCAAAAAGAATAGGAATTAATAGAAATTAAGTGCTCAGGCAGTGTCACAATTAGTATTTTATCACCAGTCTCCTTTTTATTATATTAATTTTAACAGAGATTATAATACCATTATTTCCAGGGAGTGCGATGAACCCATGGCTCACTCCGCAAGCTCCGCCTCCAGCCTGGACAGCCACGCCCCCTCCGACAGCAGCCAATCACAGGGAGTTCGGTGGGAGGAGCAGCAGAAAGTCATGGCGTTAGAGCACCTGTGTGGGGTGTTCAGAGTTGACCTGGGTCACATGAGGTCACTGCGTCTCTTCTTCAGGTCAGACGAGATCCTACGAGCGTTTTAGAAGAAAATGAGTTACATTTCTTTTAATATCTTTTCTATTTATTTGTACTTTCTGAAATGTATATCACCAAATTTAATAGTCTCTAGCTATTGTTATACTTTAGACTGTTGTGTTAAATCTTTTTCCCAAAGACTGTCTGTATTATAAAACACCTCATATATTTAATTCACCTCTTTGTTTTATATTACTGTTCTCATTTTAGGGAATTTAGTTAGCTATTGCTGCAAGTTATAAATCATTATTCCTTAACCTCAGGCTGATTTTGTTCAAGATATTAAAATATTTCTGAGGTGCGAATAAAAATCTAATGTTTCTGTGGTTTATGGAAAATATGCATTAATAGTCCTTTTATGAAGAGGAAATACAATATAACAAATGTTATTGCCAACTTTAAAAAAAAAAAGTGCAAACAATAGAGAAATAATCATAAAGGAACTCACAGGAACAGCACATCCTGGTCCTTTATTGAACTCGTATCACTGTTCATTTTCCCCTTGATCTCCAGGATGTAGTCTTGTGTCCAGACCAGCCTTATGAGAGTGCTTGTTTTTCATGTGTGTGTTTCAGCGATGAGGCCTGCACCTGTGGGCAGCTGGTCATCGCCAGCAGAGAGAGCCAGTACAAGATCCTTCACTTCCACCATGCGGGGCTGGATAAACTGGCCGAGGTGTTTCAGCAGTGGAAATGCTGCAGGGAGACACAGCTCAAAGACCAGGTCTGAACAAACACGCATAATCAGTTTTAAACATCATATGAACAACACACACTCTCATATACAGTAACGTTTAACAGTTTTTTTAGGTTTTTGAAAGAAGTGTCTCATGCTCACCAATATTGTGAAATATTATTACAATTTCAAATAAGTGTTTTCTATATGAATATATTTTAAAATATAATTTATTTCTGATGACAAAGCTGAATTTTCAGCATCATTACTCCAGGCTTCAGTGTCACACAGTGTCATGCGTATGTAAATCACTCTAATATGATGATTTGATGCTCAAGAAATATTTCTCATTATTATCAGGGTTGAAAACAGTCGTGCTGCTTAATATTATTGTGCAAACCGTGATTTATTTTATTTATTTATTTGAAATAGATTTTTTTGTATCTGTGTAAAAGTCTCAAAAGCCACTTTTGATCAAGTTAATGAGTCCTTGCTGAAAAAATCTACTGTAGTGTTTCTTGGCAGTCATTGGTTTAAATTAAAATAGTTAAATATGAAGAAAGTAGAGAAAAACTACACCCATTCACAAATGGCCAAGCACATTTAATTTCTATAATATGGCAGGAAATTATTTTATTTATTTTTTAATACATTTTTTATTGGTTTTATAGGTCGGTGCATCATAAATACTGGGATCACTATATTATTCCTTAATATATTCATAATTTATATTAATAATTATTAATAGTGATATTTGCATATTACATATTTACATATTAAGCATGCACAACCCTAGTTATGTGTCTTTTCACTGATGGAGAAACTTTTTTTTTTTTTTTTTCAATAATGTGAATAAGACATTTATTCAGAAGGTTAATGGGCTCCATTTTGAATTCATGCTGTCTTAAATTTAACACATTTAGGGCCAGATTTACTTAACAGGGCAAATTAGCGTGAGAGCGAAATTCCAAAAAAGCGCAGATGGGAGTGGAAAGTTCTGCGCGTGATGTACTGACGACGGGCAAATTAAAGAACACAGACACAGTCGGATCATTTCCATAATGACCAACACAATCTACCAAGAGCAACGCAAGTTAGCATCTGGTTTAAGACGTGTTTTTTTTGCGCGGTAAATAATGGTGCAAATACCAGTAAACTGACGAGCGCAAACCGTAGTAAATCACCTTGCATGATTCATTTAAATACTCTCCTCCCATAAATGTAGCATCTGTAAGGGAAACTCCTACAAATGCATGCAATAAGGTCAGCCACGTAAATAACCCTGTCCACGCCTTTTCAGTGCCATTTATTCACTACATGTCTTTAGTAAATCCGGTTACACTTTATTTTATGGTGTCGTTGTTACAGTGTAATTATATATTTAAGTACTAAATAACATTAATTAACTACATTTACTATATAGTTATGATAGGATTAGGGTTTGGTTGAGGGTTAGTTGCATGTAATTATGCATGGTTTACTGTTATTACTATGGTAAGTACATGTAACATATGTAACAAGGACACTATAAAATAAAGTGTAACCGTAATCCTGACAGTAGTTTTTCAACGTCAAAAGAGGGTTTGTGTTGGGACAAGCTGTTAGTTAGTAAATCTGGCCCTTAGTTTGGAATATGTCCATAAGTGTATTAATTGTATAGACGTTATTGTTCATGCATTTCTCCTGTTTCAACCTCTTCCTGCTCCAGGTGTCGGATGAGAAGTCGTGCATGCAGTTTTCTATCCGTAGACCCACGTTACCGTCTGCCGAGATGCACCCAGAGGAGCGTCTGTATCGCCGCCTGGACGTCAGCTCTTGGCTCCGGCATCTGAACAACAGCGGCCAGGTGGTAGAGGAGTACAAGCTCAGGAAGGTCAGACTGACTGACAGCTGTCAGTCAAATACCAATCAACATTACTTGTCTAAGTTGCTCTTTTCAGCTGTGTTAAATTGGAATGACATTATGGCTCTTATTGTAGCAATATTTGTGCATAAGAGAAATGCGGATCATGTTTAGAGGTTCTGTTGTGATGTGATTAATTCTGACAGGCGTTTCAAGTGACCCAGTGTCTTTGTTGTATCAGGCGATCTTCTTTGGGGGCATCGATCCGTCCATCCGTGGTGAAGTGTGGCCATTCCTGCTGCACTACTACAGCTGCGACTCCACCTCTGAGGAGCGTGAAGCCTGGAGACTGCAGAAGCGTGTGGAGTACCAGGAGATCCAGCAGAGGAGGTTAGTGGTTAGACTACACTCTTAGAAGAAAGAGTTCTGTTTTCCACCAACACGGTTCCTGTGTCCATTCTCGAACCGTCCCGCGCACTTCCCCTGCAGAAAAGCTGGTTCCGGGTCGGCTCTAAAAACTTGCTGGTCTCGAAGAAATGCTGTCGCTGTCTATGGCAGTCACATTGAGCAATGTAATGACGTTGCACTACATTGCTCTTTATATTTAAATCTATAAAACTGTTCACCCAAGGCCTAAAATTAACACTCACCAAGTGCCAAATGAGAATAAAAATTGGCATTGTCGAGTATATGAAACGTTGTCAATCGCCAGTTGACCGGTAACATTTTAATTAATTCTAACAATGCAATGTTGTGAGAACATGAACATAAACAAGCATGAACGGCGCTCGGGACAGTTAAGGGTCCAGTGCTGCATCGTCACAAAAGTTTAAGCCTTGCCAATTTAAATCATTTAAATATACCAATTTAAATATGCAAGCATCGCTACTCGTTACATCGTTACTCGCACGCGGTGTGGGAGGTTTTCTGTGTGCAAACATCCAAAGTGCACACCCAGAAAAGCCACGTCTCAGACAGCGCGCGAATACAGAATTAAACTCAATTTAACTCTTTCCCCACCATTGATGGAAATTTCCAGCTTTCCGTGTTTTCACTGTTATACGGTAGGGGGGTTATGACACATCTTCTGAAAAAGTACAGAGTACAAAATTTCCTGATCAAAACACAGGAGAAGAAGACGCAGAAACGAGTGATATCATATGTAATCATATGCATATGTAAAATAACGTGATCATCAACATTAAACAGCATATAAATCTGTTAAAACTGCTTAATGTTACTGAATGAAATGTTGACCCAAGACGAGCTATAGGACTGTGAAGATTTGGGGGTGTTGGTGGACTCGATGTACTCCATCTGTGTTTGATCATCGTTCTGAATCCGATCTGGATGTGGTCTTTTACAAAAGCTTGATTTTTCTCAGCTTTTTGCTCAAAATGTTGCTTTTTTATGAAACTTACCCACATTCAAGTGTTTATAAAAAAAATAATACATGTAGTTAGAATAAAACGATTATTTTGTTTAAAAGCAGAGGGTCTTTCTTTTGATATATTGCGTGTTCAGATATTCATATAACAAAATATTCTGGGGCCATTAAACTTTTGTAAAAATGATCAAAAATTCTGGCAGTGACTGGCAACTTTTTAAAAAGACGCTGGGTAAATCTTTTTAAAAAGATTTACCCATCTCTGGTAAACACAGTCGGTTATGTCTTAAGGGAATGTAAACAGTTGAGAAAGATAACGCGTGTGTATCATTATGTTGGATCCATGCATTCGGTCTTAAAGTGACAGCAGCCTAATAATTCTGCTGCCATCAAACAACAAAGGACAAAAAAAAAAAATCACTCACTGCTCTTGACTGAATAACTTTTGTAACTTTAATAAGGATTCATTTCTGTTTATTTTATACAGTGAAGACTATGCAGTGTTATTTTACATTTTGATTATTTTATAAAATTTCTGTATCTGAAAAGTGCATTTTCACTGGTATCTAAAATGTTGGTGTCTGTTTTTGCAAAAATAGTTTCATGGCCGGTAAAAAAATATTTATGGCCATGCGACAGGCTCCAAGTTCACCTGGCCGAGAACAGGCTCTGGCTCCAGAACGCAAACACTTGTGTTAGAAAAGGGGTATCAGGTGCTTCATATATAGAACCATCATGGGATCATTTTATGGATTTAGTTTTAGAATTTAGATTTATAAATAAAGCAGCTTGTAAACAGACTTAAAAACCCATTAAACATGAAAGTTTTATGCAATCATCTAAGACATTTCTCCTTATATAGAACCTTTTTGGCATAACGGGTTCTTCAAAGGCACAATATGTAAGATTTTTGGATTTAAAATATCCAAAAACCACTAGAACAATGTTATATATTTTTTGGGCTTGTGTACTTACAGTATCCCAAATGTTTCCAAGAATGTTTAAATCCAGAGAAATAAGCAATTTTAACCAACACACGGCCCGTGTCCGTGCGTTGCCTATCAATGACATCATACCCGCGTTACCCTCGATTTCCGGTTTTATTTTGTAGAAACCATGGAAACACCAAAGACTCTTTAATATATTATGTTTTATTAAATATCATTCATCGACAGAAAACTAATCACTGTTAAATAGCTCAACACAGTCTTATTGTTTAAATCTCGTTTTCTTGATTTACCGCAAGTACCATGTTTTACCATGCCTAATATCGATCTAGCTTACTGCAGCGTGCAACAAGTGTCTCATAGTAACAGCCGAGCGTAACATAACTTTCAACACATACTCAAATGTATGGGTAACACTTTACAATAAGGTTCATTAGTTAACATTAGTTAACATGAACTAATAATGAACTGCACTTATAAAACATTTATTTATCTTTGTTAATCTTAATTTCAACATTTACTAATGCATTATTAAAATCTTGTTAACATTAGTTGATGCACTGTGAACTAACATGAACAAACCATGAACAGCTGTATTTTTATTAACTAACGTTAACAAAGATTAACTAACGCTGAACAGAGGTGTTGTTCATGGTTAGTTAATGTTAACTAATACAACCTTATTGTAAAGTGTTACCAATGTATGTAATATGATAAAGCAGCACTGCATTACCCCACATACGCATAAGCGGAAGCGGTTGCCTGCGGCATAATAAAAGCTCTGCGAAATCAAGGCGTCATCAAGCTACGCCTTTATTTTGAATAAGCGACCTTTAGCGGCGAAAAATTAAAATCTGAGTCAAGAACCCTTGGGATCTATATAGAACCCCATTGAACCTTTTTTCTTATAGTGCTGATCTAGAAGCCAGTTCTTTCCTAGTTAAACTTTTTTTTATATTCATCAAATATAATGTGGAAAGACAGTTTTAATCATTGTACTTTTTTATTTTAGTCATATTCTTATTTATTGTACATCTGTTTTACTTTTAAATGTATGTATTTTGCAGATAATTTTATCCAATGCAACTTACAGTGCATTCAAACTATACATTTTATCAATATGTGTGTTTCCGGTTATTTTCTGTGTTCTACCAGTGGATCTTCAGGAATGTGCTTTGTCAGAAATGTGCTTTTTTTCCCCACATCATATTAATCCACTTCATTCTGCACATATTATCAAAAATAAATACAAATAATTGCTACATAATTTTTTGGGGTGAAAAATGCAATTTTAATTAAAGCTGCAAGCGATGAAAGGGCCCTCGCATCCGGGAGCACCGCCACCCGGTGGCCTCAGGAAAACAGCGAATAGTGGGCGACATGCATTTAAGTGGGTAAATATAGGAGAAATATGGCAAAGTCACTTCAATGTGCCACACTTCCTGCTGCCAGCAGGTGGCGCTTTGACTATAACCGAATATTGGCATGTAGATGTCTTCAGGCCTGGACTATTATCAAACGTGTGAAGTTTGGGGCAGATCGGACATTGTATGCCTGAGTTACAACAACTTCCTGTTTTGTGGCGTAAATCGTACTTAGCCAAGTTTTGCTTGATTTAATGTGTTTCTAGCATGTTTGGGACTTGATGGCATATTTAAATGTGTTTCTGGGAGGGAATTACAGTGTAAACCATGCCATTTCCTGTTGCCAGCAGGTGGCGCTTTGACTATAACTGAATATTGCCATGTAGATGTCTTCAGGCCAGGGCTATTATCAAACATATGAAGTTTGGGGCAGATCGGACATTGTATGCCTGACTTACAACAGCTTCCTGTGTCATGGCAAAACATCGAAATTTGTCAGGCCGCACGGACACGCCCTTCAGCGAAAACTCAAGATCTTCACAATTTAACATCACAAAGGCCTTTAGATTAGACTGTGCAAATATGATGTTAATCTGATTAAATCTCTAGGAGGAGTTCGTTAAAGTACAGCGTCTGGAAATGGCAAAATTTGCAACAATTTTGCAAAGAAAATTCAAAATATCTCACTTCCTGTTGGTTTTCAGATTTCGTACCAGGAGACTTTTTTGTAGGTATTGGGCTGTTACATGTGTCTCCCGAATTTCATACTCTTACGTGAAACGTAGCGGGAGGGGCACTTCGTTGAAATATTGTAGGTGGCGCTATCGAGCCATTTTGCCACGCCTAATTCTGAAACCCATATCAGACGTAAATTTTCACCACTTTTGACGCGTGTGCAAAGTTTCATGAGTTTGAGCATGTTTAGGCCATCAAAAATGCAATTCATTTGGGAGAAGAATAATAATAGGCTGAGCAATTCCAATAGGGTCCTCACACCATCGGTGCTCGGGCCCTAATAAAAAGGTCCAAACCATGCGTTGTCCAAAACATGTTGTTTTTGAATAAATGATGTTGTAGATTGTTTTTACGGAGCCCCTAAAGGGATATGGTGATAAAATATGTGATTACAAAAATGAGATGGGAGGAAAAATGATATGTCAATGTTTTTGCGTTCTCTTGCAAATGTTTTGCATTGGAGTTTTCCGGGGGAATGCAAAGATTTTGCAAGCGAACGCAAAAGCATTGAAGTATATATTTTCCTCCCATCTCATATTTTTTCCATCACCATGATTTTGAGATGATTTTTGCATAGTCCTATTATACGTTTAAAATTGTTTCATTGTCATCGTGATGCATATTTCTGTTTGTTAACAAATGTTTTCATCAACAATTTCATTGGCAAGCTTAAAATTGAATTTAACTACTATATAATTTTGTTCAAACCCTATAAACTGTATGTGATGTAAAATCTCATTCTTGTACACTTCACTGACTTGTTTACCTGTTTATCAAGGAGAATGGTGACTTATAGTTGCTAGTTGTCTCCCCTCTGACTTTTGATGACTTATGCAATGTTAAAAATACAATGCTACACCCAGTTGTTTGATTGCTCAGAATGCTCACTTTTGTTTGAATTGGCTGGCTTACATAACCTGTTGTTTACAAAATGTGATATTTCTGGAGTCTGGAGACTTTCTATGTAAACTGAGCTGTTGTGACCCATCAGGCCAGCTAATGCTGAAGCTTTTCTAGTTAGCTAGATTGTGTTTGGGTTTGTGGTTGGTGACTCATTCAGAGCCTCAGAATCATTAGTGGCTTTAGTAAACCACTCGAACCACTTGCTTTTGTTCTCAGTCGTATCTCTGCTGCAATCTGATGAAAACGTTTGAGCATTATTTGGCGGCAAATAGTCACTTTTGTTAGATTAATAACCAGAATTGCTCAACATTTGTCCTGGCAACATATGTCCTGTTTTCCTACTTAAATATAGGAAGCGATGAACAACTACATTTATTACATAATTTGACAGTGATTATTACTTACATGGTCTTATTGTCTTTTATTTTAAACCTCAAGTTTTTACATCCACTGTGAGTCTCTGAAGGATTTTCTGACAGCTGTGATGTCAACCAAGCCATAACCAATCAATAATTGTGTGCAGATGTATGCACTCTTTGGCTTAATGTGTGTCAGAGGAAATAATTAACTCAATCAATTAAATCATTGTCATGCCATTGATAGAGTACTTATACTATACTTGTGTTTCAGATTTGAGCACATTTTCCTTCTTTATTTCTAGCACCGCTGCAGTATATAAATATGATACAATTTAAAAATTATTTCATAGTTTTTCTAGACTCATTTCAAAATGAAAATTTGAGAACTACATCACTAAATCACTAAACACAATAAAATGAAATACATTTTATATTTTTTGCTGTTAGTCAATCACAATGATGAAGTCTAATACAGTTAAGAAATTAAAATGACTTAAATAATTTGAAAATGATTTAAATAGTGTAAAACATAAAATAAATGTTGAAATATTTATATAACAAAAAGATGTGGGAAAATAAAGTAAAAATATGTACTACTTGTAAAAGTATTTCAGTGTCCTTATTGAAGCATTGAATGCAGGTATTTTTGTTGGTATTTTAATAATTTGTGTGTGTGTGTGTGTGTGTGTGTGTGTGTGTGTGTGTGTGTGTGTGTGTGTGTGTGTGTGTGTGTGTGTGTGTGTGTACCTACTTAACCATATTTTGAATAAGTGAGCAGAATCTCCAAAAACCTCCCTTTGGGGACATCCTCATTTGTAAAACTGGTATAAAAATAAAGTAATTAAAAAAAAAATAATAATAATTAAAATGTTGAACATTTTCTATGATGGGTAGGTTTAGGGTGTGGGTTAGGTTATAAAATTATCTGTATAAAAACCCAAAAAAATCTATGCAATGTCCCCATTTAAATAGCTAAGTAAACGTGTGTGTGTGTGGTCGTGGTAAACCCTACGTTTTCATTTCCCTATGTAGTAATTTTTGACCTTGTGGGGACATTTTTTGGTCCCCTTGAGGAAAACCGCTTATACACTGTTATGTTTTTTTTTTTTTTTTGAAAATGTAAAAATGCAGAAAGTTTTACTGTGATTTGGTTTAGGGTTAGGGGATAGAACATGCAGTTTGTACAGTATAAAAATCATTGTCAATGGAAAGTCCCCATAAAACATGAAAAGTGTGTGTGTGTGTGAAGGGTGTTGCTGAGCAGTGAGCGCTCTAAACCTCAAGAGGCCAGAGGGGAGTCAGAGAGCGATGTGGGAATAGTTCACACAAACACAGGTCTCGAAACACTTACATGAAGTTGCATCAGGTCTGGCATCAACTCCAGCAAAACAAACAGTGTTAATGAAATCCCACCTGCTTGTTATGAGAATGTCTATAGCCAGAGGGACCGTAATGTTTCAGGACGGGAATGTTTCCACGTCAGACACGGTGCTTGATGTTCTGTCCTGTTCTTTTACCCCCTTTTTCCCTGTTCTTTTTCCCTTCCTTTTTTATTTTGTCTTCTTCCACTATGTCTTTTCCTTTTTTCTTGTTTTGTTGTTTATTTTTATATTTTTTGTTTTGATCTTTTTTTCATCTTTTTCCTGTTTTTGTTTCTGTTGAGTCTCTTGTCTGTAGTCTTTCATCGCCTCTTCAGAACTGCCCTATTTATTCACCTCATCTTTTTTTTTTTTTTTTTTTTTTTTTTTTTTGTAGTGGATGAACTCTTCTGTTTCTCCATTCTCTGTACAGGCTGTCCATGAGTCCAGAGGAGCACAGTGAGTTCTGGAGGAAGGTCCAGTTCACTGTTGATAAGGATGTTGTCAGAACTGACCGAAGCAACATGTTCTTCAGAGGAGAGAACAACCCCAATGTAGAAATCATGAGGTTAGAGGACCACTAATCCATTAATCCATCTGTTTACATGGTAACACTTTACAGTAAGCTTCCATATGTTAACATTAGTTAACTACATTAGTCAACATGAACTAACCATGAAAAATACTTCTAAAGCATTAATCTAAGTGAATGTTAATTTCAACATTTACTTATACAATCTTAAAAATCAAAAGTTGCATCTGTTAATATTATTTAATGGACCTGAGCTAACATGAACTAACAATGAACAGTTGCATTATTATTACCTAAAGTTAACAAAGATTGATAAATACTGCAACAAATGTATTGTTCGATGTTACTTAATGATAGTTAATGCATTAACTAACCATAACTAATGGGACTTTATTGTAAAGTGTTACTGTTGCATTTGAAAACATCAGGTTGACAGAATTTTCTAAAATTGAAACTGCTGTCATACTTTAATATTATTATATTATATATTAATGCAGCTAATTTGAAATTATTGTAGCTAAAAAATGTGTTTGTCTAAAATAAAAAATGGCAAACTATGGCAGAAATCGCTATGTTTTCATTATATTATATTATATTATATTATAGACTTATTGTAAAATGTATTATATATTATTTAATTGTTGTAAAAATGACTTTTAATAATAATCATATGATGTTAACTAATTATCTTAGTGTCCAAATACCATTTGAAGTCATTATGTCTATAAATTAGATCACTATTTTCTTGTTTGGTTATGGCTATTTTAGTGTACTATGTAATAAATCTGTGGCATTTCATTAATAATATATAATAATTGATTCAACAAAAAGTTTTACATGATTATTTATTTAAATAAGGTTTACTGAAGTTCTATTCTTCTACCTCTCTCCCAGACGTATCCTGTTGAACTACGCCGTGTTTAACCCAGACATGGGCTACTGTCAGGGCATGTCAGACCTGGTGGCTCCTCTTCTGACGGAGATCCAGGATGAGAGCGACACGTTCTGGTGCTTTGTGGGTCTCATGGAGAACACCATCTTCATCAGTTCCCCTAGAGATGAGGATATGGAGAGGCAGCTGGTGAGGATCTCTGTATACAGTACAACTGCCTAGTCAATGGATAATTCACATGTTCTCTCTTATATTGTTGTGAATTAAGAGTAAATATTGTTATTGTTGATATGGTTATGTGAATTTGGTTATGTGAAAAAATATGTTTTTTTACTTTTGCGTGTTATTTCCTATTGTTAAATTACATCATATAGATATTCTCTGGATTTTGATTGGTCAGTACAACATTCTGGAAAAGTTTAAGTGGTGTATTTGAGGTTTTATGTCATTTTTAGCTGGTTTACAGTCTCTTTTTTTTTTTTGCAGTGCTGCACAAGCAAGTTAAATTTAGTAGCAATAAAAGAAGATATAACACAAAACAAGACCGTCACAAATTTACAACAGTACAAATTAGACATAGTAACAAGTAATACAATCTATCCCTGCATTTTGATCTCAGCAATTCAGAAACTTGTTAATCTAACTCATAAGCCAATGTAAAAAGATACACTATATTGCCAAAAGTATTGGGACACCCCTCCAAATCATTGAATTCAGGTGTTCCAATCACTTCCATGGCCACAGGTGTATAAAATCAAGCACCTAGGCATGCAGACGCTTCTACAAACATTTGTGAAAGAATGGGTCACTCTCTGGAGCTCAGTGAATTCAAACGTGGTACCGTGATAGGTTGCCAACTGTGCAATAAGTCCATTCGTGAAATTTCCTCACTATTAAATATTCTACGGTCAACTGTTAATGGTATTATAACAAAGTGGAAGCAATTGGGAACAACAGCTACTCATATAAAATCAGCCACATAAAATCACAGAGCGGGGTCAAGCAGAAGTTGCCAACAGAAGTTTCCAGCTGAGCAGAAGTTGCCAACTTTCTGCAGAGTCAATAGCTACAGACCTCCAAACTTCGTGTGGCCTTCAGATTAGCTCAAGTACAGTGCGTAGAGAGCTTCATGGAATGGGTTTCCATGGCTGAGCAGCTGCATCCAAGCCTTACATCACCAAGTGCAATGCAAAGCGTCGGATGCAGTGGTGTAAAGCACACCGCCACTGGACTCAAGAGCAGTGGAGACGTGTTCTCTGGAGTGACGAATCACGCTTCTCTGTCTGGCAATCCGATAGACGAGTCTGGGTTTGGTGGTTGCCAGGAGAACGGTACTTGCCTGACTGCATTGTGCCAAGTGTAAAGTTTGGTGGAGGGGGGATTATGGTGTGGGGTTGTTTTTCAGGGGTTGCACTTGGCCCCTTAGTTCCAGTGAAAGGAACTCTTAATGCTTCAGCATACCAATACATTTTGGACAATTTCATGCTCCCAACTTTGTGGGAACAGTTTGGGAATGGCCCCTTCCTGCTCTAACATGACTGCGCACCAGTGCACAAAGCAAGGTCCATAAAGACATGGATGAGCGAGTTTGGTGTGGAGGAACTTGACTGGCCTGCACCTCAACCCGATAGAACACCTTTGGGATGAATTAGAGTGGAGACTGCGAGCCAGGCCTTCTCGTCCAACGTCAGTGCCTGACCTCACAAATGCGCTTCTAGAAGAATGGTCAAAAATTGCCCTCCTAAACCACACTATACTCCTAAACCTTGTGGAAAGCCTTCCCAGAAGAGTTGAAGCTGTTATAACTTCAAAGGGTGGGTCAACTCCATATTAAACCCTACGGATTAAGAATGGGATGTCATTAAACTTCATGTGCATGTAAAGGCAGTCGTCCCAAAACTTTTGCCAATATAGTGTACGTCTTGAACCAAGATTTTAAAACTTGTATAGAGGTGCTGCCACCAAAAATGCACGATTCCCCCTTCAATTTTAAACACGTCTTGGGTACAGACAGCAACAGGGTATCAGATGACCTTAAAGACCTATTGGTCTGATGGTAAAAAAGAAGATTGATAAATTGGATTCAGTACTCAACGGGGAGCCAATGCAAACTAGCTAATACAGGTGTAATACTTTCCCTCTTTCTTGTACTCATTAAAAGTCTGGCTGCAGCATTTTGGACCTACTGAAGAATAGAAAGACAAGACTGAGAGACCCCTAAATACAATGAATAGCAATAAATGCATGGATAACGTTTTTTAAATCCTTGAATGGAAGGAAAGATTTCATTTTGGCAATCGTCCTAAGCTGAAAAAAAAATCTAATTTAACAACTGAATTTATTTATTTTTTATCAAATTTGAGTGTTGAGTCAAAAATGACTTATTTTTTTGAGAACTTACAGTGTTGATTGTAGGGCTAAGACATTTAGAAAGGATATTGGTACGTTCAGAAGGACAAACTAGCACTTCAGTTTTTTTCGCCATCCAGTTTTTATCGCTTAAACAGTCAAACAACAACTGGAGGGACATGTTCTAATCTGATTTTAGCGGAAGCTAAAGCTGAATATTGTCTACATAATATGAAATCTGATGCTTATGAAAGATATTGGCTAATAGGAGCAGATACTGGGTGAATAAAACTGGGCCTAGAATAGAACCTTGCTGCACACCACATATACAAGCAAGAAAAAGGAAGAGAAGTTTTCAATAGCTACTGAAAAAGTTCCGCCTTAACACATTTACCCGAATCAAGCTCAAAAGTAAGTGTGTTTTTTGCATGACAGTCTGCGTATGTGTGTCCAGATGTACCTAAGGGAGCTCCTGCGGTTGATGCTGCCTCACTTCCACCAGCATCTGACCCGGTTGGGTGAGGATGGGCTTCAGTTGCTGTTTTGCCACCGCTGGGTTCTTCTGTGTTTCAAACGCGAGTTCCCTGATGCCGAAGCCCTGCGCATGTGGGAGGCCTGCTGGGCACACTATCAGGTACAGCACACTGGGGGGTATTCTAGACAGCAGGTTATGCGACATACCTGGGTAATTTTTAAATGATAACCTCAACTTTCATTCCAAAAACGAAGGTAGCTTTCAGGGTATGTGAGTAGGCAACTTACTCTCTGAACATAACGTGCTCTGAAGCAGCTCATGTTCCAGAGTTAATTTGTCTCAGAGGTATTCAGTGCATGATGAGGCTCCAGTGAGCATAACCGATTTCACACAATATTATTATATAGTTGTATATTATAACATTACATTAAGCAATGTTTACTAAGGTTTTTGAATGAATTTCTATAATAAAATGCATGTGTGATGCATCTCACAACAAATTTGGAAGTAAAATAACTAAACCTGAAAAATAATCCTATACAGCCATATTATCTTTGCAAGCAAAGACTTTTTTTTTTGGTCAATCCATTGCTCATTTTTAATGTATATATTTAGCATCAAACAAACAATATAACAACAATATAATTCTTGTTCACTGTAATATTTATTCTGATCTATTACTTACAGAACGGATTTGTTTTTTACATGCCCGTAAACATTCTCACTGACACAGCACAAAAAATATTCATTTTATGTGTAGCTGTGTATTTTTATTTATAATATGAGATATTAAATATTTAATATTTATACAATGTAATATATATTTAATATGATTTCATTATTTAATTAAATATATTTAATAATTGTGTGTGTGTATATATATATATATATATATACATACATACATACATACAGTGGTGGTTAGAATTATTGGCACCCCTGGTAAATATGATCAAATATGGCTGTAAAAATAAATCTGCATTATCCTTTTGATCTTTTATTCAAAAAAATTCACAAAAATCTAAACTTTCATTGAAGTAAAAGAATTGAAAGTGGAGGTAAATCACATTATGAAATAAATGCTTTTCTCCAAAACACATTGGCCACAATTATTGGCACCCTTTTATTAAATACTTTTTGCAACCTCCTTTTGCCAAGATAACAGCTCTGAGTCTTCTTCTATAACGCCTGATGAGTTTGGAGAACACCTGACAAGAGATCAGAGACCATTCCTCCATACAGAATCTCTCCAGATCCTTCAGATTCCCAGCTCTTCTCTTCAGTTCAGCCCACTCATTTTCTATAGGGTTCAGGTCAGGGGACTGGGATGGTCATGGCAGAAGCTTCATTTTGTGCTCAGTGACACATTTTTGTGTTGATTTTGATGTTTGTTTTGGATCGTTGTCCTGATGGAAGATCCAACCACGGCCCATTATAAGATTTCTAGCAGAGGTCGTCAGGTTTTGATTTTTTTATCTGTTGGTATTTGCTAGAATCCATGATACCATGTATCTGAACAAGATGTCCAGGACCTCCAGCAAAAAAAATAGGCCCACAACATTAAAGATCCAGCCATATTTTTAACCGTGGGCATGGGGTACTCTTTATCCCTGTTTGCACCAAACCCATCTGGTGGATTTGCTGCCAAAAAGCTCTTTTTATAGTTTCATCTGATCACAGAACCAGGTCCGGTTTGAATTTCCAGTCGTGTCTGACAACTGAATATGCTGGAGTTTGTTTCTGGATGAGAGAGAAGGATTTTTCTTGAATCCCTCCCAAACAACATGAGGTGATGTAGGGGTTGTTTGAATTATTATTATTATTTTTTTTTTTTTTGGCTTTCTGACCCCAAGACTCAACTAATCTCTGTGATTCTCCATCTGTGATCCTCAGAGAGTCTTTGTCCACTTAAACTCTCCTCCTCACCGTGCATTAGGACGATATAGACACACGTCCTCTTCCAGGCAGATTTGTAACATCTTTAGTTGATTGGAACTTCTTAATTATTGCCCTGATGGTGGAAATGGGGATTTTCAATGCTTTAGCTTTTTCTTCCAGCCACTTTCTATTTTGTGAAGCTCAACAATTTTTTGCTGCACATCAGAACTATATTCTTTGGCTTTACTCATTGTGATGAATGATTAAGGGAATTTGGCCTTTGTGTTCCTCATATTTATACTCCTGTGGAATAAGACATCATAGTTGGACAATTTCATGTTCCTAGTCACCCTGGTGTGCTAAAAAATGTAAATATTAATGGGAATATACTTCAGAGATATTTTACTCATAAAAAATTCTAGGGGTGCCAATAATTGTGGCCAACGTGTTTTGGAGAAAAACATTTATTTCATAATATGATTTACCCCCCACTTTCAATTCTTTTACTTCAATGAAAGGTTAGACTTTTGTGATTTTTTTTTTTTTTAATAAAAGATCAAAAGGATAAACAATGCAGATTTATTTTTTACAGCTATTTTTGATCATATTTACCAGGGCTGCCAATAATTCTGACCACCACTGTAGATAAAGAAATATTCAATATTTATATTTTTAATTACATGTTTTCTTGACAAAAAATGACTAGGTGTTTAATCTTAAGTAATAGCTGGAGATGATACATTATTATTATTAGTAGTAGTAATAATTGAACTCCATTACAGCTTTATTCATAAACATACTTTTGCTGAAAATAATGGCGTATGATACAAAACATTTCTGATGCTTTTTGATTTCAACTCATTCTTCATAATGTTACCTTGATGACAAAATTAAATCAGTAGAATATGCCTAAAAAATTAAAGATGATTAAAGAAATGATGTGGTAATGTTAGTTTTTCTCTTTGAAAAGAAATGGGAACTGACTGTATGACTGCAGAAGCTTATTTCTCTTTTTTTTTATTCCTATACTCTTTTCTACTTATTTATGATTCTTATTGTAAAAATTCTGGGAGATTTTGGGTGAAAGTTTAAACCAGTGCATGATGTAGAAATGAAGCCATGGAAACCACGACTAAGTTGTTCCTTAAATGCACTTCCTTTGGATAAAACAGGGCAACATGCTAATTCTTCCCCTTCAGATAAACGAATGGGTGTCTGTATCATTTTAAGGATCTGCAGAGTGTCTAATGAAGATGAGATGCTAATTATCATGCTTCCACAGAATCCATTTGCATACATTGGCATGGTAATAACGAGGTGATTTTGGGGAGCAAAGTGGTTTGTCTCCTTGTTGCCCCCTCATTTGCATGTCAGCGTTTACTGCTTTTTAATTGGCTGATTTGGCCTCCGTGATTGGTCTAGCTTATGCAATCTGTCATTTTATTGGTTGTTTTCGCTTAATGTTTGGTGTAGGGTATGCAGTTCTATGTTTTCTGTGTTTTCTGGCAGACGGACTACTTCCACCTGTTCCTGTGTGTAGCCATCATTGTGCTGTATGGCGATGATGTCACAGAGCAGCAGCTTGCCACAGATCAAATGCTGCTGCACTTTAGTAACCTCTCCATGCACATGAATGGAGAACTGGTGCTGAGGAAGGTATGACGCGCACACACACACACACACACACACACTGACAGAGCTCCTCATGGTTATGTATGCTGTATCTTTGTGTCATGCAGAGGTGATGCATCTCTCTACCGCTGCATACAAAACATATTTTACTCAAAGCAACAAAAGTTAGTATGCCAAACCAGTTTTGAACATATTGTCATCTCTGAATAAAAATTTCTCAAAATCAAAATTGTGTTAGTGATTACGATAGAAGAATTGAAAGCTCTCATAATACCCACAAGCAGACTAGGTTGAGCAACTGAAAATATGAAATTGTTCGCCTAAAAATAAAAACCTGTATTATTTTCTTTTCTTTTTTTTTTTTTTTTCTTTTTTTTTTTAAGATTCTGGCTACTGGATCTTATTTTTTAAGATTCTGGAAATATTTTCAATATTTCAGTGTTTCTTAGTATTTATTTATTCATTGATTTGATTGATCTTCAATATTTTATATTTGTATTGTTGTGTGTTAAAAAACGTTATTAATCTTTTATTAATTATTAATCTCAGGTTTCTTTCCTGAATAAAAGGAAGTCAAATAATAATGTAAATAATATAGTCTAATAATAAAATATAAAAACTACAGAAAGGATGAAGAAAGAAAACTCTGAGAGCAATTTAAAAAATGTCCTTTTGTGTTCCACGCAACGACATGAGTGAGTAAATTATGAAGAAGTTATATTTTTAGGTGAATTATTTCTTTTAATGAGGTACTGAATTGATTACTGAGTGAGTTACCCGACCAGTAAACTCTTGATTTGTAGATTGAATATTAATTCATTTAATAATTTATTTTGCACAACTTATTTATGTGCACTATTTTTATTTATTTACATGTATGCATTTGATATAATATAATATAATATAATATAATATAATATAATATAATAAAAATATCCACCTGTTTTTTCTGGTATTTTTGCAGTTCCCTGCAGTCAGTCTCTCTTTCTCTTTGTCTCTAATCTTAGGCACGTAGTCTGCTCTATCAGTTCCGCCTTCTTCCCAGAATTCCCTGCAGCTTACACGACCTGTGTAAACTGTGCGGGCCCGGAATGTGGGATAGCCGTTACATCCCCGCCATTGAATGTTCCGGAGAGCACCCCGACTCTCAGAGCTGCCCCTATGGAGGCACCGCCACCCCCGAGAGCCCACCCTTACCCAGCCCCAACCAGCCCAACCAGGGCAAGAGGGACTCCAAGACACGAGACATTTTCACTTTCCGCAAGCACTCTTGACTCAAGCACTCAGGAACGCCGTTACCCATAAGGCTTAGCCTCTGAGCCGCCATTCAGAGTGCTGGAGTTTCAGGTCTCCATTGTGTTCGTCACAGCCGTACTCGACGTCTGGTATGATACACTGCCTTGTGCATCAATGCATTCTGGGGTACCAATGTTGACGGCCTCTTTTGGAGTATGAGGAACTTCATTAACTTGTGTTTCATCAATAATTCACAAGTACAATTATCACAAACAAGTGTAAGTCTTCATCCATCATTCATGAAGTCACATCTAGCGAACTGACATCTCAGAATATTTTGCCTTTGTTTTTTATATCTACTATGTATGCATGTGTTAATGTCTGTGTGTGGTATGTTACCACAGTCGAAGGAATGTTTGTGTTTTTCAGTTTAGTTTGGGTTTGATCACATTTTTTTTCTTTTCTGTGCAATCCTCGACTATGAATCAAACAATCATCCAAAATGAAGTGGGATACTGTTATCAGTGGCTCTCTGAAATCACAGCATAATTGTTTTATGATCATCTATGCCTTTCATATCCTCACAATAAATATGATGATATATAGATGAGAGAAGATCTTTCTCTTCTCATTGAGTCGCCTGGTTTGAGAACTTGTGAAATAAAAATTGACTTTTTTTTCATCAAAGAAGCACCAACAGTTGATTTTGAGCTTGAGCAAATGTGATTAACCTTTTAGTTATTACCATTTTTTGCTTGAATAAGTCAGTAGTACAGTAGTACAATAAGCTATTTAGAGTTATATGAAGGGGGGAAAGCCATTTTTGTCTTTCTGACATGTTTGCTTTAGTAGTTAAAGGAATATTCTGGGTTAAATCCAAGTTAAGCTCAGTCTACAGCATTTGTGGCATAATTTCGATTACCACATAAAATCGTACAATTTATTAAAGTCATGTTTTGGACCAATTTAATGGACGTTCTGTGTTTTGTTGGGGAAACTATTAAATAAAATATTTAAGAATGAAGCTTACAATTTGACAAAATAACTTGTATTAATTCTCCTATTAAAAATGTGTGTTATTGGAGCTGTAAAGCTGTTAAAATCATATTTACAGTCCATTAGGGTTTATGGAGTTGCGTTAAGCATTTTTTCTTTCACACTAAAATCATATTATCATAGATATTACATTTTGTGGCTATTTTGAAATGACGAGCAGATTTTTTTTTTTGTGTGTGTGATAATCAAATATGTCACAAGTACTGTCTTTGTTTAACCCAGAATATCGTAAATACATTATTACAATTCAAATGGATAAATTATCAACTGAGCATTTATGTGTAGGCCTGTATAAGCATAATATACATTTTAAATCCTAAAAATGCGACTTGCATTTGTGTGTGTGTGTGGTTGTGAAAATTGCGTTCGTGTGGTAAACCCGCAGCTATAGCAGAAGGTCTTAATCTTCTTCTCCAGAACAGAATGAGCTTAACTCCAAAAACCCAAGAGGGAGTTTGACTTTAATTAGTTTATCTGGTGATGGTTGAAAGAGAGCGCGCGTGCGCGCACTCAGAGATTAGACACCGAGTGCGCGGTTGAGTGCGTGAACGTGAAGGTGCCTGGCGTCTTTGCGGGTCCCCAGAGCCTCTTTTAAAGGCAGATATCGGCAAATTGCTGTCAAAAGGTAACATTAGTCTCTTTAAGAGCAGCTCTGCCTCTCAACATGCAGTCTCCGTCAATGACTGACATTATGGGCTTTCGTTTAGCCATTAGGCGATCGGGCTGCTGCTCTCTCGAGTCCCAGCGTGCATTGAGGCACGGCCGAGAGATCTAAAAAGGGTACTAATGAAATAATTAGAGGATGTGCTGAGCCACTTTCCATTTATGCTATCAATCTGCCTGATGCTTTGTGTTTTTATGCATCAAAGCTGTTGCTGATACGCTACAGTTTCATTTACTGTTGATGCTAGGGAGAATATCTCTGCTCTCTCATCTCCTGTTTTAGCAACATCAAATGACGCATAAAGGAAATTACTGCTTGTTTGTGATGTACGATTTTTGAAGGGTGATTCACTTGAAAGATTATTTATTTCAGAACAATTAATCACAGTCTTATTAGCTACTGCAACACAGAACATGATTTTGCGTTTAAAGTCAGCGTGAAAGCAAAATTGACAATTCTTGTTTTTATGGAATATTGCAGTATTTATTATAAATGATTTATCCGTGGACATCATTATTTTTTTAATTCATGTGTCTGCATAGTCTTTAATCAATATAACTTCCCCTAGCTCCCTCTTGACATCTCTTCTCTGATGACTTGTTTACTGGCGTGAGGGCGGGGCAAACTGTCACTCACATGAGATCCACCAATAGCAAACCACAACCATTCAATCAATTCCCGTCCTACATTTTTTCTTGAAGCTATTTTACTCAGATAACTCAGATACGTATGGAAGCAATTGTTTCCGCCACAGAATAAAACATTTTAAAAGATAATTGCGACTTTTTATCTCACAATTGCGAGTTTACATGTATATAAACTCGCAATTGCGTGTTATAAAGTCAGAATTGCGAAATTCTGACTTTTTTTCTCAGTATTGTGAGATATAAACTTGTAATTGCAAATTATAAAGTCCAATTCTGAGGGAAAAAAAGACTGACTTTTTTTCACAGAATTGCGAGTTTATATATAAACTCGCAATTCTGACTTTATTACACGCAACTGCAACTTAATATCACGCAATTCTGAACTACCTTTTTTATTTTTTATTCTGTGGCGGAAACAAGCTTCCATAAATATGTCACAATTATGTCATAACTTCCCCACTGTAAACCCAAATAAGTTGGCAAATGAACTTGCAGATTTTTATTTTGTAAGCATATATTTTAATTTGCTCTTAACTTGAAATATTTGAGTAATTTAATTCATATATTTTCATGTAATCATCATGTAAAATTATCATGTAATCTTAACTTATTTTTAATATTTTTAGTAGTGGAAATTTGGCTAGCTTTAACTAGCTGATTCAATAAATGCTACCTTGCTAATTTGAGTTGGCTCTACTCAAACCAATTATTTATTTAGAGCGTTAGGGTTTACAGTTGCTGACTTAAAGCTATTTGATTATGTTTGTGTTTGTTTGTTGTTGTTTGTTTTAGCAAAAAGGGACTTTTCAGCAGTATTGTAGGTTGCAAAACCATCAAATTGGCTTGCGTCATCTGTTTTCGTTGACGTGCAAATACGTCAGAACACATAATGGCAACGAACAAACTTTAGAAACATGAGCACACACACAAACACACACAAAAGCAAACACTTAGCCAACTAAACACCCGAGATGAGAGCTAATATGAGCATTTAGTCAGTGGACTGTTAAAATATACAGGTTGGAAGTTGGTTTGGGATAAGCTTTAATTTCCTTTGGCTTTCCATAATGGCTTTCCAAGAACCTTTTCCATTTCCTGTGAGTGAGCTATTTCAGGAAAGCTAAATCTGATAAAAACACGACCCGGGTAACAACGTGAAGATATCATAAGCCATTTCACGGCCATCCTTGATTGTATTCCTAGAGGTGCCAGGTTGCTTTTATTAAATGAAACCTGTGTACTCGCTCAACATTACAGCTTTAATATTGCATTTGTCATGGATTATCACAAAAAGCTTTTTTGAAAAAATGTCAGACCTTATGAAAGGGGCTTTTAGTGTGTGTGTTTATGTTTTCCACCCTGACCTAGTTTAAGTCTTTGTTTTCCCCATCGCGGGTCTCCCTCAGACCTGTCGCTGAGTTTCCTCTGCTGTCTTTGAATGGCAGGGCAGGTTGCAGACAAGCCCCCTATGGTGAAACTGCAATGACTGCTGTGTTATTGCCCCTAATTATCAATTATCAGGGCCAGACCGGCCCACCTGCAGCAGGCTGCTGTGCTAATAAACCCAGGTCATTCAGACCAGCCCTGAGGTGACTGACAGCAAGGCTGGATGGGCCTTTCTCTGGGATTTCTATTTTCTTCACCATGAATCTAATCACTGATGCCACCTTCAGTCATGAAACTCTCAGGTTGATCCTTTACATGCAATCACATCATTACTGCATGGCACAAGCTGATTGGGCTTAGTTTATCCTGCAGCCAATGAGGTTGTGTGCTCTACATTTAAATTTTCTGGTTCATTGTTTGCTTTAAGCTAGTTCAAAAGAACAGCATTTATTTGCTATATAAATCTTTTGTAACATAATAAATGGCTTTACTATCACTTTTGAGCAATTTAATGCGTCATAGCTGAATAAAAGTAATATATTTTTTCTTTTTTTTTTTTTTTAAGTAAAAACTTACTTAACCCAAACTTTTATCACAGTTACTGCAAAAATATTAAGCAGCACAACAGTTTTCAACATTGATAATAATGAGAAATGTTTCTTGATCATCAAATCGTCATAGAATGATTTCTGTGACACTGAAGACTGGAGTAATGATGCTGAAAATACAGCTCATTACATTTTTCATTTACATCACAGGAATAAATTACATTTTAAAATATATTCAAATAGATAACAGTTCTGTTAAATTGTAATAATATTTCATAATATTACAGTTTTTACTGTACTTTTCATTAAATAATTGCAGCCGTGGTGAACATAGAGACTTCTTTAAAAACATAAAAAAAACATAATTATACCAACAAAAATTATTATTGACTGGTAGTGTATATTTGGGATAGGATGGTAAAGCTAGAAAAAAAGCAGTGTGGTCTTAATCAAATGTTAGCCTTTATTTCTGATTTATTTTTTAGACTATTGTAATCACTGGTCTGTATGCATAAGAATACTTCTAAATGAATGTTTTTAGCCACTCGCAATCCCACTATTAGCCTATATGTTATTTGAGCATTATCTGACACAACAAACGTTTTTGTGTGTGTGTGTGCGTGTGACGTGTGAGGGACGACGTATTTATTTTTATAAACTTTATTAAAACGTGTAGATTGGACAGACGGGTTCATATTCTTAGTAAGTATGATGTGATTTTGGGGGCATGTTTGTCTGCATCATCATCGTCAGATGAGCACAGTGAGAATCACTACTGTCGCATGAAATGCTGAACACTGATGCATGATCGCTGTCGTTTTTTTGTTGTCTATATCACTCTGAAGGCCTACAGGACAGTGTTTCAATGACAAACTGATTGTGCAAAGGCTTTTGTTTACATTGGAATTGATTCATTCTGGAATATTCCGTTTTGATTTTGAAAATAAAATATGATGGAATTGAGGCTTGTTATTTGACTTGTTTATTCTATAGGTCGGCCTATATGTTTTGAGGGACATCAGTTTAACCAAAGTTAAATTTAAGACGAGTCCTTTCACTTGGCGGCCATCTTTGAAATGCCTCTCGGGCATGCAAGTGCAGCTCCTCTCTCTTTGAATGGGGAAACATCAAATTCTTCCAAACTGTTCGCAAAGCTTACGATTAAATTTCATATTTGAAATCTGACAACAACTGTCTCATAAATTTTGTTTCTAAATGCTTGAATCATGACAAAAAAACTGCATCTTTTAGCCTGGACAAAGCTAACGTGCATGCGCAATCTTAAACGTGCATCTCAGAACACTGCCTGTTTCTATAGCAACCGGAGCTTCTAACGGCAGCTGCAGTGACGTGATGACTTTCCTAAGCAACGATTGGCTCTTTCATTTAGAAGGCGGGGCTTACTCGCCCTATTGGGCGTTGCACTTTCTCCGATTCATAATTAATCGGGGTGCACCATCTTACTATATATAAAGTCTTTGGTTTAACCAACTAGCTGGTTAGAGTGGTTTATGTTATAGAAGTTGTACAATACATGTAAAACACTGATGTGACATCAACAAAGCATCAATGTAAAAGTGTTTCACTTTTGAACACAGACCAGTGTTATTTTAGTGTTATTTATACTATTACAGACCTTATGTAGCCCTGCCCTTTTTTAACGCTGCGCTCATTGCGTTCTGCCTGCCGGTTTGTGTTTCCACAGCATGAAGATAAGATCTTACGAATTTATGAATGATCCGCTCGTTTTAAATTGATATTTGTTGATAAATTTATATTTAAAACTGATATTTGTTATGACAGCCGCTTCAAACATTACAATGCACATAACTTTTGTTAACTCTACAATGTAAGAAAAAATGATGAGGATGTTGAAGATCTCAAAGATGAAGTTTATTGCAGCATAGCAGTGACAAAGTACATGAAGCACCTTGGGTTCACCGGCGTCGGAATGAACCCAGAACATCCAAATCTCAAACCTTTTATCCTGTAACTGCTCTGGTCTGTATGTTAATGAATTTGAGACACCCCATTGTCTGAGATGGTTCTCGGTGTCCCACACCCATTCCCATTCTACTAATTGATGACCATTTGCTCAGGATGGTAGATAAACAATATAACTTGACTTTCTTCTTCTCTATGATAATTAAGCCATTTTGGGGATGAGCTCATTCTAAAATATACTTTGGAGTGGAATCTGAGTCAGGGCAGACTACAATTTCTTACAACAATAAGTAAATCCACTTCGCCAGCTAATTAGTCTTCGAAAGCGATGCCATAGAAATGTACAGAGCTACCGCAAAAACAGAAGTTCAAACACAAAATTCTAAAGGTGGCTGTACGCTTGTTTCTCTGACGCCTAAGCTCTATAGAGAATGTGAAGCTGACGTCACGCCGTGTTGAGAGGAGGAGGATTGCGCTGCCTTTCTGCTAGTTAGTTTAATGCAGTGATTTGATTTTCTGTTGTGATTGTCAAAAATATCATTGTTGTAGGTCATTGACTGTAGATTTAGATTCATTCCATTCCATCATCCATTCACATGGTCGTGGTCTCATGGGGTCTCATGGGATAGGAAGGTGTCCATTGCATGCACACTTCAGAATCTCGCTGGAAGTAGTAAGTCATCCGGGTATTTTTTCCCTACTCTTTTATGAGTACTGTGAATTCGGACATATTCTTTTGTCACGTACTGTTTTTCACCCACTATATAGTAGGGAAGTATGCGATTTCGGATGCAGCCACTCTTTTCATTGTAACCAGACAGGCGTAATTCTGCAAAACTACAGTGAAAACATCAAATTATCATGGAATGAAATAGAAAAGCTTCTCTTCCCTGTAAACAATGCCATGGAGAATGTGACTATTTAATTTAAAGGCAAAAACAAAACAAAAGGTGCAGGTATCGGTATTAATTTCAGTATTAATAGTAGAGGCGATCCTCTTAAGATGGAGGTGCCTTCCCAGCATGCAACTCGGTGTGACGTAGCTTCACATTCTCTATAGTTTCTATTAATAGTTTGAATAGCTTTTATTTAATATTTTCCGTTTTCGTTTTAGTTAAAGTTTTAGTAATTTTTTTTTTAGTTATTTTAGTACATCAAGTTAAAATAAATGATAATGATAAATGGCAATATTTTATTTTATTTCAAGTAACAATTTGTTTATGGTTTTAGTTTTAGTTAACTATAATAACCCTGACACAGACCCTTAAAATAGCAAAATTAAACTGATCACCATCAGATAAACCATTTATTTAAACCACAAATAAACCATGTACAATAATTAAAAAATGGTTAGTGATTTATTTGATTTATCTGAATAAATTTGTTTCTCATTCAGCAAAGAACTGGTTTTATGAAACATAAGACTTTTATGGATTGTGTTGATACAAATGCTTAGATATAATCATTATCGTAACAGTATAACTTGTTCACAGCAAGAGCAAGAGCAAAAACAAAACGTACACAGGTCAAAGTTGTATTTTTCTTCTATTAGGATTAGTAAAGAATACATTTAATTATTCAACAGTACAGGCCTTGAAATAAATCTCGAGCATTCATGAATTTCAATAAAGAAGAATTAAGCTCAACAGCAGAGAGATGTATCAAATCTTTACGAGATTTAAGCTGAAGAATGTTCCCAGTGGTCCTGGTGTGTTTCCAGCCAGTTATTTCCTTGGCGACGGTTTCCAGGGAGCAGCTTTTAACTCCCAGATCAACTCTTACATCAGGTCAGATAAACAAGAGCACTTGAGCAGTTAAAGTGCCCTGTAAATACCCAGACCCACCCATACTGTACATCCTTGTGTTTTATAGTTCTTTTGATTATGCAGCAATATTTCCCGGATTTCTCCCTGGGCTCAATTCATAAAGAAAGTATTAAAAAAATAAATAATGCTGTTTTGACTAAATAATCTCAGTGGTTCTGGTCATTAAATGTATTTCTGTCCTTTCATAACCCTCCCTGCTCTGTCTGAATCTGTTAATCAATTAGCACTGATTGGTCAGATCTTGATCAGCTGACAGCATTCACTGGGAAGGTCAGTTTAATAATTAAAAGGTCATTTTAGGAGTTTGGCAGCAATAATGGCTGAAAATTCACTATAAAGTAGACTTCCATCTGCTTTGCACAAATGCGTTTTTGTTGTTTAATAATTGTGTTTTCTCAATAAATGTATGTCTTTTAGGTCTTTCACAAATCTTCTATGTGCACAGAATACAGTTCCAGTAGTGCTGTGTTGAGCCTACAGGCGACTGCTAATGTGTTTTGGAAAGAAGTTTTCTCTCTGTTTCTTGCTTAGTATACAGTGCATCGAGAAAGTATTCACAACGCTTCACTTTTTCCACATTTTGTTTTTTTACAGCCTTATTCCAAAATGGATTAAATTCTTTATTTTTTTTCCTCAATTCTACAAACAATAGCCCATAATGACTACGTGAAAGAAGTTTGTTTGAAATCTTTGCAAATTTATTAAAAATTAAAAACAAAAAAATCACATGTACTTAAGTATTCACAGCCTTTGCCATGACACTCAAAATTAAGCTCAGGTGCATCCTGTTTCCACTGATTATTCTTGAGATGTTTCTCCAACTTGATTGGAGTCACCTGTGGTAAATTCAGTTGATTGGACATGATTTGGAAAGGCACACACCTGTCTCTATAAGGTCCCACAGTTAACAGTGCATGTCGGAGCACAAACCAAGCCATGAAGTCCAAGGAATTGTCTGTAGACCTCAGAGACAGGATTGTATGGAGGCACAGATCTGGGGAAGGGTACAGAAAAAATTCTGCAGCATTGAAGGTCCCAATGAGCACAGTGGCCTCCGTCATCTGTAAATGAAAGAAGTTTGAAACCACCAGGACTCTTCCTAGAGCTGGCTGCCTGGCCAAACTGAGCGATCGGGGGAGAAGGGCCTTAGTCAGGGAGGTGACCAAGAACCCGATGGTCACTCTGACAGAGCTCCAGCATTTCTCTGTGGAGAGAGGAGAACCTTCCAGAAGAACAACCATCTCTGCAGCACTCCACCAATCAGGCCTGTATGGTAGAGTGGCCAGACGGAAGCCACTCCTCAGTAAAAGGCAGGAGTTTGACAAAAGGCACCTGAAGGACTCTCAGACCATGAGAAACAAAATTCTCTGGTCTGATGAAACAAAGATTGAACTCTTTGGCCTGAATGGCAAGCGTCATGTCTGGAGGAGACCAGGCACCGCTCATCACCTGGCCAATACCATCCCTACAGTGAAGCATGGTGGTGGCAGCATCATGCTGTGGGGATGTTTTTCAGCGGCAGGAACTGGGAGACTAGTCAGGATCGAGGGAAAGGTGAATGCAGCAATGTACAGAGACGTTCTTGATGAAAACCTGCTCCAGAGTGCTCTGGACCTCAGTCTGAGGTGAAGGTTCATCTTCCAACAGGACAATGACCCTAAGCACACAGCCAAGATAACAAAGGAGTGGCTATGGGACAACTCTGTGAATATCCTTGAGTGGCCCAGCCAGAGCCCAGACTTGAACCCGATTGAATATCTCTGGAGAGATCTGAAAATGGCTGTGCACCGACACTCCCCATCCAACCTGATGGAGCTTGAGAGGTCCTGCAAAGAAGAATGGGAGAAACTGCCCAAAAATAGGTGTGCCAAGCTTGTAGCATCATACTCAAAAAGACTTGAAGCTGTAATTGGTGCCAAAGGTGCTTCAACAAAGTATTGAGCAAAGGCTATGAATACTTATGTGATTTTTTTCGTTTTTTATTTTTAATGCATTTGCAAAGATTTCAAACAAACTTCTTTCATGTTGTCATTATGGGGTGTTGTTTGTAGAATTGAGGAAAAATAAGGCTGTAACATAACAAAATGTAGAAAAAATGAAGTGCTGTGAATACTTTCCGGATGCACTGTACTTATAAATCATAACCACAGATGTTATCAAGTGTTTGAGGATTCTACACTGAACTCTTGCACAGATCTCTGTTGCACACCCACTCACACAAGGGATAGAAGGAACAGTGCTGATTTATTTATTTAATTATCTGTTTGCATTTGTAATCTGCCTGATTCAGGACTTAGAAAAGCCTATAGAAACCAATCTTTTCCATTCTAATGATCTAAAACTGTTACTAAGGTCTATATCTTCTTATTTGTCCATACTTCAAATACTGCATTAATACTGAATTCACTGAAACTCCAAATGGGTAATTATCAGGAAATGGTGTAATTCGTGAAAGGAAATTATTTTTAATAATTTCATGTGAAAAGGTTACTATTGAGCTTTTTAAAAAAAAATCACATTTTCGGCCATAACCAGCACATACACATTGGTGGTGAACAAATACAACTCTAAATCTATAGTCTCACAAAGTGCCATTTGTAGCACTAATGCAAATCATAAAGCAATATATCCTCCTGAGACCCAGAAAAAGTTTTTTGAATTTTGTTTTTTTTCATGTAATTACATTGTTTACGCTGTAAAAAAATGATTGGTGGTTTAACTTAAAAAAAAAGTAAGTTACCTGGTTGACTTAAAATTTTGAGTTCATTGAATTAAAAATGTGTGTTAATACAATGAAGGAGATTGGTTTAATAAATAGAAACTCAAAATATTATGTTATCTGAACCACATTAATTATTTAAGTTGATTTGACAAAAGATAAAAAGTTGTGATAACAAATCGTGAAAATATTTTTTACAGTGAGCATAAGAAACAAATGGGTGAAAAAACAATTTTGAAAAAAAGATATTTTATTCATATCTTATGCTATGTCCTCTGTAGTGGACACCATGACTCACATAAGACATAATTTTTTATATAAAAAATAAAAAGACATGAAATGACATGTATAGGCAAAAACAATTGGATTTTTTTTTCATTCACCAATCAATTTTTAGGTTTAATTTTTTTTTTTTTTTTTTTTTTTTTTTTACCAAACTTTATATATAGATGATTCTCAACTATGTTATGAAAGATATACCGGAATGAATTGATATACCATTTTACTTTATGCAGTATGTGGGTAAAACGGCCATAAATGTGTAATCTCATTCAATACAATGTATCTACACTGTATCTGATTTGCATAAATATTAATGTGTTTTTTTTTAGGCAAAATATAATGAAAAAAGGAGTGTAATAATGGGAGTAATAATTGCCAACATTTTCATAATATCTAATATTTCATTGGAATACTGATTACTGATACTGATTTTTTCCCCCCTATTTACTTGTTGTGTCTCCCAAAATGCCTGATAAACATGTCTCATGTTTGAAATCAATGCCCTGTTTTGTAACAGAGTCATATTTTGATTAGAAACCCCATAACATTTTCTTGAGATGTTGATTTGTGACAAACAATTTGAAAGTTAGTCAGATTTAAATGATAATTACAACATATTATCATATTTTCATAAGAGTGCTACGTTTGATCACTAAATTAAAGACAGTCATTTTTAAAGACCAAGGAGAAGTTGTTGTCATGGTGAAATCTCCAAACATTTGGTATCTCTGAAAAGCCTGTTAAAACTGTGACATGTACAGTGTCAGACCCAGACAGCAACAGTGTCGGTCCAGATCCACGTGTACCAGATGTGGACCAGATCTGGGCCGAAACTATGTTGCTGTCTGTGTCTGAAATTCACTAAAATGTAATGTCCACTACAGAGGACAAAATTATATTCCTGGGTCCCAGGAGGATATTATTTCAGCCCAGCCAACTTAAGTTTAGGATTTATACTTATAATGGGATTACATTTTCAATGTGACTTGTAATAAAGCGCACACATATTCCTGAAAAGATAGTAATAGCCCCCATGATATTTCTCTTTCTCGAATGCCAAGACCAAGCCTGTTATATTCTGAATGTTCTGAGTTTGAAATGTAGGTATAGATAATGAATAGGATATATATGAATTGTGAGTTGTTTGATTCATGATATGCTACACTTACAGCATTGACGTGATTCTGCAAGTCACAATCCTCTGTACTCATGACGGGGGTTTCCACCGTAATTAGAGCCTCTCACAGGGAATCCTTTCTGTCAGAAAAATACCTCCACTCTATCCACCCTATCCTCTCTCTGTCGGGAACGACTCTGAAATCTCTATGACAGAGCAAGATTGTGAAAACTTCTTGAGAGAGATGTAAGCGTGACTGAAGGTGTTTGTGGGGGTTGATACAGTGGGAACATGAGCTAGTGTGAGTCATTTGAAACACTGGATGACTCAGGTGCCCGGCTCACCTGAGTGTTTACTCATTTAATTTGGGAAAATTGCAATAGGCCTACTTTTGACTTCATTTGGACAGTATTGTTTTGCCAGAAAGGTAGCATATTTACCTACATATTTTGGCTTTTCCACCAACGAACTATTTTTAACGATTATAACGGTGAATTGCTTCGTTCTAAACGGTTCTTTCTCGCTTGTATATAGTCAAAGTCCCTTTAAGACGAGTCATTTCACTCGGCGGCCATCTTTGAAACGCCTCTCGGGCATGCAAGTGCAGCTCCTCTCTCTTTGAATGGGGAAACATCAAATTCTCCAAAACTGTTCGCAAAGCTTATGATTAAATTTCATATTCGAAATCACCAATGAAATCTGACAACTGTCTCATCAATTTTGTTTCTAAACACTCGAATCATGACAAAAAAAAGCATTTTTCAGCCTGGACAAAGCTAATGTGCATGCGCAATCCTAAACGCGCGTCTCAGAAAACTGCCTGTTTCTATAGCAACTGGAGCTTCTAACTGCAGCTGCAGTGATGCGATGACTTTACTAAGCAACGATTGGCTCTTTCATTTAGAAGGCGGGGCTTACTCGCCATATTGGGTGTTGCACTTTCTCCCATTCATAAGTAATCGGAGTGCACCGTCTTCTTATATATAAAGTCTTTGATACAGTGCTGGAAAGTTTGAATCATTTTGGTGAATCAGTTCATCCCAAACGGCTCTCTTTCTGTTGTATGTAGTGAAAATCTGAATCATTTTAGTGAATCGCTACGTCCTAAACGGTTCTCCTACTATTGTTGCCTATAATTTGGCTCGTTCCCCCTCTCTTGTGTGAAGTGCTGGAAATCCGAATAATTCTAGTAAATTGATTTGGCCTAAGCTGGCAAGTGATTAATTCTTGTGAATTGTTTTATCCTAAATTATCCTCTCGGTCTGACTCATTCTAGAGAATTGGTTCGTCGTAAACGGTCTTTACTCTCAAATGTAGCGCTTGAAAGTTAAAATCATACTAGTAAATCGGTTGGTCCTAAAAGGTCTTCTCTTTTATATGTAGTGCTGGAATATCTGTGTGTATATATGTAGCCTATGCATACACACTTGGTTTGATATTTTATTGCCTAATGCACTGACACTGAGACATGGTCCAAGTACTTTTTCAAACCACTGTACATACGATGCATTAGGCTATTTCAGGATGCATTGTAATTCAAGGTCACTCATTGTTTCTGATACTGAAAATATCTGAGATGTCTTTAGGATAGAGGATGTCATGGGACACCACCTCTAATCAGACAAATAAGTCTGTTGACTAACTGATTGAAGACGGAGTTCAGTCTTGGATGAGCTCTTTGGGGGAGAATGTGATGATCTTGGCAGACCAAATATGTTTGGATTGTTCCGCTTTCTGATAGCTTACTCAAAACATTGTAAAATCTCTCCGAACAGCACAGATTTGTCTCTAAGCCTTCCACTGCTGATTATTGTTTTTCCACTGAAAATCATTGTTCATGCGGTCTCTCCAGGGAGCTAAAGTCTGCAATGAGACCCAACGAAAACCTGCCGTCCTTTCCATGACGCAGCAAAGAGAATAATACATGCAAAAGAATGTGTTTACTGCCTTTTCTTGTCATCTGTTTCAAGGCTAGCATGTTTTAGTGTGAAACTGATTCTGCATATGCCATAAATGGTTTTTTTGTGCTCATTTTAACACTGTGGATTAGAGATTGTACTGTAAACAGGAAGTGTTGATTTGTGTTTTCATACTTAGTTTAGTAAGCGCAAAATGCCTTATTCAGCAAATTATCAAATTGCAGCACGAGAAATTGTAATTTGTAGTTTCAGTATTGAATATATTCAATTTTCCAATACAGCAACTGCATAATATGCTGCAATGGATGTTTGGAGTTCGGAAAAATCCAAAGTTTTCCATTGCAACTCTGTTTGTAACTTGTGACAGCATTATAGGTGGCATATTGTTGGTCCAAAATGTGTGATATGTTTATAAATAATTTATTTTCTTAGTCTGTGTGACTCAATAAGCCCCATATGTTGGATAAAATGTAATTGTATGATCTGAGGAATGACACTCCATGTTGTGAATGTTGACTTGGAAGAACAGATTGTCCAAAGCCTAGAGAACAATTTGTGGTTTCTGAAATGAAGTTGGGAAAAGCAATTGCTGGCACATAACACACAGCTGAGCACACATGGCCGTCCTCCCCAGCGCTTGATCCCTTGTTTTTCAGCTCTGCCATCTCCAGAGACCTGATTAGTCTGCTTCATTTTCAGCATTTTATCAAACAGACAATGTTATGCAGGTATTTTACCTGAAGTATTTTGAGTATTTTGAAGGATTTTCTATTTTTCTTTTTTGTTATACAGACAGTTTATATGACTAAAAGAATATACTTAAATTAGAAGAACATTTTATTACATTTTGCTCAAATAATTTTGCTTTACACTCTAAAAACACTGGGTTAAAAACAATCCAATTTGTGTTGTTTTCAACCCAAGGCCTGGGTAAATATAGGACAGAATGTTGGGTTGGGTTGGAATGTTGGGTTAATTTTACCCAGCAAATTGGGTTGTTTATTTAACCCAGCATAGTTGATTGATTTTTACTATAATACTAGCTTATTATTATTTTTTTATATTTATTTTTTTTACTTTATACATGAATTAATGTCTACGGATTAACTTAAATCCTCTAAAGCTTTTTAAAATACTCCACACAACCACTGGTTTGCATGATAATTCCTTTATTTTAATTACATGCCATTTAAGCTTGTTTAACAAATATTATAAGTAAAAATTAAAAATTTAGAGGTAATTCAAGTGTAATCGATCAGTCTCTGTTGTCCCGTTTCCCCCGTAATGGCACTGGATCTCGTGCCGGAGCTTGAATCATGTTCAGCGGGGGAACTTCTAACTTCAGACCGCCACCCTGCGTTTCTCTCGGAGCTCAAATATGCTGTGACTGACTCCATAACCTGTCCATAAACAATTACTCTACAGCTCTGAGAACATTATAACATCCTAAGTATTTATATTCTGTATCTTTAATAGAATCATAAAATTTTATGCAAAGCATCAGGCGTTTCCATCACACGAAAAGACTCATACGACACTCGTTTAGGTGACTTACATCGCGTCCCTGTATGTTGCTTTGCATACATATACAGCACAATAATGAATTTATAAATAAAATAAAATGTACACAAACCTGTATTTTAACGAAGACATGCACCAATTTGACGAAGCTGCACTCCTCTCTCCTGAAGAGGTCGCAAAAAACCTGCGATAAATAACTCAACCCCTGGGTTGTTACGTCTGACCCAGGATCTGGGTAACACAAAAACTACCCAAACACTGGGTTGTTACGTCTGACCCAGGATCTGAGTAACACAAAAACTACCCAAACACTGGGTTGTTACGTCTGACCCAGGATCTGAGTAACACAAAAACTACCCAAACACTGGGTTGTTACGTCTGACCCAGGATCTGAGTAACACAAAAACTACCCAAACACTGGGTTGTTACGTCTGACCCAGGATCTGGGTAACACAAAAACTACCCAAACACTGGGTTGTTACGTCTGACCCAGGATCTGAGTAACACAAAAACTACCCAAACACTGGGTTGTTACGTCTGACCCAGGAACTGGGTAACACAAAAACTACCCAAACACTGGGTTGTTACGTCTGACCCAGGATCTGGGTAACACAAAAACTACCCAAACACTGGGTTGTTACTTCTGACCCAGGATCTGAGTAACACAAAAACTACCCAAACACTGGGTTGTTACGTCTGACCCAGGATCTGAGTAACACAAAAACTACCCAAACACTGGGTTGTTACGTCTGACCCAGGATCTGAGTAACACAAAAACTACCCAAACACTGGGTTGTTACGTCTCACCCAGGAACTGGGTAACACAAAAACTACCCAAACACTGGGTTGTTACGTCTGACCCAGGATCTGAGTAACACAAAAACTACCCAAACACTGGGTTGTTACGTCTGACCCAGGATCTGGGTAACACAAAAACTACCCAAACACTGGGTTGTTACGTCTGACCCAGGATCTGAGTAACACAAAAACTACCCAAACACTGGGTTGTTACGTCTGACCCAGGATCTGGGTAACACAAAAACTACCCAAACACTGGGTTGTTACGTCTGACCCAGGATCTGGGTAACACAAAAACTACCCAAACACTGGGTTGTTACGTCTGACCCAGGATCTGGGTAACACAAAAACTACCCAAACACTGGGTTGTTACGTCTGACCCAGGATCTGAGTAACACAAAAACTACCCAAACACTGGGTTGTTACGTCTGACCCAGGATCTGAGTAACACAAAAACTACCCAAACACTGGGTTGTTACGTCTGACCCAGGAACTGGGTAACACAAAAACTACCCAAACACTGGGTTGTTACGTCTGACCCAGGATCTGAGTAACACAAAAACTACCCAAACACTGGGTTGTTACGTCTGACCCAGGATCTGGGTAACACAAAAACTACCCAAACACTGGGTTGTTACGTCTGACCCAGGAACTGGGTAACACAACAACTACCCAAACACTGGGTTGTTACGTCTGACCCAGGATCTGAGTAACACAAAAACTACCCAAACACTGGGTTGTTACGTCTGACCCAGGATCTGAGTAACACAAAAACTACCCAAACACTGGGTTGTTACTTCTGACCCAGGATCTGAGTAACACAAAAACTACCCAAACACTGGGTTGTTACGTCTGACCCAGGATCTGAGTAACACAAAAACTACCCAAACACTGGGTTGTTACGTCTGACCCAGGATCTGAGTAACACAAAAACTACCCAAACACTGGGTTGTTACGTCTCACCCAGGAACTGGGTAACACAAAAACTACCCAAACACTGGGTTGTTACGTCTGACCCAGGATCTGAGTAACACAAAAACTACCCAAACACTGGGTTGTTACGTCTGACCCAGGATCTGAGTAACACAAAAACTACCCAAACACTGGGTTGTTACGTCTGACCCAGGATCTGAGTAACACAAAAACTACCCAAACACTGGGTTGTTACGTCTGACCCAGGATCTGAGTAACACAAAAACTACCCAAACACTGGGTTGTTACGTCTGACCCAGGATCTGGGTAACACAAAAACTACCCAAACACTGGGTTGTTACGTCTGACCCAGGAACTGGGTAACACAAAAACTACCCAAACACTGGGTTGTTACGTCTGACCCAGGATCTGAGTAACACAAAAACTACCCAAACACTGGGTTGTTACGTCTGGCCCAGGATCTGGGTAACACAAAAACTACCCAAACACTGGGTTGTTACGTCTGACCCAGGATCTGAGTAACACAAAAACTACCCAAACACTGGGTTGTTACGTCTGACCCAGGATCTGGGTAACACAAAAACTACCCAAACACTGGGTTGTTACGTCTGACCCAGGATCTGGGTAACACAAAAACTACCCAAACACTGGGTTGTTACGTCTGACCCAGGATCTGAGTAACACAAAAACTACCCAAACACTGGGTTGTTACGTCTGACCCAGGATCTGAGTAACACAAAAACTACCCAAACACTGGGTTGTTACGTCTGACCCAGGAGCTGGTACCACAAAAACTACCCAAATACTGAAAAAATAACCCCCAAAGAATTACCCAAAAGGCTCAACCAAGGATTTGGGTAGAAAAAATAATTTTTTAGAGTGTATGAAAGAACCTCTCTCTGATTACAGTTCTGGTGTAATTTTCCAAATGCTTGTTTCTTCATCATTTAGCTATTTTTTAGTATGACGTTTAGGTCTTATCTTAGGAGCCAATAATTCAGATTTCTCCAAGTATTTCAGACATTTTGTCATGCAAGGGGCTTCTGTTCATCCATTCATTCATGGTTTCCCTGCCTCATTCTCCTTCCTCTTTCATCCCGATGTCTAGCCTTCTGAGCACGTGCCAGCGTTGCCATTGGTAACCACAACTAAACAGATGCGGCACGTGGGAACACAACACCTGGAACTCATTTCTGATGATCAAAGGAGGATGCAAAGGGATGCTGGTGTCCCAGCATGGTGAGCCATGACTTCAGCCACACTATTATTACGGGACTGCCCAGCTTCCACTGTCCAAAATGTAACATTCTCATACCCACGTGATTTTTAACGTAAGTCTCACACATTCACAGAAAATAGCTTACATCTATGTTGCAACATAAGGTGGACAGAGTCTGTTTTCAGTCTTTGGGAATGCTGCCTGGAGTGTTTAGGATATTTTACAGGAACTGCTTGAGCAACATCGGGTGCACCTGGTCTCGTGAAATGTTTCTTTGGCCATATTATACAACCTTGAAAAGCAATTACCAGGAGTAATGATTCCCATGAGGAGGCTGCTCAGATCATTACATGAAGGAATCTTTTGGTTTTCTCCAAACATTAACACGTCTAAATTGGGATTGGGGGTGGGGGTGGAGGGTTATAAGAAGTATAAGAAACAAATGGCGAAGAATTGTCTTAATATTTTATTTCATATTTTTTGATATGTAGAGGACCCCAGCACTCAGTTAATAAGACTCTATAACCAAAACCATTTTTTATATTAAATTTTTATATTCTGTAAACCAGTCAATTTTTAGGTTTCAGGCTATTTTTTTTCTTCTATAACTTGTCCTCTGTAAAACAGATATGAGAATAATGTTGGAAACATTATTATGTTGGAATAATGTTGGAAACAACGTTCGTGTAAATCAGGGTTTTCAGGACTTTGAAGATTTGTACAAAGATTCTCGACTATGGTATGCTATTAGAGAATGAGTTGATATTCTATTTTACTTTACACAATAAGCTTGTAAACATGGCCAAAAATAATTTGCATATTTATGTGTTCTTTGCACAAAATGTAATGAAAAAAGAAGTAGCTATAACAATGAAAGTAATAACTTGGCAACACTTTTATAATATCTCAAATTTCATAGAAATATTGATATATAATTTCTTTCCTATTCTCCTATATGTATTCCTAAAATGCCTGATAATGCTGTAAGTCATTAAATGATAATTACAAAATATTATCATATTCCCATAAGAGTGCTGAGTTTAGTCGTTCAGTCAATGTCAGTCATATCTAAAGACCAAGTGGAAGGAGTTGTCATGGTGAAACCTCCAAACATCTCTGCAAAGCCCTGAATGTGCTCTTTACTGGACATCCAGAATTAAAACTGTGACATCTATGGTGTCGAAGAAATCTGCTAAAATATAATGTCCTCTACAGAGGAAACTCAATTGCTGGGTCTCATATATATTGAAATAATATTTCACAATATTACCATGTATTTTTGATCAAATAAATGGTGAGCATAAGAGACTTCTTAATTATTAATCATAATTATGCCAAACTTTCAACTGGCAGTGTAAATTTAATAGCCTACATAAATTAAAATTAACCTTATTTATATTTGGGTCAATGACATGATGTGCATATTTTTTGTGTTCAAGTGCATTATTTCCTTTTAAAATAATTTGATAAATTCATGACATATCACTTTATTCTATTTAGTTTGAATTCATTTTTAGTACATTTAAATAAATCATATTATTTTATTTTTTGTTATCTTAAACCCCCAAAATGTCAGGTTGTGCAACTGTCCGAAAAAATGAACAGACTAAGAAAACTATTTAAAATGGTGTCTTAATAATAAAAATTAAAAACTAAATACTATGGCATCATTTTAGGTTTGAAACCTTTCATATAAACAAATTTTATAAATATCAGTAGTTTAAAAGCTGTTGAGATAATTCAAAACCTTTTGTCCAGCAATTTGAATTTTCTGAAATGTTATTTAACAACTGAAACTTGTTTTTAAACACATTGTTCGTGACTCAAAAATATGCATTACATCAGTTTTCAAAAAGATTTTAAAAAAACACCTTTTTTAAGCTTTATTTGTCAATTACCCATGAAAAATAGAAATATGTAAAAAAGGTATAATTATTTTTATGAAAATATTTTATATATATCAAAATGCTAAATAATAAGGATGAATAAAAACGAATAAATAATTGGATAGACATGTTTATAAATTTATTTGTGGGTGAGTACTGTGTATGTGTGCAAAACTACCCTGCTGATAAACCCAGCATAAATATCTAGTTGGTCCAGGCTGGTTAGAGCTGCTATAGTGCTGGTGACCAACAATGCTGGATTTTTCCACAGGGTATGGAATCAAATCTCCCTTTGGGGACAATAAAGTATAGATACAGTTTCAAATCCAACTCACCATGCTCAAAATCTCACTTTTACAGCTGACACATACTTTTTATTTGGCAGTCCACCTCATGTGACTCACCAGTAAAGCTGTAATGTGCAATTGTCATTCAGTTATTCCAAAGTTAAACTGTTCTCATGCGGAGTGTCAATTTGTTGTTTGTAAAGAGAAGGTGCTGGGCAGGACAGAAAGCGGCAAAACACACCTCACTTCACATTCTCCTCTCAAGGACATGCTGATAACGGACCACAGCCATGTTTGTACACGTGTGTGTGGTTTAGGTAAACGCTACGTTATGAGGACAAAATGTCCCCCCAGAGATGGCAATATCTAAAATCCTTGTCCTTGTGGGGACATTTTTTTGTCCACATGAGGAAAACAGCTTATAAATCAGACTAAATGATGTTTTTTGAAATTCTAAAAATGCAGAAAGTTTTCTGTGATGGGTAGGGTTAGTGTAAAGGGAGAGAATATACAGTTTGTGCAGTATAAAAACCATTATGTCTATGGAAAGTCCCCATAAAAGTGTGTGTGTGTGTGTGTCCCCACCCTGCAGATGAGCATTTACTCACTGTCGAAAATGAGAGTCTTGCTAAATCACGTATTAGCCTAATGGTTTTAATTCGTTTTTCAAATGAGTGTCAGGCCTGCACTAGTGTCAAACACATGGTGACACTGTGAGACCGACAGGCCTATTAACACTTCACGTGTTGCTTAACAGCATTTGCTTTTAATGCATAATGTGTGTGTTTGAGGAGGTTTGATATTTGCAAAGATTTTGCTGCAAAGTGTGTGTGAGGGAGGGAGAAAGTCGCTCATGCGCCTCGCTGCCATTAACCTGTACCTCTTCCTCATTAGCGCTGTATCTCTGTTGCCATGGTGGTCTATTAGAGAGCTCAGATTAAAGGATCATTTGCATGTGAATATGACTGTGTCTGTGTGTGTGTGTGTGTGTGTGTGTGTGTGTGTGTTTGTGTGTGTGATTAGGGGGTGGGTTCTTTTTAAGGGTAGAACTGGGGCACGAGTAGCTTACAGTCTTGGTGTTGTGTTAGCAGAAAACAAATGCCATTGACGCCGACTTTTGATAGCACTAACTCTATAATTATGATGAATGTACAGTGACTAGTATTTGAACACTTAGAAATGTCTGAATGTCCTTGCATCAGATGTAAATAAAACGTTAAAAACAAGTGGCATGCTGCATAATCTTTCCTCAGGATTTGAAGTCTCTTCATCATTTTTGCTCAGTGTCTTTTAATCAGTTTAATTGTTCTGGTCATTTTTAGTAGATGTTTAGTCAGTAAGTCAGTTTAGTCATTTTGTTCTGTTTTTCATTTTTATGTTTTTTAAAAAAATATTTTTTATTAAATGTATTTCGCTTTATTTATTTTAGTACATTAAGTTAAATTACAGTGGATTTTTATATTTTTGACATAAAAATTATATATATCTTCCCATAGTGCATCCTGGTGCCATGTGTTCCCCAGGTAAGCGACGCACCCGGCGATCCACGTGATGTAAAAGAAAACGTGATTCATCAGACCAGGCCACCTTCTTCCATTGCTCCGTGGTCCAGTTCTGATGCTCACGTGCCCACTGTTGGCGCTTTCGGCTGTGGACAGGGGTCAGCATGGGCACCCTGACTGGTCTGCGGCTATGTAGCCCCATGCGCAACAAACTGCGATGCACTGTGTATTCTGACACCTTTCTATCAGAACCAGCATTAACTTCTTGAGCAATTTGAGCTACAGTAGCTCGTCTGTTTGATCGGACCACACGGGCCAGCCTTCACTCCCCACGTGCATCAATGAGCCTTGGCCGCCCATGACCCTGTAGCCGGTTCACTGTTCCTTCCTTGGACCACTTTTGATAGATACTGACCACTGCAGACCGGGAACACCCCACAAGAGCTGCAGTGTTGGAGATGCTCTGACCCAGTCATCTAGCCATCACAATTTGGCCCTCGTTAAACTCGCTCAAATCCTTACGCTTGCCCATTTTTCCAGCTTGTAACACATCAACTTTGAGGACAAAATGTTTACTTGCTGCCTAATAAATCCCACCCACTAACAGGTGCCAAGAGATAAATCCCACCCACTAACAAGAGATAATCAGTGTTATTCACTTCATCTGTCAGTGATGTTATGCCTGATCAGTGTGTATAATTTTGTCGGTAACCAAACAGTTTATGGGATCTCATACAGGGATCCCATTGATCTCATACAGGTTTGGAACAACTTGAGGGTGAGTAAATGATGACAGAATTTTCACTGTTGGGTGAACTATCTCTTTAAGTGTCCAAATACTTTTGGCGGTCACTGTACATGTTTTTACCTTCAGTTTTGTCCATTAGGAAGTATTGCACCTGTGTTTTGGCGGCCTCTGTGCGGACTGAGAATCACAGTTCTGCGGTGGACAGCTGGCCCTCTACTCGCAGCTGTTTGCCAGCTGCTTCCCTCTCGCATTTGTTTCATATTAATATATGTTTGTGTAAGTGAGTATGTGAGCGCGTTGGACATCATAATATACACTGGGAATAATACCACAAACAGTCATTTCTTTAGCTAAAAAGATTTGAGTTGTGGCCTAATGCTAGCACTTATGGTCTGACACTACAGACTACATTCACACAATCCAGGTTTGGGACTGACAACTGTATTTAATAACAGGTGTGACTGAGTCTCAGCTGTCTCCAACTTAAGGGGAGGTCACACTACACTTCAATAACATAAACATTAACTGAAATAAAAGAAAATATACCAAAACTTATTTTATTTAAGCTAGTTGCTAAGGCAACATATCTAATTTCCATTTAATTTAGCTTGATGTACTAAAATAACTAAAACTGAAATAAAAATTCATAAAAACTACATAGACATAAAAAAATACAATAATAAAAACAACTGACGAAAACACAAAATTACTAAAACAACTAATTACTAAACTAAAATGAAAATGTAAAAATAAAAATAAACTAATTAAAACTAATAAATATAAAATCTCAGTGACACTAAAACAACACTGCTTGGATATATATATATATATAGGCCTATATATATAAATGTATTCTAAATACATTTACATTATATATATATATATATATATATATATATATATATATATATATATATATACACAATTCACATGAACAGATGTGAATAAAAAAATAAATGTAAATAAATCATATAGGCTCTCTCTCTCTCTCTCTCTCTCTCTCTCTCTCTCTCTCTCTCTCTCTCTCTCTATATATATATATATATATATAGTATTTTACATTTATATATATATATATATATATATAATTTTTGTTATATATAATGATTTAATTGTATTTATGATAAATGTAAAATACTATATATATATATATAGAGAGAGAGAGAGATAGCCTATATGATTTATTTACATTATTTATTTATTAACAATAATAAGCAAAAATATTATTTAAAAAAAAAACATTTGACATATATTAAGAATAAAATTCAATGAATCTTTTTGGTACACTGAATTATTCTGGTTTATTACAGAAGTTTAATATTCTTTTATGGCACTGCTAATATTGTTGTTTCCTTTGCATGTTTATGTCTGAAACATGCATGTTTTTTCCTCATTTGTAAGTCGCTTTAGATAAAAGCAGCTGCAAAATGAATTAATGTAAATGAGCTTTCATCATCAACATGCAGAAGAACTACACAATTCTGCAGGAACACCTCGAGTACCCCTTTCAAATATCTGTCAACCTTTTGTTTGAAGTTCATGTGAATTGTGCTGCTGATAGGTATAAGTAGGATTAGAGCAGCCCAGGGCTTTCAGTGAGTCATGACGTACAGGAGTGATTGTGAGTCATTTCCCAAAGGATAATGAACACCTCTCCATGCCTTTAACCATAACACCCCCACCCCTCAAACTCCGCAGCCCACCCTCTCCGCATTTTACGGATGCTCTCTGTGTGGGCCTTCACCTCAGAGATCCAGATCTTCATAATCACAATATCCGTCACTCGCAGCGGGAGAAACATCATCAATGAATATTAATGACTCAGAGGTGGCGGCTGAGCACATCAGTGCTACGTCAAACCCCTTTCCGGTATGAACTGGAGAAAAGTGGATTATACGCAGCATCTTTCAGCAGCTTCCCAAATCTCATTTGCTCTTATGCATTTTAATAAGGCCGGAGCATGTGGCTGCCAAAAGAAGCTGCGAATGCCAGTGATTCCATCTTCATGTGCGTTTTTCTTTCCATTGGGTGTGTTTTCAGGCACCTCGGTGACTTTTAAATTCACAGAAGTGTCAGGGCATTTTGAAATGCATTTACTTTCAAATAATTTCATACTGACTACATTGTTGCTCTGTCAAACATTTCTCTGTCTAATATAGAAGGCATTAAATCGGTTTGCGTCTGTACTGCATACTAATCACTTTTCCGCTTCTGTCTGATAATATAAATGCAGGTACAGTATAAATGACAGCATGTACACATTTCTGCATGCAATTAAAAATTTAATGTACTTTAATCCACAATAAAAACTATGGGGCGGTTTCCTAGACAGGGTTTAAATTAAGACGGAGTAAGCCTTAATGTACAAACCCGATTCCAAAAAAGTTGGGACACTGTACAAATTG
>CM077171.1:38483354-38530854 GCA_039654105.1 Coreius guichenoti
AAGCTTATTGATTTACCATTATCTTCAATGGGAATGAAAAATCCATGGCTTTCTCTTTAAATAACCATCAGATGTGCTCAAGCAAATGTGTAAGATGTGCAATGGGAATTGCAGTCAATATAACATGTGATACTCTTATCAAATGTGGTTTGTTTGAAACAAAAACAAGATTTGACCTCTGTGACTATTTGCTTGTCTTCAGTTTAGTAAACAAACTAATTCGGTCATATAAATGAAACGGTAAGATTTATACACTAAAAAGTTTATTATTATTTACTATTTGTATCTATTTGATTTTATTTTCAAGTTGAATGAGCATGAATCTGTTCATTGTGAAAACAAGTACATTTATCCTGTTAAAAAGTATTATGCTAGCTGTGAAACAAGCAATATTCAATTAGTTCAAATATGAGAAAGATTTTTGAGTTATTGATGATAAATATATAAACCTTATTGTGTATTTAAACCGCATTTAGTTTATTCAGTTCATGTATGACTGGCAAATACGCATTACAGTAATATTATTAGTTTGTTAAAACTGTGTAATCCAAAGGGATGAAAATTTTAAATGCAATTCAAACTCATAAATCTAAATATTTTTATTGAATGTGTGATTTTATGCATACAGGGTTTTGGGGGCTTCCATGCCAGCTACACTGTTAAAATCTTTAGTGTGAAATTACAGTATATTCCAGGTTAATAACTGCATGACTTTCACAGTAATTCCACAGTAGGACTTCTCTTGTATCTAACTGTCACATGTCTGTCTGGTTGTTTGGTCTTTTCTGTTGTGTTTTGATTTGTCACATGTTCCTTTGTCACAGTTTCCTGCCACGTGTCTGTTTCCTTGGCTACCTTTGTTAGTTAGTTTAGTTCAACTGTGTCCAGTTAATTATCTCATTTCTGTTTGCTATTTAAGTTCTTCCCTGTTCAATCATTCTTTGTCCAGTAACTGTTATGTAAGGTTGTGTTTCAGTTGCCTGTCTGCATGTTCCTATGAAGTTAAGATTCAAGTTTATGTTCAATTCAGATCTTCTAATTCTTCAGTTTGTTCCTGTGCTACACACCGTGACACTAACGGCACTCTTGGAATATCATACTGTATTTCTATAGTGCATGTATGAAGGTACCCAGCATGCAGTGCAGCATGAATAGATTATGCTGTGGAGTTTCTTGATTCTTGCTGGTTTTATCTGTGCTGTTGAACTTATTTTTGGTTCACTTTTAGCAGTTTGTGTTTATTTTCTAATGTTCAGAATTCATCTTATCTTATCTATTATTATTATTATTTGTTGACTATCAACCATTGTTGTTTTGTATGTCGAGTATTGATGTCTGTGCATCATTAGGTGATGGAGGAAAAATCTTGTGTTGCATGATGATGATGTCATGTCAATCAAAGATAAGTCTCAGCAGTTGTTTTACTATTGTGAAATATCCATCCACAAACAATTATGAATTTGAAATAAGCTATTGGTTGAAATAGTGCTAGTAATAGTATAGTTTGACTAACTTAAAATTGTTTTAGCAAATAAACATTAAAAACAATTATTTGTCACACTTCTGACTTGGCTAGATCAGAAATTTGAATATGAATATACAAGGTCCAAGATCCCAATCAAATGGAACACTGATCACCATTATGGTGACTTCAAAATAATTACAGTAGGAAACAATACAATTTCTTAAAGACAACTTTATCATGTGAATTCACAGTGAAGAGCAGTAAATTACTGTGATGTCAGCATCATTTTGCTGTTGATTAACAGTAATTTGTAAGAAAATGACCCAGTATGCATTAATTTCCCTGTAAATGTCTGACTACAGTAATTTATTGTAAAATAATACTCTTAATCCTGTAAATTCCTGGCAATTTTTTACAGTGTAGATCAACTGTAAGCAACTTCATAATGACTATTCTTTGTATGTGCTATTGTACTACTAAGCAGTCATTATTCAGTTGAAATCAGTTCAGTGTTGATTCAGTTTGGTTCAATACCTGTGTAAAGCTCAATTATGAATTGAGTTCAATTCGTCTAAGAAGCAGCTCTCGAGAAAAAGTAATGTCATCATCGTCCAGCTCAGTTCAGTTCTCATCCAATAATGTCAGTGCAGTCAAGTCAAAAATATTGCCTGTGTCCCCAACTAAGCAAGCCAAAAGGCGACAGTGGCAAGGAACCCAAACTACATCGGTAACAGAAATGGAGAAAAAAAAAACTTCTCAGGCAGTTCTCCTCTGATCAGGCGAACGAACATGGTGTGGTTTACTTCCACAAGTCAGATTGTGAATGGATTTAGAATATTTCATCCAGCTCCTTCTGTCTGAAGATCGGTAACAGTATATTATTTGCCAGCATGTGATGGGAGGGGAGCTGAAGCTAGCGATAGGGTCAGAGGACTTGTCTGGTTCTCATGGTCTTCACTGAGGATCTGTGTCTATAGGGCTCGTCTAGTGATCTTTAATGTAAATCGTTTGTGTTTTGTTTTTAAAAGAAGGAAGACATTCTATTCCTGCTTGACAATTCCAAATTTCACAGTCTTCATTGTAATTCCATGTGATTGTATCTTTTCAATCACAGTTTGAAACAAAACACCCCCATCCAATCACCAGCACGGGCTACTCGACATTCCCTGGCAGATTCCCACACGCCTGCATTTCCATTTAGATGGAGCATCACATTAAACGGCATTGTATTGTCCATTTATCCTATCACCGGTTGTTCCAAAAATTCTTTTTTTAATATTCTTCATCTTCCCCACCCTTCCCTAGCACATCCACGATCGTCTTTTTATTATGTGTGTGATTGGTTTCGTCTGCCCAAGTGAATGCGCTATGCTGTAACATCGGCTAAATGGTTATAGGGCACAGAGAACTCAAGGTTGTGGTGTGAAGTAGCTGCATTGACCCTGAGACCGGAGAGTCCGCTGTCAAGGCTGAGGTGGACAGAGAATCCCTTAAGCTCCGCTGCCAGGGAAATGAGAATTAAAATGCAAGGGAAACAGTTAGATAGTCTTTCCCGAGAGTCACGGAAGAGAAGGGCAAAGTCAGCTCCACACTTGTATTGTGCACGTATGCTGGTCTAGATTTGCATGACACTGCCCAGGGGAACGTTTTATTGCTCAGAGGTTGCAGGAGACTTAATAGAGATCTCAGTCATGTTTTATTTATGTGTCAACTTTGCTTGCGAGGTTTCTCCACAAATTCCTTTGGGGAAATCAAAGTGCAATTGAGACGATCATTGACATGCTGTAAGTGTATAGACCTATACAATTCATTTGGATTGGTCTAGTGAGAATTTGATAAGAAATGTTTGAGATCATATTGAAAACACTGACTTTTAATTGCAGACTTTGGGATATGGGCAAACCTGAGCAAAGTTTGAGATGTTGTTGTTCTTCAGATACAGGTTAAATTACTTGAAATAGTGGCAACCTAAAAATGTTAGCTAGAGTGGTGCAGGGATGACGTTTATAGGCCAAAACAGGAAACGAGTAAGCATTTTAGCACTCCTGGTTCCATCGTCCTGATTTTTTGAATGGGTTTTTGGTTAAATGCTTGAAATAAGGTCTGGGGTGAACACAAGCTCTATATATTTTCACGTTTTATATAAAATACATTAGTAATACCCTCTTATGCTTTTTTTTAAAGCTTTTACTTGTCTTGTCACTAAAAAGTGGCTAATTGGCTAATAATAACAAGAGGCTGTCACGGACATTAAACGTCATCAGCCGAACAGGTACTCATCTCACAGCCTCGTTGTAACGTACTGCTCTGAGACGTGAAGGCGGAGGATCCAAACGCAGCTTTATTGAAAGGGTAATCCACAATCATAGTCAAAAGTACAGCAAGGTCAAAACACAGGCAGGCAGGAGACACAGGCAAGAAATCCAACAAGCCAAGAGACATGAAACCGGGGAAAATGCTCAGAAATGCAGTGTAACACTAAACAAGACTTTGCAGTGAATGATAGGGTGAACAGGCTAGATATAGGCAGAGATAATGTGGTAAATGAGACACAGGTGTAAACAATGAGTGATGATGAGTCCGGGCAAAGAGTTATGGGTAATGTAGTCCTTGATGGAGTGACAGTCCGAGGTGGAGTGCCCTCTGGTGGAATCAGAGGCACTCTCACTGGTGAATCGTGACACTCGTTGTGTTTACAATCGCGCTCTTGCAAACTATTATAACTTGAACTTTCAAGGTAAATGTTTTTAAACAAAGACTGAAAGAGTTGTGAGAAGCTTAGTGTTGGTGGCGTTGAAGTCATGCGACTGTGGTGTAGTTCGTTTATAGGCTACATTTAGCTTTTGACTTCTGCCGATTGTATTTGCGCTTCTAAATTTCATTAATGTCTTCATTTGTAAAGTCTTCATTAATGTCTTCATTTGCGAAGTCTTCATTAATGTCTTCATTTGTAAAGTCTTCATTAATGTCTTCATTTGTGAAGATTATCACGGTGAACAAAACGTGTAAGAATTATAAGCTTTTGTAAGTCACAGGCTTCTGCAATAATCCAAAAGCCAATGGATAAATCCTATTGGGTTTTTGAGGGCACCATAGTGATGCTAACTTCCATTTGTCATCTCTGCAACATTTCTAATTGATCTAACTCTTAAATTTGTTTTGTTACTGTAACCTAGTATTCAGGTTGATTTAGTAACGTCAAATAATATTTTTTGACTTCAGTCAGACCAGTTCATTTAGATGTTGATGCATATCAGTGTATTTAACATCTGAGGTGACTTGAAGGCTCTTAAAATCAAGGATCTATGGTTCCATAAAGAACATTTAAAATCTTTCCATTGCACAAAAGGTTCTTTATAGTGGAAAAAAGTTCTTTAGATTATTAACATGTTCTTCACACTAAGAAAAAATGGTTATTTTAAAAACTGTTCACTGAAAGGTTTTTTGGGAACCAAAATGGTTGTTCTATTGCATTGCTAAAAAACCTCCATACTGTAAACCTTTTTTTTAAGTTAAGAAACTGAAGCAAGCACAACTTGCAGATTTTTATTTTGTGCTCAAATATTTAAAGTTAAGAGCAATTAAAATGTAAAAACATTTAAGATATATCTGTTCTCAAACTAAGCTCATGCTCCACTTGTCACCATGATGTCACCACACTTGACTTTCATTGTATGGACAAAAAACACTGAGACATTTTACACAATACCTTCTTTTGGTTTAGAACGACATGAGGGTGAGTAAATGATGACAGGATTGTTATTTTGGGATAAACGATCCCTTTAAGCAATAGCCTCCATTTAATCTCATTGCTGCATTTTAAAAAAATAAAGGTTCCTTATTGACACCAATGGTTCCATAAAGAACATCTAACATTTATGGAACCTTTCCATTGCACTAAAGGTTCTCTGAAGTGGATAAAGGTTCTTTAGATGATAAAAAAAATGTTCTTGACACTATGAAAAAATTATTCTTTTAAGAACTGTTCACTGAAAGGTTCTTTAGGGAACCAAAAATGGTTCTTCTATTGCATCACTGCAAAAAAAAAAAAAAAAAAAAAACCTTTTGGAATCTTTACACTTTTAAGAGTGTAAGTGAAACATGGAGATCACAACATCTTGTATGTGATTTTTGATTCCTATATGTGTAAAATTGCCAGCATTATTTTCCATGCAGAATCCAAATGCTGCACAACGGCTTTGATGCCGATTAGACCAGCACATAATCAGCTGTCCTATCTCTCTTTACATATCTTCACTGACATATACAGTATTTTAGACCAGTCAGTAAGTGTAGATGGATGGTGAAGAGAGCATGCTTCAGTGCGTGATATAGTATTGACAGGTCAGCCACCGCAGTCCTGCCGGATCCCTCTGCACCCTGGGGAACTCCGCTGTCTGTTTTGGGCCCCCTCCCCCTCTGCCGACAATCCCAACCCCCTTCGTGTGCTCTGGGGGTAGAAGAGTGGCGCGCCATGGTACTTTCTGATGAGCCGCACTCCTACCAGCGATGTGCATGACAATGACATAGAGAGAGTGTCTTGATAATTGATAGAAGACTAGATTAAAGTGCAACCAGAAAATGAACCGAGACGCTATATTTTATCTGACCAATCACATAATAATTGAAAAATAATGGAAGTTGAAGCTCGCAGCACTGGGAGAAAATTACATGGATGCATTCTGACTGCATGCGAAAGGTTTGCAGCTATAAAGAGTAAATTGGAAATGACTTTCTGATGTAATTGCATTTCTTTCTTAAGGCTTGTTATGTGGAAAATCTTGATTATCATTAAATAAAGCAACATTTTAGAGCTCTCTTGTAAATAAAGGAATTATAACTTCTTGGAAAATGTATTTTCTGTCATACTGCATGCAGTTTTTGATATCAGCTCATTAGGATACCAGAACTTAATGAGCTCCCACTGAGCTGAGAGATAGAATGCCTGTAGGCCCCTCTTAACATTTTCTAATACCCTTCCAGCCCTCGACCAATCCTCTTCCATGACCCTTTATAGCCGGATAAATGCGACGCTTGGTTGGGCAATGGAGACTACACTTATAGTCTGGCACACACTGCTCTCTCTTTCAATCCCTTTCTTTCTTTAGCGCTTTGGTGCCTGGCACTCAATAAGTGGAACCCCTATTTTGGGTGTTCTGTGAATGAGTTTCCATACATGGAAAAGCTCTGCAACAATCACAGTTTAAGATCTCGTTGAGAGGTTTCCATCCAGTCAACTGTCTTTTGCTGCCAACCAGAGAGCTCTTGAAATGGTTACGGTCATTGTCATTATCATGAGCTGTGTCTGAATTCCTGTGCATGCGCTGAATTTGATAAAACTGACTTCTCGACTGATGTATATGCAGGTGTGTGGTATAAATATATTCCTGAATTGCATCCGCCATGTTGGTTTTGTCCTTTAGCCTAGTTTGACCTATGAAAATAATTTACTCAAGCTTTGTTAAAGAAGTACAATTTAACCTCGAGGAAAAACTTTCTTGGGACTTTAAGACATTACATTGAAAACAGCCACCATCTCTGCCATTTTTTAATTTTTCATCTTTTCAACGGCTCATTAGCACCATGTGGCCTTATGGGACAAAAATGTCCATTTGAGTTTAAAATATAAGTTGATAAAATGTCATCTTGGTATTATTAGAGTACTGTTTCATAAATACAGCAGATATAATTTGACATACTGCTTTTTGAAAACACTGAGTTAAAAACAACCCAATTTGGATTGATAAACCCAAGGGCTGTGTAAATACAGTAACACATGTTGGGTTAATTTTACCAAATTGGGTTGTTTATTTAACCCAGCATAATGGGTTGATTCAGTTTTACTATAATAATAGGGTTTTTTTTTACTTCATACATGATTTAATGTTTACAGATTCACTTAAATCCTCTAAACTTTTTAAAAATAGTACTACACAACCACTGGTTTGCATGATAATTCCTTTATTTAATGTTTATCATATTTTACAGTATAGCATATTTTATATCGTTTTTAATACACATTTAAGCTCGTTTAACAAATATTAGAAGTAAAAATTAAACATTTAGAGGTAATTCAAGTGTAATCGATCAGTCTCTGTTGTCCCGTTTCCACCGTAACGGCGCTGGATCTCGTGCCGGAGCTTGAATCATGTTCAGCGGGGGAACTTCTAACTTCAGACCGCCACCCTGCGTTTCTCTCGGAGCTGAAATATGCTGTGACTGACTCCATAACCTGTCCATAAACACACAGTTGAACGGCTCTGAGAACATATTCTAACATTTCTAAGTATTTATATTCTGTATGTTTTTAAATAAAATAATAACATTTTATGCAAGGCAACAGGCGTTTCAATCACGCGAAAAGACCAATGCAAAGTCGTTTAGGTAACTTATATCCCGCCCCTGTATGTTGCTTTGCATAAATATACAGCACAATAACAAATTTATGGATAAAATAAAATGTACACAAACCTGTATTTTACCGAAGACATGCACCAATTTGACGAAGATGCACTCCTCTCTCCTGAAGAGGTCGCAAAAAGCCCGCGATAAATAACTCAACCCCTGGGTTGTTACATCTGACCCAGGATCTGGGTAACACAAAAACTACCCAAACACTGGGTTGTTACGTCTGACCCAGCAGCTGGATAACACAAAAACTACCCAAACACTGGGTTGTTACGTCTGACCCAGGAGCTGGTACCACAAAAACTACCCAAACACTGGGATGTTACGTCTGACCCAGGAACTGGGTAACACAAAAACTACCCAAACACTGAAAAAATAACCCCCCAAAAATGACCCAATAGGCTCAACCCAGGATTTGGGTAGAAAAATAACCCAAGATTTAACCTCTTTCATACTACCTAGGTAAGTATGCATATTCAGATGTGGGGATAGGCTATAGCTTTAACTGTCTGATAACACAAATAATGATGATCCATACATGAATATGAACAGCCATATCTGAGAGAATGGTTTCAAATTGAGTCTGACCAAAAATGTATTGAACAAATAAGTGTTGAACAACACTGAATTTGTTGGATAAAAGTTTTAGATTCTTCTACAGTAGTACTGAAAAACATGACAGATAATTACTGCATGCTGTTGACTAAATTAGTTGAATATTGAATGTGACCGTAGAAATCGTAGCCTACTGGTTTATTTAATGCATGTTGTGCTGGACAAAATATTGCAGGGTTGCTATGATTTTTATAGGGTTAAATTTTAACCTCATATTATTAGAAATTAAACTTCATTAGTCTGTCATCGATGTTCGCATAATAGCAGGTGTAGAGCAGCAGTCTCTGTCATTAATATATTCAGTCATTTTCCACTCTGTTTCTACGGCAGCAGGATGTGTTTCTCTGAAGAGAAATGCAGCGCGACGATCAATTTCTTTTCATCAAAACACACTTTTTGTCCAAATATACTGTGCAGCATAGTATGTTTTTGTGTGAATATTTCAATTTGTATGAACAAAAATGTAATAAACCCGCAAGAACACGATATATTTGCCCTTTCTTTTTCATGACCATATATGGAGATTAGATCGGCTGTTGATGCTTCAACCTCATTTTAACCCTTTAGTTGCTGAATTTTATTTGCTGGTAAAAGATTATACCGATAAAGGTGTGATAATTGGTGTAGGCTATTATACATATTACGTTTCAAGGAATGTGATTTAAAATCCACAGCTGCTAAATTTTACCTCATATTTCCGCTGTGTATGTTTTAGGCGATAAAACGGCATACATTAGGTGTTAATGCGTTCATCTAATGTAGGCTATGCTGGTCCTAGACGAGTGGTTAATTTACTGGCGTTAAACTGAGGTGCCTAGAATAGCTCGTTTACAGGACAGATTTAGAGGTGTATGTGTGTGTTTTGTCGCTATAGGCTCCTGTGAGCGTTTTGCATGGTGAATAAAGAAGCGCAAAGTAAAGTGTATTTGGCGTGGCTTCCCTTAAGGTTTTTTTTTTCTCTCCCAAAAATGGATACAACACCCTATTGCTTCAAGTTAGATTGCATTGGAGATGTTCAGTACGACATTTCTAACATAATTATAGATCGAAAATAATCTTTTTGGTTATGAAATGCATGGCAACTAAATGTGATTTTGAGACTTAATAGTCTACCGTTATAGATAGATAGATAGATAGATAGATAGATAGTAAAAACGTTGGGTTATTTTTAACCCAGCATTATTAAGTGACTAGATAGATAGATAGATAGATAGATAGATAGATAGATAGATAGATAGATAGATAGATAGATAGATAGATAGATAGATAGATAGATAGATAGATGGATGGATGGATGGATGGATGGATGGATAGATAGATAGATAGATAGTAAAAACGTTGGGTTATTTTTAACCCAGCATTATTAAGTGAGTAGATAGATAGATAGATAGATAGATAGATAGATAGATAGATAGATAGATGGATGGATGGATGGATGGATGGATGGATGGATGGATAGATAGATAGATAGATAGATAGATAGATAGATAGATAGATAGATAGATAGATAGATAGATAGATAGATAGATAGTAAAAACGTTGGGTTATTTTTAACCCAGCATTATTAAGTGAATAGATAGATAGATAGATAGATAGATAGATAGATAGATAGATAGATAGATAGATGGATGGATGGATGGATGGATGGATGGATGGATGGATGGATAGATAGATAGATAGATAGATAGATAGATAGATAGATAGATAGATAGATAGTAAAAACGTTGGGTTATTTTTAACCCAGCATTATTAAGTGAGTAGATAAATAGATAGATAGATAGATGGATGGATGGATGGATGGATGGATGGATGGATAGATAGATATATAGATAGATAGATAGATAGATAGATAGATAGATAGATAGATAGTAAAAACGTTGGGTTATTTTTAACCCAGCATTATTAAGTGAGTAGATAGATAGATAGATAGATAGATAGATAGATAGATAGATAGATAGATAGATAGATAGATGGATGGATGGATGGATGGATGGATGGATAGATAGATAGATAGATAGATAGATAGATAGATAGATAGATAGATAGATAGATAGATAGACAGTAAAAACGTTGGGTTATTTTTAACCCAGCATTATTAAGTGAGTAGATAGATAGATAGATAGATGGATGGATGGATGGATGGATGGATAGATAGATAGATAGATAGATAGATAGATAGATAGATAGATAGATAGATAGATAGATAGATAGATAGATAGATGATGGATGGATGGATGGATGGATGGATGGATGGATGGATGGATGGATGGATGGATGGATTGATAGATAGATAGATAGATAGATAGATAGATAGATAGATAGATATTAAAAGTGGCTGGTGAGATTTTAAACCAAAGCAAGCTTGTCAGTATTAATGCATATTTCCAAGTTCCTAATTACAGCAAGCAAACAGCGTTTAAACACACTACAGCTTTATATTTTGCATTCGGCGCAGTTCTCAACCTCCCCCTCCTCGCGCGCTGACGTCACGCGCCTGCCGTGGCTTATTATTGCATGAACTATTTTCTGTAGTAGCAGCACCACTGAGCTTTTCCAGTGCCCGCCGCTTAACGTGGAGACGAATACGAGGGAGAGAGAGGGAAAGAGGAGGGGTGAGGGACAAATTAATCTTGGGCCACAGTGGTGGCAGAGCGCGAGACACTGTAAAGCATTGCAGCGAAGATTTTATTTGGCTTGTTCGCTTCAAACGGGCGGCAGAGACGGAATGGATCTACCTGCCGTCGGGGAGCATGTCTTCGCGGTGGAGGGCATCGAGAAGAAGCGCCTACGGAAGGTAAAACTGCCGCGAACTAGAACTACCGTAAATGGTGCGGAGGATATGTTTGTTGTTCCTGTACTGTACCCAACACATTTGCATCGTTTTTCAGGGCAGAATCGAGTATCTGGTGAAGTGGCGAGGATGGTCAGCCAAGTAAGTGTTTAATTGATTTCTATGCGTTATTTTTTTTAGACACAGTAACAATAAATGCCGCGCGATGTTGGTCTTGTTCAACCCTACATTGGTCGCGCGCTGGGGTGTTTTCTATGGATTCCATCACAAAATTTATGCGAGCGAATATCGTTCTGCCAGCGTACTGACGTTTTACTTTATTTATGTAGTAAAATCGTATATTTATTGCTCGTATGTTTACATTTTTTAGTAGGCTACAAATGCATTTTGATCTGCTTAACATGTTTACGATATTGCAACATGCCTTGAGTTTAACATGTGATTTTTTACATTATCATATTTCTCCCGTCAATGTTACAGATATAACACATGGGAACCCGAGGAAAACATTCTCGATCCGCGCCTTCTTGTCGCTTTCCAAAACAGGTGAGATGGAGGACGAATAACTGAACTTGTGGTAATGCCCATATATGGTCACGGGAGGCGGGGCCAACTCCCTGCACAGTGTAGCAGAAGATTAATGGTAGAGCCCCATGGGTCAGGTCTGCCTGCTACAAAGACTCTCTTGAAGCTTGCCTTTTATCCAGTTTTGGAAACACTCCATTGTTATTACCAGTGCAAGTCATACAAAATGAATGTGCCATTGTATATTGACCAATTAAGATTTAAATGTTCTTCCTGTCAGTTCTAGGGCACTGGTTCTCAACTAGGGGGCCACAACCCTCTGGGAGCCTTATTAAACTTAACTTACGTTTATTTTTAATTGATAATTTAAATAATTGTATAAATATGAATGCAAATTCTTGTTCCCTTACTGTCGTTTTTATTCAAGAACATAGTTATTGTAACTTTTGCAATCATAAAATTATTAGCAAATATTAATTTTAATATGTAGACATTCCTAATTTCTGAGAACAAAGGACTTTTAATATTGTCTTAAGTCAAAAAGTTCCACTGTTCTTTGGAACAAGGCTACTTTAAGCGCATTGAAACAACTTTTGTTTTGGATCAGCTTAGATCAAATAATTTCATACATTCATATATGAAAAATACATCACTAGCAGTGTTCTCACAAGTGGACACTCGTGTCTATGATCTAATCTGCTGTGTCAAAGGTCTTGTGATGTTCACACACCCTTCTGAGCCCCTGTTCTGTTCTTAAGATAAAAGTAGAATGGGTATCAAAGCACTCCAGAATCTAAAGGAAAAGAATTGTTAAGTTTAGATAGCAGTTTTCGCGAGACCCATTTTCCCTAAAGAACCTTTCAGTGAACAGTTCTTAAAAGAACCACTTTTTTTCTTGGCGTGAAGGTCATTTTAATAATCTAAAGAACCTTTTACCACTATAAAGAACCTTTTGTGCAATGGAAAGCTTCCATTGATGTTAAATGTTCTTCATGGAACCATCAATGCCAATCAAGAACCTTTATTTTTAAGAGTGAACGATAATAATGGTTCTGTTACACTTGAATGGATTGATAATGTTCCTTTAAACATTTTAACACTGTAGCTTTAGTTGTTCTTATAACCCAACAGTTTTGAGAATGTCAAATATGTTGTGTTGAAAACTGTGGATTTATATATATTTTATGCACTGTTTTCAGAGAAAGGCAGGAGCAAATGGTGGGATATCGAAAAAGAGGGCCTAAACCCAAACACCCCCTGGTCCAGGTACATCAGCTTTTATTCCAAATGCAGTTTTTATCTTCCAGTCAGTGCATAAGTTGGCAATATTTTTTGCAAAAGGTTATTCCTGTGCATGTTCTGAATAACAATTCCATTTCATTATGAATCAATAATTGTGCACCAAAGGCTCCTTTCTGTCTGCATGCATCTTAATGTACTGAGGTCCTATAAGACTTCATGAGCATCTGTAGTTGATTTTACCTATAAAATATTCATAAGAATGGTGTTTGTAAGCTCAAAACATAAATTCATATAATAAGGCTGCCTACATTATTAAAATAAAGGTTCCAAAAGGTATTTCTTTTGCTGCAATGCCATGGAGGAACCACTTTTGGTTTTTGAAAAGAAGAACCTTTCAGTGAACAGTTCGCCACCTTGGAATTATAAGGTTCTATCTGCATTCTGAGCGGTTTTGAGATATTGAGCTTCAAAGACTTTATTCCACTGAAAGAGGGACAGGTAAAATGGCTTTCTCTTTAGAAATCAGTATGGATTGAAAAGTTAGTAGACAAAGTTTGATGTTGGCTTGAGAAATCCTTGCCAGAAAGTTTGAGAGAGAGAGAGTTTGACTTTGTAGATAGAACCTGTAAGTAAGTTGTCACAGAATAAGTGAAAATATTATAAAAATATAAATATGTGAATAACTCAATTTTGATAAAAAATATCAGATAGAACCTTATAAATCCAAGGTGACGAGTTCTTAAAAGAAGCATTTTTCTTAGTGTGAATAACATTTTAATAGTCTAAAGAAATTTTTTCCACTATATAGACCCTTTTGTGCAATGGAAAGGTTCCAAAGGTTGTTAATGTAACCATCGATGCCAGTAAAGAACCTCTATGAAAACCCCTAAGAGTAAAGCTAAATGTGTTGTAAAATAAATAACAAATGATGAACTTCCAGTTCATTTGAGATGTCAATAAATATTCTCTCTTTGTTCCAGCTTCCTGCGTTTGCTCGTAGATCAAGCATCCTGGGTGGTCTTCAGGACACATCGCTGAATGAGGAGAACCAACCCAAAGTGGATTCCCTCCAGATCCACCGCTCGCGGCCGCAGCACTACCAGCTGAACAGTAAAAAACACCATCAGTACCAGCCCAGCTTCAAGGAGATATCCGTTGAACAGCATATGAGCGGGAAAAAGAAACACTTCTACCAGCTGAACAGCAAGAAACATCATCACTACCAGCCGGACCCCAAGATGTATGACACGCCACTCACGGGACCCAAAGAGATCAAGGGTCAAGACCCTTCCAACAAAGGCTGGAACCTCCCTCCAGCCTTGCAACAGAAGTGGATTCGGAACAAAGACACTGGCTGCCTGAGTAAAGTGAAAGATCTTTCTATCGAGCTCAAGGGTCTGCCGGATAATGCTAACAAAGTGGAGCGGGCACTCAAAACGAGTGCCAAAGAGTTTGCACTTCCTAATGGCATCAGCAGTAAGATGAAAATAATCAAGAACAAAAACAAAAACGGCCGAATTGTCATTGTAATGAGCAAATACATGGACAAAGGTGTGCATTCTTCCAAAGTTAAAAACAGGGATGTTTCTGAAGTGGAAATGCGACACAATAAGGAATCTACACTGATTAATACGGACAATCTGTCTGATGGTGAAACGGTAGATCAAGGAGAAGGCAGTAAGAATGGTTCTACTGAGAACAATAGGAATCTTTCTTCTACTAGTGAATGTGCTCATGAAAAGTCCCTCCAAAATATTGAACTTCCAAGAGATACGCCTACAGAGACTGAACAAAAAGTGACAGATATATGTGACCAACCAAACTCCTCACCCATGGCAGTAGAGAAAGCTGCCCCATCCCACACTGACACCAGAACAAATCCCCTTAAGAGGAACCTGTCAGAACCCAGTGAGGACGTGAGAAACTGTAAGCATTTCCTTAGCTACAGGAGCATCAGTGCACCAAACACCGTGCTCTCTTCCCCTCAGAGAGAACCTATAAACCTGCATTTCAGAGGCAGTCGCACCGCCAGAGCGTATAGTTATGACTTTAGCGACACCATTCCCGAAGAGCCTATTGATTTGAGCTGTGGTCCAACCAAAACTCTAAAACAGTTTCCTACAGAGGAGAAAGTTTCAGGAAGCTCAGTGCAAGTGGAGAAAACGGACATCCATTTAAAACCGTTTGTGGGTAACGTTATAATCACAGATATCACTACGAACTGCTTAACTGTGACCTTTAAGGAATACGTTCAAGGAGAATGACCACAATACGTTGGACTGTCATTTATTAATTTGAACCAGCTCAAAGAGGATTCATTTCAGATGCACTGATCATAGCCATTCCTGAAGATATATATACAGTGGTGCTTGAAAGTTTGTGAACCCCTTGCAGAATCTGTAAAAAATGTGAATAATTTTAACAAAATAAGAGGGCTTATAAAAAATGCATGTTATTCTTTATTTAGTACTGTCCTGAATAAGATATTTGACATAAAAGATGTTTACATATAATCCACAGACAAAAAAATTGCCGAATTTATAAAAATGAAGTTTACATACTCTTGATTCTTAATACTGTGTTGTTACCTGGATGATCCAAAGCTGTTTTTATTGTTTTGTGATGTTTCTTGAGTCCCTTGTTTGTCCTGAGCAGTTAAACTGCCCAATGTTCTCCAGAAAAATCCTTCAGGTCCTGCAAATTCTTCAGTTTTCCAGCATCTTTTGCATATTGGAAGCCTCTCCAGCAGTGACTGTATGATTTTGAGATCCATCTTTTCACACTGAGGACGATTGAAGGACTCAAACACAACTATTAAAAAAGGTTCAAACATTCACTGATGCTTCAGAAGGAAACTTTTGAACAGGATGAAGATGTCCACGTTTTGTTTAAATATAATTTTTTTCATTTAATATTGCCCTTTGGAAGCAACAGAAGATATTTACATGTTTCCCTGAAGACAAATTAAGTACAATTTACCTTGATCTTCAAATTCAAAAAGTTTTCACCCCCGGCTCTTAATGCATTGTGTTTCCTTCTGGACCATCGGTGAATGTTTGAACCTTTTTTAATAGTTGTGTTTGAGTCCCTCAATCGTCCTCAGTGTGAAAAGATGGATCTCAAAATTATAGTCACTGCTGGAGAGGGTTCAAATATGCAAAAGATGCTGTAAAACTGAAGAATTTGCAGGACCTGGAGGATTTTTCTGAAGAGCGTTGGGCTGTTTAACTGCTCAGGACAAACAAGGGACTCATGAACAACCATCACAAAACACAAAAACAGCCGTGGATCACCCGGGAACAACACACAGTATTGAAAATCAATGGTTCATAAAGTTTTGAACGGGGTCAATTGTATAAATTCAGCTATTTTTTTTTTTTTGTCTTGTGGACTATATGTAAACATTTTATGTAAAATATCTTATTCAGGAAAGTACTAAAAAAATAACATGCATTTTGTATTTTCACAGAAGATTCTGCAAGGGGTTCACAAACTTTCAAGCGCCACTATATATATATCACCATATACTGTAGGCTACGTAGGGATTGTTTGTTTAGATGCCAGTTGGATGTTTTTTTTAACACAAAATTGTGATGGTTGGCATTTTGCGGCTGTTGAAATACAGTTTAAAACCCCATAACTGTATAGTGTGTAAAATTGTTTATAAAACTTTTTGATTATGAATTTTGCTACCTGAGAAAATATCTGCCAATTGGAGAAAGCACACTAGTGGATTTGGAAGAATTCATAGAAGATTGATGTTAAATGCACTTACTTACATCTTTCAATGTTCATGTCCATCACGGACCACATGATCTTTTTCTTCCGATGTTGGTGATTTAAGATTTTTTCAGATGTACATATAATTGAGATCTATACATTTTGAGTTGCTTGGAAAGGTGTCATCATACTGTACATGAATGTACCTCTAAAAAAAAGTATTTTTGGATATTAGCGTAAAAGATTTTGTTTTGCTGAAATATTTTACTTGACTGGATTTCCAGATGCTGTTGGCCTGTGAGGTCTTCCTGTGCAATGCTAGAAAAACAACTGGATTGTTTGATGTTCCCTATCCGTAAGACGTTTAAGTTGCACTTTATCATCTCCTGGATCTCGTTTGTTAGTAAACTCAATAATAATAATGATAATAATAAAACTCAATAAAAGCTGTTTATCCTTGATGCAGAATAATTCTGTAACAGCAGTATAACTATGGTCAGAGATCATCAGAACATGCAAACTGTTACACATGACCAGAAAGTAAATGTAAGATTAATGCATTGGACAGTGTAATGCTATAGATTTTGTATGTATTGGAATCAATTTACAGTCAATGCAATGAGATGTACAGTATGTAATGTACAAATTACACAATAATGCCATCAAGGTTAAGGCCATGCATAACGGCATGTTTTATGCACACATTTAAGTGTCAGTTTGAAAATGCTTCTCAACTCAATATTAAGCTCTGTTCAATAATAAAAACGAATGATTTGTTTTATAATGTGTCATTCTGTGTTCAATTCATTTTTATATTTTTTTTATTAGGTCATTTTGTCTAATTGACTGCCTACGACACTTGAGGAGAAAATATTCGGCAAATTTAATTTTTTGCTAATATGTTATGCGCTGCATTCGAAATCGAATACTTCCCTACTATATGTGAAGAACTACGCCAACAGAGTAGTATGTACGTACGAATAGTATTCGAAAAACAGTCCCCGGATGACCTACTACTTCTGCTAAATTTTCTGAAGTGTGCATACGATGGACACTTTACTATCCCATGAGGCCACAGGAGAAGATTTGTGAATGACAGTGAAGCAACACAACTGACGCTGGTAGGTCACGTGACAGTAACAACATGGCGGATGTTGTACGTCCGTATTACATTCATACTACACAAACTCATGCTATATAGAACAACCGTGAAGTAAGTTCAAATTGAAATGTAGTAGGCTACCTACTCAGTACGCTATGCGATTTCGGACGCAGCATGGCTCTAAAATAAATTGGCATATTTCTTCCTTTGCCCCAAGTGTGCACTTTTTATTTGGTTGAATATTGGGTCTAAGATTTCCAAAGCTGTGATTAATGAAATTTAGCAATGCTGCCTCCTAGGTGCAGTACCATGTTCATAAAGCACTTCCATATGGTATTTGACCAGAAAACAACCACACATCATTCTGCAGCCCTATAGGCTCGCATAGGCCTAAATAATTAATGAAAAGTGAATTGATTACTATACAAAGAAAATAAGCAATCTAAAATACATGCATGCCATCTTTCTGGGTGAGTCATCTCATCCCTACTGCATTTTTTAAATATCAAGATTATCTTTAAAGGGATAGTTCACCCAAAAATGATCATTCTAAGAACCAATGAGGTTAAGCAGCACGTTTGAGGTTTGATCTCGCATCAAGCAGTTTCGGTTGAGCTTCTGTTTATATACGCTGATCAATGTTTAGCCTATGTGAATAAAAGCCTAAATTAAATCTGTTCATCATATAAAGCGACCGTGTCTCTTCAGAAAATTTGGACTAAACCGCTCTATTAATATGGGTTAGTTTTACGATCTCTTTATGAACTTTTTGAAGTGTCAAAGTGGTAGTTGCATAGCTGTCAATGGAGGGACAGAAATCGCTCAGATTTCAATAAAATATCTTCATTTATGTTCCGAAGATGAACGAAAGTCTTACTGGTTTGGTAATTAATGACAGAATTTTCATTTTTGGGTGAACTATCCCTTTAAATGCGATATTAACAGGAAAGGTGAAACCGTGGGTCCATAGTGATAATGTACTCTTGTGAGTTAGGCTAAACGTTGGCATCAATTCTTCCCCAAAATTCTGTTCCAAAGATATAATAAGATATATTCGACGAAACGTTGTTTCCTTTTTAATAAATCTTTGGGAGCAGCAGTGGCAGTGTGCAGATTCTTGTTTACTTTGAGTTAAATGCTTTATTTGATCGAGCACCTGCAAAAAGTTTGTTGGATGTGCGCACAATTCCTCTTTGAATCCAAAGATATAATAATGCATCGAGAGAGAGAGAGGGGGTGCATACAGTATTCTCCTTTACTTGACATGACATGTAGTAGGCCTTTTGTATTCTATTCTATTCTATTCTATTCTATTCTATTATGTTCTATTCTATTCTATTAGTAGGCTATTTGTGAACTGTTTCCTACAAACATCGAATGTGGCAAAATAAAATCTGCTAAAAGCAACAAAATATTAAATGAACAAACAAATACAAATCATTTTCCTCAGATGCCCTCTCTTTGTTTGAGATTTAATTTATTAGGCTATAAGATAAAAAAAAAATGTAGGCTATGATAATTAGAAAAAAAATAATTCTGGACTAATGAGGATTATTTAAGATCTGTGGATTTAACCAAGCAATTAACGCCGAATTATTCAATTTCGTTGTTTATTTGTCGTGTTATATTTTATATGATGAAATCCAGTTATTTGCCGTTTTATTGATTCATTTGAATGTTTGTGTCTCAGTTTAAAGACGGTAAAAAAAAATTTTACCATTAAATTTCATCGGACACATTGTCTCTCTTTTAGCCTGAATTTAGGACATTTCTTGTCATTCTTGTCATTATAACGGATAATAGAATTTATTTTTTTCGATAAAAAGATTTTTAAAAAGAACACGTAGTTTTTCGTATAAAAAAATCGAATTTCTTTATGCGTAATAAATAATAATAATAATAATAATAACAATAATATGTAACCAGGATGTTTTTTCGATTAATTTGAATCGGAACAAATAATAAAAAAACTAAAACAAACAAAAAAAAAAAAAAAAAAAAAAACATGGAGAAAACTAAAAAAACAAGCTAATTTTCTAAGTTTATTATCCGTTGCATCGAAAGAATCGGATAAAAATCGAATGAATCTTTCAAACCAATAAAAGATTAGCCTACCGTTTATCAGATCGCAGATCATTTCCATGTCAACATTGAACACAATTAGACTTAAAATGTTACATGTGTGTAAAATAATTTCATATTTTCTAAAGAAAATCATATTGAATGTTTTTTTTAAATGGCTTGACAGTCAAACGACCGGCTTAAAATAAAACTAGAAGACTATTGTTTGTCCGGGGTAGTCAGGTTTTATTGTTTTATAATAGTTCTAATTATTTATAATAGGCTTAATTATTTTTATTAGAAAGAAAGAAAGAAAACTACACACTCTGTGAAAAATGCTGTGTTGTTTCAACGGTCAAATATGGACAAACCCAACCGTTGGGTTTAAAAATTTAATTTAAAAATGTAAACCAGCGGTTGGGTTTGTCCATATTTGACCCAAGCATGGTTGAAACAACCCAGCATTTTTTAGGTTACACGTTTGTAATTTCCAAATTCGACTGAAGCCAATTATAGCCTATTATTGATTTTGAAATGATCTTTAAAATCTTAAAATCGTTTAATAAGACTGAGAGGCGAGCCCTGTGGTTTATGGCTTGTACAATATTGCAAATAAGGCTACCTGCCAGCAACCCGAATGTAGGCCTATATATGGACAAAATGATCGAACTATTTTCTTTCCTGTTATAGATTCGGAGCGCGCGGGTCAAATATCCATACGCCGCAGCACGCTATGGATTTATAACTACAACAGTTATGTATTTATTTAGCTATTTTATTTATTCCATATTTGTAGGCTATTGTTTTTAAACGTTTTTTTCAACTGTTATTTGACAGGGATGGCATGACATGGAGGGGAATATGGAGGCACAGATTAGAGATGCCATTTTGCGTTTCGCCCATGCGTTTAAATGAAGAATAAGCGCGCGAATGTGCAGATTTCAGTCCTACTAATTAAAAAAGATAAATAAAACTCCACAATATAGACTCGCAACACCTGCTGTATCGACATCGCAAACAAAAAAAAATATCAAAACGCCCTGAGTGCAGTTAGTCCAGACTAGTACACGAAATAAACACGACATATTTGTTTCATAAATGCCATTTTATACGTGCTCGTACACGATCTCTTGACTCCTCCTCCCCGAGCGGCAGCTCCACTCACAGTACAGCCGTCCTGCAGTGCCATGGTAACAGTTTAGAACGTGATGACGTCTCTTCGCATAGAGTATTATGGGCTATCGAGATTATTCAGGCTGAGGGGGAAAAAAAAAAGCTGCGAGGTTCAAGTAAACATGGAGCTCTCAGCCGTCGGGGAGCGGGTTTTCGCCGCCGAATCCATCATTAAACGGCGCATAAGGAGAGTAAGTGCTCATACCACCCTGCTCTTCGCGGCTTCGGCTCTGTTATAGAGGCGCCTGGTTATTTGTTTATGTCCGCCGAAGTGACATTTTATTCGCGATAGGTTAGCTTAGCAGCGTTAGCTTGCTAATTTGAATCTCCCTGTGCTTTTACCCGCAGGGCCGGATGGAGTATCTGGTCAAATGGAAAGGCTGGTCTCAAAAGTGAGTGGTAATGACACGTTAACGGCAGTTGTTGTAATGGAAGGAGCGGTTTCAGGCTCCCCGAACTCACTGAGCGTTAGCACGGCTGCAGCACGGACTGTGTAACGGGGCTCCTGACAAGGCCAGTGATGGGAGACAGTCAAGATACAAGCTTTATTGGCTGATTAAAACGGTTCAATTTGGGGAAAAATCACGAATAAAAAGAATAGATATCCATTTATATATGAATCAACAAATATTATGCATGCACATTAAAAAAATCTCCTGAAGTGATAAAATAAATGCACTTATTAGTAATAAATGTTTTTATTTTTTTATTTTTTAATTTAAAGGCACTTTGAATTGGTTTTTGGGTGTTGTGATTTGCGAATAATTAAACAATTATTGGTGCAGATACAGCACCTGGGAACCAGAGGAGAATATTCTGGATGAGCGTCTTTTCGCTGCTTTTGAAGAAAGGTAAATGTTTTTTTCGTTATTTCTGTAATTCCAGTAGACAAATTAAAAGTTTTGGATGTTTTAAAATAGCATTTCTCTGATTCATTTTTTCCTCTTACTGTAGAGAGCGTGAAAGGGAGATGTATGGTCCAAAAAAGAGGGGACCCAAACCAGAAACATTTTTAATGAAGGTAAAAAAAAAAATTGGAAATCACCCTACCTAAAACAAAAAACTATTTTGTACTTATGTTTAATTTTCCTTGGCTTTCTTTTTTTCTTGCCTTTCTGGCTAATGTAGTGTATGACTTTTTAATATTTTTGAAATAAATTTCAAATATAAATTTAAAAATGTTTTATAGGCAAAAGCTAAAGAAAAAGGCAAAAACTATGAGTTCAGACGGGAGATGTCCCGAGGAATACGGGTGTCGTTCCCGGTAGCAGAACCGGTTGTGACTCCCAGAGCACGTGAGGGACTGCGGACAGTTGTGCCAACGATATTTCCACCGAGCACCGTCAACAGAGGCGAAAGTGTTCGTGTGCATCCACCAGACCCCGAGAGAGACCTACTGATGCACGGGACGCCAGTTCACCGCCCACTTGATTTTGCCAGCTCACCAAAAAAGCGAGGACCAAAGCCAAAGTTGCGTCCGGCTGGAGGTTCATCCAATGAAGGCATTAAAAGAAAGGCAGATGAACCGCTATCTTATCGGCCTTCCAAAAGCGAGAGATCAGGAGAAACCTCTAACTGTGATGTCATCTGTTTATCCCAGAAGTTCCAAACAGAATCCAGCCTCGTTCAGAAGCAGATGGGAAGCAGGTCAAGTGATGCCAAATATACCCATGGTGGGACCATCTTAAAAGCTGGGCTTGGTGTTTTGGGGCATCGACGGAAGGACAACTCCAGTGGTGCCATAAACCAACAACCCAAGATGAAGCATCCTCTCAAAAACAATTTATTTCGATCCACCGATCAAACCAGAGAGCAACTGTCTCTGAGTTTTGTAGATGAAACAGACCAGTCCTGGTTGCCTTGTTTGAAGAATATGGAGAAAATTGTTGTTACTGACGTAACAAGTAACTCTTTGACTGTAACCATAAAAGAGAGTTCAACGGACAAAGGTTTCTTCAAAGAAAACAGATGATGGGATTTTAGTTGTATGTATGTATGTATGTATATATGAAATATTATAATCAAACTAGAAACAACCTGCATTTCTATATCATTTGTAGTCTAAGTCTTGCAATCGTGTACATAATGCAAAAAAATCTCTCTCTCTCTCTCTATATATATATATATATATATATATATATATATATATATATATATATATATAGTCTATCTTTAGCCAACATTTCACATTTTCTATGAAAATGAAGTTTATTTTTCTATTTCCCAGATTTTATGTAACGTACACCAGTTGATTCCTTCTTTTGGTTGCCTTCTTCAGCTTTATTATGAATGTAGGCATAGATGCTGTTAACGTTTCAGCTTAATGCACCTTTTTAAGGGACTCGTTGTTTAGTCCCTCCTTTATGAACTTATGGTATTTTTCTGGTTAGATTTTGTATATATTTGAAGGTCCAAACCGTAAAAGCACACCCTTTAAAAAGAGAGAAGGGAAATGAGCTACAAATATAATGAGACCCGTTTTAGGCCTAAATATTTAAGGCACAATAATTTAGGCTTTAGAATCGTATTTCGTAATTTTTCGTTTTTCTGTTGAATATATAATTGATGTGGCTGTTCTGCGTCTTAATATTTCATTATAATGCTGTTTTTAGGCCCCCCGTCAGAAACGAAAGAGTGTTTGATTGGTACGAATATTTTCTAAATTGCTTGAGTAAGCTCGCAGCCTGGTTTAAGTGGTGAAATTAAAAACATTTCATTACAGTTATATGATGTTAACTTGTTTAACGGATTAGTTCAGTATTTTTGCAGAGAGAACAATGTGTAACGGAGCTTAAAATCGAAAAATAAAAATGTAATTTAGCTGTGTCTAGGAGCCTTTTCCATTATTGATTTTAAACATTGTTCGCGCACAATAATACTTGTAGATAGTTTTTGCTTTGCATTAATTTAATTAACTAACACATTATTATAACTTCCTTTTTCTTTTATAACAATAAGAAGCTCTTTACGTCGGCGTAGTGCCTGTAAACAACGACTAAAGATCTTAAAAATAGTAAATTGATATATGATAAATAGCTTAAACAGCATGTCGGCCTATTTTGACAAGATTAGATCACATTTACCGAGAGCCTCGTGACAATTTTAATGATATTCAAAAATATTAAACATTGTTTAAATTGGCAAGAGAGTGAAAAACAAAACAAAACAAAAAAAACTAGCGACTGGTCAAAACCAATCATGTTCATTCGCTCACATTCACACCGTTTCAGGCTTATTTCTATTATAATATTATTGTTATACAGTACTTATGTTTTACTTTAATTATAGGCTATTATTTAGAATAATATGCCACCGCACTGCCACACGAGTGTCGCGGCAAACATTTCTATGGCAATAACCACAATTTGTAATTTCTGGATTTATTTTTAACGATCTCGTATAGGTAAAGTAATTCTTTGTAAAATATAATGTGATGGTGTTTAATGTCGGGCAACAAACGTCATTATCAATATAGCCTATATATTTCCGCTAAAACGGATTTCATTAGCGGGATGATTTCGAATTGAAATTGTAAAAACGAAAATAAGTGCTTGTTGAGGAAATTCAGTCCACCAAAAGCCACAAGATGTCGCCATGAACGATACAGCAGATCTTATATTCCTCTTAATAACACCTATAATTCATAACTGATACTGTAAAAATATTGTTGGTTTAACTTTAAGAAAGTGGTTGCCTTAAAAAGTTATTTGAAATTTAATATAATGGAGATTGGTTTAATAAATAGAAACTCAAAATATTATGTTATCTGCACCACATTAGTTATCTAGTTGATTTGACAAGATGAAAAGTTGTGATAAATCATGATATATATATTTTTTTTACAGTGTGTGATTTTTGCGTCAGAATTAAATATTCAACAATATATACTGATATATAACAGTCACAGATGTTCAGTGTGTCAAATGTCGCCGTGTTTGTACTGTATATTTTCATTGGTTTAATTTTGGACTGTCAGTGTTTTATGTTTTATAGTTCAAATGTAAAAAATAAACGCTTCTGAGGCATTAAGGATTCAACACTCAATAACACTGAAAGTATAATCTAATGTTTGGAGTTTTTAAATGAACATTTGTAATTGTTTTTTAAGAAAAATAGCTGCTATATTTTTTTTCCCACTGCAATGAATTTTTCTGCTCTTTACGGTCCCACCCTTTTTATTTTATTTTTTATCATTGCAGTGACAATCAGACAGTTTAAGCTTAGCTTAAGTAGGCTAGCCTATCCAATTATTTTGACGCTTCTATCAATAATTATATTTCACTAATAAAAAATCACCTGTATATTCTGTCAAATGAGAATGCCAGAAGGGTAAAATTAAGATTATATGTCGGGTTTACTGAGAAAGAAAAAAAAGATTGAATTTTGTTCTTTACGACCACTTTTATAAGCTGTTGGTCTAAATGCGCTCGCGACCAGAGCGCTCAGAAATGTTCGCACTCATCTGATACTCGTTTTCTTACACTTAATAAATAGCTTTCAATATAAAATTCAATATATATATATTATTAAAATATTGTTCATGCAAGTTGACCTTATAGATTATAAATCTATATTTATATTTGAAAATATATATAATTTCGTATATGTTGTTAATAAGGTAGGCCTACATATTTTAAAAACTGATCATTTTTAATGTGCACAAGCTGTGTCTTATGCATTATTTTATTTTGTTGGGAGCTTAGAGTGTTAATACTCCACATGTCCACTTCATTTACTCAGCTGATGACTAACCTCTCTAACTACTGACAGAAATGGCAGGGTCATCACCTTTGACATGATGCTTTGAAAGGTTCCCAAAATGTGTTCATGTATAACCTGTGTTAAATCCATAGATGTTAACAGGTTTAAACACATACCACCACTTTTGGTAAATAGGTTTTATTATATATAAATGTATGGGACTTGTTTTTATATATTTAGTAAGGACCATTTGAGCTCTCCAAATATGTGAAATATGTAAAAGAGACATCTGTGTTGAAGAGTTTTATTTTTAATTATCTATACTGATTCATTTCAGCACATGGATAGCATAAAGCATAAATTAATGTGCATGTATGAACATAAAGTAATATAATTCATTTGATTATATTAGAATTAACACTGCTATAACATATATTTTCAATTTACAACAACAATTTTCATAATTTCCCAATTTAAAATGTAAAATTCTAAATATTAATACATCCTTTCCACATATTTTCACAGAGCAGGATTTACAAATTACTATTTTAAGCTTGGATTAATATAGCTGGCAAAGAATTGTGAATTAGCAAAGCATTATATAATTAGTTAAATTCTTGTGCACCTAAAAGAGAAGGGGAATTAACAAAATAAAAATTGAAAGTCTGTTTGAAATATGTACTGAATGTTACTTCATCAGCAGGCGGGTATTCTTGTCTCCGAGCAACAACCTGAAAGAAAAAAAATGGCTTAATAAAAATCCCTTAATTCGGCCAAAATGGCTGATGTTAATGAGGATTTAATTTGTTTCTGTGGAGCCTCACCTGACTAATGCAGCAGCAATAAGGCTGCCAGTAACGGGCCCCACCCAGTAGATCCAGTGGTGAGTCCAATAGTTGGTCAGCACTGCAGGACCAAACACTCTTGCAGGATTCAGACACGTACCCGACACATTACCCCTGAAACCCAAAGATGTTAATCTCCAGACCACACACAGGAAATGATGAATAACATAATCGATGAACTCACCCTGCTAGCACGTTAATAATGACTGTGCAGCCCACCAAAAATGGAACCAAAGGACTTTTGCTCTTGGCATTAACTGCACCCAGTAAGACCACCATGGCAACTAGACACGTCATGGCAATTTCTCCAAATAATGCCTTTACAATATGGTCATCAGCCTGGAGAACCGTGAATGCCGCACCTTGAGCTTTTGCATATTTCTCATTTGAGGTCATTCCCTAAAAAGGAAGCAAGAAAAACGTCAAATTCATTGAAGTGTGACTGGTGAATTTAATGTTGCATGCAAAAAATGTCTCAGTGTCACATGTATCTCACCTTGGCCATGACTGCACCAAGTAAACCTCCAGTAAGCTGAGAGATCAGGTACGGTGCCACCATTTTCAACTCCATTCCACCACAGAGGTAGACAGCTATGGTGAATGATGGATTGAAATGAGAACCACTGTGTCAGGGGAAAAGATCATTGCATTATTCATCAATAAGCAGATGCTTTTTATCCAAAGCAACTCCCAGGACTGGGACAAACCCCATGTAGCAAACAGACCGGACTAGATCAACCAAGCCACATCAGCCCAAAGATGCAGGGTTTTCAAAGGGGGTCAGTGATCTCTGGTGGTACTGCAGTGGGTCGGTGGATTAATATTTATAAGACATCCCTGACATATATACATATATATATATATATATATATATATATATAAGTGCTGTCAGATAGATGAATTAACATATAAGTTTTTAACATATAAGTTTGTTTATGTAATATGTGTGTATGTATATATATATATATGTTTGTGTGTGTATACTGTATATATATTTACACACATATTTATACATATATATATATATATGTATATATATGTATGTGTGTGTATGTATATAAACAGACATGCACACACATAATATAAACACAAACTTTTATGTTAGATGCGATTAATCGCAATTAATATTGTATACATATAAAATTACATAAAATAAAAGGTGTATGTATATACAGATATATAAACAAACACACGCATTAAAATATTACGTGTAATTATAAATATAATATATTAATTTATTAAAATGTATATACAGTGGGGAGAACAAGTATTTGATACACTGCCGATTTTGCAGGTTTGCCCACTTACAAAGCATGTAGAAGTCTGTAATTTTTATCATAGGTACACTTCAACTGTGAGAGATGGAATCTAAAACAAAAATCCAGAAAATCACATTGTATGATTTTTAAATAATTAATTTGCATTTTATTGCATGACATAAGTATTTGATCACCTACCAACCAGTAAGAATTCCGGCTCTCACAGACCTGTTAGTTTTTCTTTAAGAAGCCCTCCTGTTCTCCACTCGTTACCTGTATAAAAGACACCTGTCCACACACTCAATCAAACAGACTCCAACCTCTCCACAATGGCCAAGACCAGAGAGCTGTGTAAGGACATCAGGGATAAAATTGTAGACCTGCACAAGGCTGGGATGGGCTACAGGACAATAGGCAAGCAGCTTGGTGAGAAGGCAACAACTGTTGGCGCAATTATTAGAAAATGGAAGAAGTTCAAGATGACGGTCAATCTCCCTCGGTCTGGGGCACCATGCAAGATCTTACCTCGTGGGGCATCAACGATCATGAGGAAGGTGAGGGATCAGCCCAGAACTACACGGCAGGACCTGGTCAATGACCTGAAGAGAGCTGGGACCACAGTCTCAAAGAAAACCATTAGTAACACACTACGCCGTCATGGATTAAAATCCTGCAGCGCACGCAAGGTCCCCCTGCTCAAGCCAGCGCATGTCCAGGCCCGTCTGAAGTTTGCCAGTGACCATCTGGATGATCCAGAGGAGGAATGGGAGAAGGTCATGTGGTCTGATGAGACAAAAATAGAGCTTTTTGGTCTAAACTCCACTCGCCGTGTTTGGAGGAAGAAGAAGGATGAGTACAACCCCAAGAACACCATCCCAACCGTGAAGCATGGAGGTGGAAACATCATTCTTTGGGGATGCTTTTCTGCAATGGGGACAGGACGACTGCACCGTATTGAGGGGAGGATGGATGGGGCCATGTATCGCGAGATCTGAAAGTCTGTATTGCCCAGCGACAGCCCCGAAACCTGAAGGATCTGGAGAAGGTCTGTATGGAGGAGTGGGCCAAAATCCCTGCTGCAGTGTGTGCAAACCTGGTCAAGAACTACAGGAAACGTATGATCTCTGTAATTGCAAACAAAGGTTTCTGTACCAAATATTAAGTTCTGCTTTTCTGATGTATCAAATACTTATGTCATGCAATAAAATGCAAATGAATTACTTAAAAATCATACAATGTGATTTTCTGGATTTTTGTTTTAGATTCCGTCTCTCACAGTTGAAGAGTACCTATGATACTTCTACATGGTTTGTAAGTGGGCAAACCTGCAAAATCGGCAGTGTATCAAATACTTGTTCTCCCCACTGTATATATGACATATAAAATATTATATATATATATGTTGATATATGAAGTAGAATTTTATTTTATTATTTATTGAAATTGGAATATAAATTTTATGAAATTAAAAATATATTAAAAAAAAAAAAATATATATATATATATAATTACATATGAAATATGATTTATATTTTATACATAAAATTTATATAAAAATATAATCTGTAAATTATATATTTTTAATAATTTATCTGTGTTTTGTAATAGATTTTTATATTAGTAAAATATATTTGGAATGTTCTGCATGAAGACAAGGGAGGAAATGTTCATAACATAATGATTAGTTTTGTTTGAATGTAAATCCACTTAGTCTATATATATATATATATATATATATAGAGTACAAAAATACATCTCTTCTCACCTGATCTCTGCCATACATGCGATCAGTACCGCCACTGCAAGACCATGAGCCAGTGCAGGCTGGAGTCTGCCGGGATCCTCCACGTTTTCAATGACAGACACACATCCGATGAACACAAAGAAGGTGGTCCCCACCAGCTCAGCTACACACGGCTGAAAGACCTGCTCAAATAGGTTTGGTTGTCTTACAGTATGTTGTCCCATCATGTCCATCAGAGCTTTCTCCATGTTGTGAAGTTCCACTTTGTCTTCATCCGTTCTTTCCGAGGCGTGTGTGTCTCTCTGATACTTGTGTCCTAATATCTTGGAGGCTGTCTACTCATCATTTGAATGTGAGTGACAGAAAGCAAGCATTAAATTGCTCAATGACCTTTGAGGGCAATTGATGATTGAAAAGACTAATGATAAATGTAAAATGTTGACCAGTGGTAAAGAAAATATACTGAAGGAGATTAAAATTTAACATGCTTCTGCACTCAGCTAATTTAGACGTACCTGAAACTATTTAAATGTTAGAAAGTTTAACCTCTGCTGCAGTGTGTCCTGGTTACATAGATTACAAGGAAAACTAGCTCAAGTTTAGAAAACTACCTGAAACAGTAACATAATAATGGAAATTATTTTTCCCACCAAAAACAAAAACAAAAAGTTAAAGATTAACCAAATAGTGGAGACTAAAAGTAGCACTATGTGATCACATTTACATTTGAAATTACTACTATTTTAAGTAAATAAATCCAAAGCTTACTCTGTAACAAAGAGTAAAAACATAAACTAATAGATCATAGATCATGTTACATATATATATATATATATATGCACACACAGTCATGTTCAAATTATTGCCCACCTTGGTAAATATGAACAAAGAAGCCTGTAAAAATAAATCTGCATTATTAATCCTTTTGATCTTTTATTTTAAAAAAAAAATCACAAATATCTAACCTTTTATTGAAGTAAAAGACTTGAAAATGTGGGGAAAATCTCTTTATTAAATAAAAGTTTTTCTACAAAACACATTGGCCATAATTATTGGCACCCTTTTATTAAATACTTTTTGCAACCTCCTTTTGCCAAGATAACAGCTCTGAGTCTTCTTCTATAACGCCTGATGAGTTTGGAGAACACCTGACAAGAGATCAGAGACCATTCCTCCATACAGAATCTCTCCAGATCCTTCAGATTCCCAGCTCTTCTCTTCAGTTCAGCCCACTCATTTTCTATAGGGTTCAGGTCAGGGGACTGGGATGGTCATGGCAGAAGCTTCATTTTGTGCTCAGTGACACATTTTTGTGTTGATTTTGATGTTTGTTTTGGATCGTTGTCCTGATGGAAGATCCAACCACAGCCCATTATAAGATTTCTAGCAGAAGCCGTCAGGTTTTGATTTTTTATCTATTGGTATTTGCTAGAATCCATGATACCATGTATCTGAACAAGATGTCCAGGACCTCCAGCAAAAAAATAGGCCCACAACATTAAAGATCTAGCAATATATTTAACTTTGGGCATGGGGTACTTTTTATCCCTGTTTGCACCAAACCCATGGTGGGTTTGCCAAAAAGCTCTTTTTCAGTTTCATCTGATCATAGAACCAGATCCTGTTTGACGTTCCAGTTGTGTCTGACAACTGAATATGCTTTATCTTGAAACCCTCCCAAACAACTTGTGGTGATTTATAGGGGTTGTTAGATTTTTTTAAAGGCTTTCTGACCTCAAGACTCAACTAATCTCTGCGATTATCCATCTGTGATCCTTGGAGAGTCTTTGCCACTCAAACTCTCCTCCTCACCGTGCATTAGGACGATATAGACACACGTCCTCTTCCAGGCAGATTCGTAACATCTTTAGTTGATTGGAACTTCTTAATTATTGCCCTGATGTTGGAAATGGGGATTTTCAATGCTTTAGCTTTTTCTTTTCCAGCCACTTTCTATTTTGTGAAGCTCAACAATTTTTTGCTGTACATCAGAACTATATTCTTTGGTTTTACTCATTGTGATGAATGATTAAGGGAATTCGGTATTTGTGTTCCTCATATTTATACTTCTGTGGAAGAAGTCATGGCTAGACAATTTCATGTTCCTAGTCACCCTGGTGTGCTAAATTTTTTTAAAAATGAATGGGAATATACAGTGGGGAGAACGAGTATTTGATACACTGCCGATTTTGCAGGTTTGCCCACTTACAAAGCATGTAGAGGTCTGTAATTTTTATCATAGGTACTCTTCAACTGTGAGTGACGGAATCTAAAACAAAAATCCAGAAAATTAATTAATTTGCATTTTATTGCATGACATAAGTATTTGATCACCTACCAACCAGTAAGAATTCCGGCTCTCACAGACCTGTTAGTTTTTCTTTAAGAAGCCCTCCTGTTCTCCACTCATTACCTGTATTAACTGCACCTGTTTGAACTCATTACCTGTATAAAAGACACCTGTCCACAAACTCAATCAAACAGACTCCAACCTCTCCACAATGGCCAAGACCAGAGAGCTGTGTAAGGACATCAGGGATAAAATTGTAGACCTGCACAAGGCTGGGATGGGCTACAGGACAATAGGCAAGCAGCCTGATGAGAAGGCAACAACTGTTGGCGCAATTATTAGAAAATGGAAGAAGTTCAAGATGACGGTCAATCTCCCTCGGTCTGGGGCACCATGCAAGATCTCACCTCGTGGGGCATCAATGATCATGAGGAAGGTGAGGGATCAGCCCAGAACTACACGGCAGGACCTGGTCAATGACCTGAAGAGAGCTGGGACCACGTCTCAAAGAAAACCATTAGTAACACACTACGCCGTCATGGATTAAAATCCTGCAGCGCACGCAAGGTCCCCCTGCTCAAGCCAGCGCATGTCCAGACCTGTCTGAAGTTTGCCAATGACCATCTGGATGATCCAGAGGAGGAATGGGAGAAGGTCATGTGGTCTGATGAGACAAAAATAGAGCTTTTTGGTCTAAACTCCACTCGCCGTGTTTGGAGGAAGAAGAAGGATGAGTACAACCCCAAGAACACCATCCCAACCGTGAAGCATGGAGGTGGAAACATCATTCTTTGGGGATGCTTTTCTGCAAAGGGGACAGGACGACTGCACCGTATTGAGGGGAGGATGGATGGGGCCATGTATAGCAAGATCTTGGTCAACAACCTCCTTCCCTCAGTAAGAGCATTGAAGATGGGTCGTGGCTGGGTCTTCCAGCATGACAACGACCCGAAACACACAGCCAGGGCAACTAAGGAGTGGCTCCGTAAGAAGCATCTCAAGGTCCTGGAGTGGCCTAGCCAGTCTCCAGACCTGAATCCAATAGAAAATCTTTGGAGGGAGCTGAAAGTCCGTATTGCCCAGCGACAGCCCCGAAACCTGAAGGATCTGGAGAAGGTCTGTATGGAGGAGTGGGCCAAAATCCCTGCTGCAGTGTGTGCAAACCTGGTCAAGAACTACAGGAAACGTATGATTTTTACTCTGTAATTGCAAACAAAGGTTTCTGTACCAAATATTAAGTTCTGCTTTTCTGATGTATCAAATACTTATGTCATGCAATAAAATGCAAATGAATTACTTAAAAATCATACAATGTGATTTTCTGGATTTTTGTTTTAGATTCCGTCTCTCACAGTTGAAGAGTACCTATGATACTTCTACATGCTTTGTAAGTGGGCAAACCTGCAAAATCGGCAGTGTATCAAATACTTGTTCTCCCCACTGTACTTAAGAGATATTTTACTCATAAAAAATTCTAGGGGTGCCAATAATTGTGGCCAACGTGTTGTGGAGAAAACCTATTTATTTCATAATGTGATTTTCCCCCGACTTTCCATTCTTTTACTTCAATGAAAGGTTAGGTTTTACTCATTGTGATGAATGATTATGGGAAGTTGGCCTTTGTGTTTCCTCATATTTATACTCCTGTGAAACAAGATGTCATAGCTAGACAATTTCATGTTCCTAGTCACCCTGGTGTGCTAAAAAATGTTAATATTAATGGGAATATATACTTCAGAGATATTTCTACTATTTAAAAAATTCCAGGGGTGCCAATAATTGTGGCCAATTTGTTTTTTTTTATACATGAAAAAAACAAAATATAAGATATATGGCCACTAGGTGGTATAGCTGCAGCATAAATGTCTAATCAGTGGTAGTGTTTGATTCCGGCCCAAATGGCACACTTCAAATGCACTTGCGAGCTGCATCCGATATCACCAGGCATATTTTGCCTATAGGCAAAAAACAGTACGCGACAGAAGAAGTATATCTGAATTCACAGTACTCATAAAAGAGTAGGCAAAAAGTCCCAAGATGACCTACTATTTCCGGCGAGATTCTGGAGTGTGCATACGATGGACACTTTACTATCCCATGAGGCCACAGGAGAGGATTTGTGAATTTGTGGATTTGTGAACGCAACTGATGCTGGTAGGTCACATGATAATGACAACATGGCGAATGTATCAAGATTACATTCATACTACACACATTCATACTATATAGAACATACTTAGCAGTCGTGAAGTAATTACTTATTCAAAATAAGGGTAGACCAGGTACAGTTGGTACAGGGGTACATTTGAAACACCTCAAATAACTGATCTGATCTGTGATATTTGCTTCGCACATGCGTATTAGCGCCCTCTTCGATCGTGGGAAATTTGAAGTACATTCGCTTCTCCAGTCCGAAGATATCGGCGAAAGTTTTTTTTCTAAGGTAAGTTTTTCATTTCACCACGTCCCTTCCACATTAAATTTCTTTTCAGCTTTACGTGACTGTTAAAGTTAACTTACATTTTCGTAAACCTTAATCTGTGCTCTAAAAACTGACGTATTGCATTACTTTTGTGTCATGCAAGGTCATCGTAAAATCTAGAGAAATGTTCGAGGTGGTCAGCGGGGTACAGTTGAGACACATGAGTTATTATGTTTTATTTATTATGTTTATTGTTATTATGTTTATTAGGTTATTGTTTGCATTTGATCTGTTTTATTATTGCTGTTTGCAATTGTTCAATGTTTTTTTTTTTACTGTTACTCAACTTTTCAACTGTTACTATTAAAATGATGAACTGAAATTAAATATTGTGTCGCTGTTTGCCATTACTGTACAATGTTTTACAAATTAACTACTTTTAACTAAACAAATAATCAGATAAAATACTGAATGGAAATAAAAACGGTTCTCATTTTTAAAGGTATTTTACATTTACAATGAATTGGTTAGGCAGCTTTACAGCATTACGGATGGGTGTCTCAACTGTACTCGAGTACTGTTCCAACTGTACATGGGTACAGTTGGAACGAAAAAGCTTCTTGTGTTTATGAGCTAATTGTGGTAAATATGACTTACTTAATATTTTAGTAGACAAGTAAAGGAAATGTCACTTCTTTTCAGTTCCTAGTTTTGGTGTGGTAACGGAAAAAACAAAAAGTGTACAAACTGTACCCGGCCTACCTATGCGATTTCAGACACAGCTGAGGACTTCATGATCACTCACATGCGACGGCCATTTTAAGACCACAAGACCGTGGCTGCATCTGAAATCACATACTCTGAGTAGGTATCTTGAGTAGGTGACCTACCAGCACCAGTTGTGTCGCTTCACTGTCATTCATAAATCCTCTCCTGTGGCCTCGTAGGATAGTAATGTGTCCATCAATGCACACTTCAGAATCTCCGGAAGAAGTAGTAGGTCATCCTGGGACTTTTTGCCTATACTCTTATATGAGTACTGTGAATTCAGACATACTTTTGTCACATACTGTTTTTCACCTACTATATAGTAGGGAAGTATATGCGATTTCGGATGCAGCTATAGTGAGCGTTTCAGTGCACTGGGGGAATTTTGAGATTGAGAAAGCCCTTAAAATGGCTGACTCCCTGATCACCTACTCAACTAGGGAGCTAATTGAGATGCACCCTGAGTTTTGCACCCCTGCCGTGTCCCATTTTTCATTTTAAGTTTCAGTAGGGTGCTCATGAGCACCTTTGCGGTCGATATGCGCCCTCGATGCGCAGTTTTGCCAGGCCTGCTCTAAAGCGAGCTCCCCAGCAGACTTCTACCCGACAGTCAAAGCGGCGTTACGTCACAAATGTGCGGACTCGTAGGAAGACCGTGAGTGTTTACGGTGCCATTTGGAACAGGGCCTCAAACAGACCGAAAAGTAAACCCATATCATATATTTTATTGTATATTTAGTGTTCGTGTATGTTAAGTATAACATTTATGAATTCATTTTAATATACAATTTTTTTTATTTTTTGAATTGCTATATGTCATATTGCTTTTTTGCTTTTTGTAATATCCAGACACTCAAATTTAGTTTATCTTCTTATTTTAGCTATAGAGCTTAATCTATGCATTACACAGCCATTTATCAATCATTCAGACTGCCAGTGCTTTACAACCCATCATTTAGATGCAGACTTGTCATGCTTTATTTTTACCCTAAAAAAAATGGTGTAGAAACAATATTCAATCAGAAATTGTGGGTAAATTTCATAAATTATTAGGCTACAAAGTAACTCCAAGTAACACATTTAATTAATTGTGAAATGTTGAAGTAGAAAGAATGAAATTGTTTTTTTCTTGTAAAACATAGGTCTACTATTTACAGTTTTTTTTAAACATGTTTAAAGTGTAGGTGGCAATTATGTGTTCGTATTTCACAACATGACACCTAAAAACTCATGACACAGCTCTTGGCCCATAATATCATCTTATCCATATCACTCATTATACCATTAGCAAAAATCCTATTCTTAATTCAGTAAAAAAAAAAAAAAAGAGAGAGAGAGAAAAAAGACAATTTCCCAAGAATCAACATAGACATTAGAAGTTGGGTTATTGATTATAGAGTGTGCTTTTAGTTCCAGTGGATTTATTATGGCAGATATTTTCCTTAAATACGCCTCATGTCAAATGTATTATCAGATGTGCAACCAAGTTTTATTAGGATTATTATAATACTTTGTTTCTGCCTGCACAGAATATAGAACGAACTGTATACACAGTAATAATAATAATAAAAAATAAAATAATATATATTCACTATAGTTGAAAGTGAATGTGAACCAATGACCCAAACAACAGAAAATTCAATGCCATGCATTTGACTATTGGACTGAGATCACCATTTATTTCCATTAATTTTCTCATTTATTTTCACTTTTCTTCTAAACCAGTCCTAGGTTTATGCCCAAATCTGCACCATTGGTGTTAATAGCCTATAATAATAATAATAATAATAATAATAAAATTGGTTCAACTTTTAAGTACGTTTAACTTCGAATTTTAAATGCAATGTCTTTGACCAGGTGCTGCGTAGATTTATGAGAACAACTATCAGCTTTATCAGCTATTCCGCTTTGGACTGAAGATGGCGCTATTACAGAGAAAAATAAATAATGTGACTTTATCACACACAATGAATGTATTTAAAGGTAGTGAATTAGCCTATTATTTGCACATTACAATTACACGCAATAAACAAACTCAAGTTATCATTAAGCTTGTCCTATAACATGATTATCCTTTGATTATATGAACCAGAGTGGTAAACATCCAGTTTAATCTGACTACTTCAGTCAAGGTGTCATGTGTCACAACCCACTGTGCTCCACAATAGGGAAGTGAACTGCACTTCCTATTTCCTCAGTGTTACTGCTGCTCACCGACTCAACCAGAAATCGAGAGGATGAGAAACGAAAGGAACAAGCTTGACGCACGGCTTATAAGTGATTATGAGCAGTAAATGACACAGATTCTCAGGTACGGATCCAGTTGAGCGCGCACAATGGGAGCGTCGCGCGTGCGGGTGTCAGTTTGATAAAACAGCAACTTCTCAAAGTTTTATATGTTGGTGGATGAAGAAGAATCAAGATGAAGAAGCAGTTCAACCGCATGAAACAGCTCGCCAACCAGACTGTTGGGAGGTTAGTGTGTTATATACTGATTGTATTGAATAGTTCTACTCTGATTCGTGTAAAAATGCACACTAAAGTTGGGAGTGCCACTGTGTGTGCGCGCGCGCAGGATTGAACTGCGATAAACCGAAGTGCACAGAGCAAAATGAAGGTCTGATGTGGTCAAAGTTATAAACTACACATACTGTTTGATCATGCATTTTATTTTCCATCGATTTGACAGTTTGACATGATTTGTAGAAGTGTGAATAGACATTTTGGTCTTCTGTATTTTAGGGCCATATCTCTATTAGGATCATCAAACATCTATTTGACTGAAGTAATAAATGCAAATATTTATATTTATGCAGTTTATATACTTAATATCTTAAGTTGGATAATTCTTTATACTTCTGTAGCAGTTATTAAAGGACATTTTATTAGGCTAATATAGCTACTATAAATTTGTAGCACTGTGATTTTGCTCATTTAACAATTAGGGATGGACCAATATATTGAAAAACTGTCACATACTGGTAATACTGATAATAATTATTTTCATTCTGTGGACAATATAAAACTATTATTTGTCACTTCATTTTTTATTCATTTTCTTTGTCAATTTCAAAATAATGTTATGCTTAAGTGAATTAAGGCATCACAACAAAATGTACAGTATTATAAAATATGGATTTAAAATGAGTAATTAATGAGAAAGTTAAGATGAGAATTCCTGTGGTATAGGTTGGGACTATTATTATAGGAATTCGCTCTTAAAATCATGAAGAAATCAAAATTGACAGTTGTTTTTTATGGAATATAGCAGTATTTATTATAAATGATTTATCCGTGCATGTCCTTATTTAAAGGGATAGTTCACCCAAAAATGAAAATTAGCCCATGATTTACTCACCCTCAAGTCATCCTAGGTGTTTATGACATTCTTCTTTCAGACGAATAAAATCGGAGTTATATTAAACAAAGTCCTGGCCAATCCAAGCTTTATAATGGCAGTGATTGTTGTTCTGTTTTTGAAGTCCATAAAAATGCATCTGTCCGTCATATAACGTGCTCCACACGGCTCTGGGGGGTTAATAAAGGCCTTCTGAAGCGAATCGATGCGTTTGTGTAAGAAAAATATCCATATTTAAAACGTTATAAAGTTCAAAATACGTCTGGTAGCGTAAGCATTTTGAACTCCAGAGGCACTTTAAACACATTTTCCATAAATTGAATACGGAAGGCAATCGGTAGGAACTTTACTTTTATAAAGTTTTAAATATGGATATTTTTCTTACACAAGCGCATCGATTCGCTTCAGAAGGCCTTTATTAACCACCCAGAGCCGTGTGGAGCAGTTATCTGACGGACAGATGCATTTTTATGGACTTCAAAAACAGAACAACAATCACTGCCATTATAAAGCTTGGATTAGCCAGGACTTTTTTAATATAACTCTGATTTTATTCGTGTGAAAGAAGATTGTCATATACACCTATGATGACTTGAGGGTGAGTAAATCATGGGCTAATTTTCATTTTTGGGTGAACTATCCCTTTAAGGATAACGTCCCCTCCCTCCCTCCATCTCTCCCTCCATCTCTTCTCTGATCACATGTTTACTGGCGTGAGGGCGGGATCAAGCTGTTACTCACATGAGATCCACCAATAGCAAACCACAACCGTCCAATCAGTTCCCCATGGTCAAAATCAAGTCCTGCCCTAAATTTGTTCTTGTTTGAGAAGACGTTTGACTCCAATATACGTCATAATAGGGAACTTCCAACTTCCATTTCATGCCGACTTAAAAAAAATTAAATGTTAATGTAAATTTAATCTAAAATCAAAAAGTAGTTGGGAACAAGTGCCCTTAATTAAGTAGTAAATATCAGCTGATGACCATATTAGCTGTTAGTCGGGCCAAACCATTCTTTTTTTTGATAATTTGGGTAATTTTGCTGCAATTTATGTTCCCAAAATGACTGTGTTTACCTGAATACTCGCCAAGATGGGCATTTTGACATAATTTTGTCTGTATTTGACCATTTAAGCGCAATAAGCCACGAAAAATAAGTCACTTTGGTACTCACAATGCAAGCTGTTTGAGAAGCTGTTTTATGATTATAGATCATTAGTACACGTGCTTTTGGTGTGAGCGTGAAACCTGCGGGAATGAGTAAAATTTTGCGCAATACAGCTAAGCACTATTCACCTGGAGCTAATGAGACGAGTGAATGAGAGCAGGCGGGTGTGTGTCAATTCGCTGTTGGAGAGAAGAGAGAGTGAGAACGTGCAACTGGTATCGGTGTATCGATATTGCAGAAAAGGAGCAGTTTCAGATATTTCAGTATCGATACATATCGAAGTTGCTATGTGGTTGCTTACTGTTGCTTGCCTTTTTGCTGCATACAGAAGCATTCGCTGCAGTTCTCAAGGAACAAACTCACTCAGAAACAGCAAGAGGAACTTTGAGTTGGCCCGACTGGTTTCCCTGCAGAGATTTTTCAAGGGCCTGTCAGAGGATGACAGGCATAAGTTGCCTTCTCTTGCATATTTACTCGTACAAGGGTGAAAAGGGTTAAGTTAGGTCAAAATATCTTAGATGCTTTCCATTATGTTCATATTGAGCCTTTTTTGCGTAAACATTGACATTTGCGTATTGTTTTTGCCAAGACGTTGTTTTTACAATGTCTTTATTTAGATTCACTCTTCATTTCAGAGTTAAACATCCCAGGCAGCTGGTAGATTCATCACTCGCTTGTCACAGTCTATCAGAGCGTCTGATGCAGAATACAGATCCGGGGTAATCCAGAGTCGGAGGTATAATAGTCAGGCCAGCTTTCATGGCGGCTTTCCAGGCCAGAGAGACGCCACGTTTTGATACAGTCGGTTAGGCTACGGCTCCAGTTAGTTTTGCCTCTGCTACTAAGGATACACTGTCAGAGATTTTACAATGATTGAAATGCAATGGAATTGCTCTGTCTTCTGTGATAAATAAAGTTGGTCATATTTATTTTACTGTGATAACTTTTAGTCATTGATATTGTAGGAGATATCCTGCGTCTTTAGTGATACTTGTGTTAAAAAAGTTTTAAACTTTGGTGCGTAACTTAAAAAAAATGTAAAAATCTAGCATTTCATGTATCAGATGCAAATCAGAAATGGCATAAAATACACAACTGCATCCAAAACATTGTACTCTGTTGACCATCTGTGGCTAATTTCTAATATTGGGTAATTTCTTGCTAATTTTGTATTTCTGAATGTCATTGTTTAAATGCTTTTAGCATAAAACCACACAAAATGTTGGTGCAGACAGCAAGGCTCTACTCATCAAAACTGTCCATTTAGATACAGGATACTTATGCTTTTTAACCATGCTGATGAACATTGAATTTCCTTCTTTTCCTGAAACCAAAAACAGATGTTCAATGAGCTGGTCAAATGCAAATCATGGCAAGAGTCACTCTGTCTAAAGCTTTATTATATGTCATTGATCTTAGTAGTTGATCTAACAACAGCCCAGCTAACAGGGAACATTCTCAGAAAGACTTTCTGGCAAGGTTTTCTCAAAGTTCTCTCAACGTTCTTTCAGTAATGCAATAGAACATTCATTCAAAGTTTTCTGGTCTTTAATAATGTTCTCAAAATGTTAGCACAAAAACATTATTTACACATAGAATTTTAGTTGAATGCTCATCTTAACGTTTTTTTTTAAATGTTTTTACCAAATGTTTTCAGAGAAATTTCAAAAGTAACATTCCCATTCAGAAATAATGTTTTCATAATTTAACACAGAACATTCTTAGGGTACATTTACACGACAACAATGTAGGGTACAACGGGGCTAAAGGCACACCTTAAGAAAAAATGTGCTTTTCACTAATCCCATAGTGTATGATTGCAGAAAAATGTATATGTTTGTATTGAACTTTTGATGGAGCAACAGATTTTGTGTGAAAATAAATCATAAAGGTGGTTTATTTTGTTTAAAAAGGTGGCGAGGGGGGCCTTTTACCCCACACACAGGGTAAAACCAGCATGGCACAAACTATTGATACAAATATAGCTAAAATAATATGTTTTTAATAATGTCTAATTTCATACTTGTTCAAAACAATCACTTTATCAAAGTTTGTACAAATTTCTGTTTTTTGTTTGATAAATAAAATAATTCATTTTTGTTCAATAAATATACTGTCATTAAAATATGTTAATATAGAAATATATTTTAAAAATATGGAAACAAAATTATTTTAAAAAGTAAAGATTCTGAAAGCATTGAAATAGATCCCATAATAATTTAATATAGATTTACAGTAGTAACAATAAATGGTATTTTATTATATGATATGATTAATATATCATATAATATATTTTTAAATATGATAGTTTCATTATAAATATGGTAATTATCTCTAAAGTGGACAACTTAATATATGATGTTTACCATCTGAATCTAACCATGTCATGTCAACAAATGGAAAAGTCAGCCGGCTATTTATTATCATGTTAATTATTGTGTCTTTCGCCCCGACAGCAGGGGCGCTGTTTACCCAAAATACCATACTTTTACATATTCTTCTGTTATTGAAAAACTGTTGCTTTAATTAGCTTGAACAGAACTGAAAATCATTATTAATTTTAGCGATTCTCGTTTGCTACTTAAATCTACATTTTAAAAAAACATCAAATTAGCACAGAATCAACTTTGCTGCCCGCGATCGCGTCAAGGATCAGACAAATTTCCACGTGCATCTTGAAAAGCGGATGTTTTGGAAAGTGCTGAGGCAAGTTTTTGTGCCATCTAGTGGTTTTAAGGGAAATAAAATCAAAGGCGCCTTTTACCCTGGTGCGCCTTTAGCCCTGTTGTACCCTACTAAAAACGGAAAAGTTTTTTGTGTACAGAGTACAGACGACAATGCTATCAAAATGATCCCCGTTCACACGGATCCACGAAAAAGACTAAAAACGCTGTATTATTCATGTCAGGCCAGTAGGTGGTGATGTCACTGTAAAGAAATCCTACGTGCCTATAGACTGAATATGTAGGGCCAGCAATGCGGCACCAGGTGCGACGCAAGTGTTTTTTGCTAATTTCAGCCCAACGCAGTTATCATTTTCACGTCCTGCACCACGTTGTTTAAATAGCAAATGCACTCGCACCCATCTGTTCGCCCATGGAAGTGCTGGTCTGAAAACGAGGTGTGTTCAGGCGCATTGTTGTTGCTATTTTGAACTGAAAACAACTGTGCCACTGACCAACAAAAACCTGGTCTAAAGTCAATAGCGCAGTATTTTTTGTGTTATTTAAAGGGCGCGTTAGTAATATGCGCATATAGGCGGGTCCACAACGTGCGTACACTCTGCTTATCACACACACAGGGACACAGTTCACACAAACATTTTTAAATATTAAAAATAAAAGGATTCCTCTCTGGAGAAGAATTTCTGCTTGCAAATTCCGCCATGTAAATAGCGAATCCGCCATGGTGCAAGCGCAACTGGCTTTTAAAGGGAATGGGAGATGTACACGTTACACCCAAAACACACCCATTATGCTTTAAGAGAATTGGGATAACCCTTTTAAACCATGCGCTGAGAGCGGCGACCTTTTTTCCCCTCGTTAAACTAGCAAAAGTGGATTCAGATACACCTAAGTGCACCTGAGCCGTGTGCTTTAGACCATTCGCTCAGATCGTTAAAACAGGGCCTGTAATATTTATGCGCATGACGTCACCGTTTTCACAAATTCTCATTTTTGTAGTTTACAAATGGCAAAACGGCATCATCGTGTAAATGAACATCCAAAACGCATAAAAAGTTTTTAGTTGAAAACGGTGACGTGTAAATGGCCCCTTAGAATATATTTTGTTAGCTGGGAGTGTCTCCTCTGAGAGCTGGAGTTGGATTCTAAGACAAGCGGTTTGTAGTTTTGTTGGGTAACAAAATACCAACTAACAGAGTCTTTAATCTTTTCAGTTAAACATATTGCTAACTAAACCTCTTATTTTGTAGGCTCAAAAGCTGCAAAGGTCTTGATCAGATGTCATATATACATTTAAGGCTACCACCAATCAGATTCTGCTTCAATATGATCACAGAATACATTACTCATTATATGATACACTTTGCCTTGTACTCTAAATCAGATTACTTCGAGATATTTACAGACTTCCAAGATCAATCCTGTTCCCTGAAGGATGTTTTAATGGGCTAAAGCTTAGATCTTCATAGATCTTTATAATAGTGTCTAAACATGTTAGTTGGGTGACTGTATGCTGTATTTTCAACTTTGAATGTGTGTGAAATGTTAGCCGTGGTATTTCTGGAGGTTGATACTCAACCCGATATGCATTGGCTGAACACAAGATCAATGCTAATTGAGTATTGATGAAAATCTAAAAATTCCCTCCCGCATAATGTGAGGTCATTCTCAGCTTGTGTAACGGATCTAAGGGATATTTTCTCTTGTTACATGACCAGTTTTGTGGCTTTTATCTAAGTTTTCTGTACTGAATGTGGATTGTTTCTCTCTTTTAGGAATAAAATGATGTCTGTGACATTTAATATTGAGCTACTGAACCAAAATAATCACCATAGTGCCCTTGAGAAAGGTCCTTTTACCCTGATGGATCGTCTGTGTCAGTTGGTGCCATCACATGAAAGTTGTAGACATAAATAGGAGTTGTGCTGGTTGTGAGGTGTTAAAGATTCTATGCTATAAAAAAAAATGAATGTTTTTTGAAATTTTTTTTTTTTTTTTTTTTTTTTTTTTTTTTAAAACTCTAGTTCAGACTGATCTTCACTGCTGGCTCAGCAGTTTTAGCACACTCAGCCCTACAGCCAGTTTCTCCAGCAATACTATCTGCTTGTTTTTGAAGGCATTATTAGTAGTATTATTATTATTCAAGAAATGGTTATTTTTTTAACTGAAACTAAAACATAAAAACATTTGTTACTTGGAATCAAATAAACGTTTATAAAATAAAATATTTATAATATAAAATATAATATTTAAGGTAGGTGACAAGGCAACATTTCCCATTTTCATTCAGTTTATCTTAAAGTGCTAAACTAAAACTGAAATAAAAATGAATAAAAAACTATATAGACATATTTTTTAAAAACATATATTAAAAAAATGACAAAAACTTTAACTGAAATTAAAATGGAAAATATAAACATAAAATTTAATTCAAAATATTAACAAGAACTATAATATTATCTCAATGGTACTAAAATAAACTGATCATATTAAAAAGACTTATTATTAAATATAGTGTGTATATATATATATATATATATATATATATATATATATATATGTATGTTAATGTATATATGTGTACACTATATTGTACACTATATTGCCAAAAGTATTGGGACACCCCTCCAAATCATTGAATTCAGGTGTTCCAATCACTTCCATGGCCACAGGTGTATAAAATCAAGCACCTAGGCATGCAGACGCTTCTACAAACATTTGTGAAAGAATGGGTCGCTCTCAGGAGCTCAGTGAATTCAAGCGTGGTACTGTGATAGGTTGCCACCTGTGCAATAAGTCCATTCGTGAAGTTTCCTCACTACTAAATATTCCACGGTCAACTGTTAGTGGTATTATAACAAAGTGGAAAAAATTGGGAACAACAGCAACTCAGCCACAGATCACAGAGCGGGGTCAGCGCATGCTGAGGTGCACAGTGTGCAGAAGTCGCCAACTTTCTTTAGAGTCAATAGCTACAGACCTCCAAACTTCATGTGGCCTTCAGATTAGCTCAAGAACAGTGCGTAGAGAGCTTCATGGAATGGGTTTCCATGGCCGAGCAGCTGCATCCAAGCCTTACATCACCAAGTGCAATGCAAAGCGTCGGATGCAGTGGTGTAAAGCACGCTGCCACTGGACTCTAGAGCAGTGGAGACGTGTTCTCTGGAGTGACGAATCACGCTTCTCTGTCTGGCAATCCAAGTGTAAAGTTTGGTGGAGGGGGATTATGGTGTGGGGTTGTTTTCCAGGGGTTGGGCTTGGTTTACACCAAGGATACCGCCCATACCGGCGGACAATATTGTTCTGTTTATTATAAGCACATGCTGCAGTTTTGTCATCTGCTGCTTTAAATGATAGAGCGCTTAAAAGCAGGATGAATTCTGATTGGCTGTCAATGTTTTTTATCGTTCGTCAGCTGGAAAAAATCATTCTGGAAGTGATTTGTTATCATTACAGTTGCGATCTCTGCTATTCTTTTATATTTAGAATGATTTTTAGAACTATATCTTTACTGTTATTGTTATAGTTATCGTCCTTGGTGTGAACGAGCCTTAAGACTTTTTTCAGTGTAAAAGACATATTCTTTTTTTTAGCTGTGTAGTCAAAATAACACACATAACTGTTACACATAACTTTATATTAATAAATGGAAATGCTGAAAGTATCACAGATCATGCCATGTCAACGTTCAGACTGTATAATGTCCACGTGGCATAATTTGTGATAGTTTTATGGTCTCTGGTCAAAGGGATTCTTTACTCATTATTTATGAAGCTCCACCCTCTTTTGCTGACAAGAGTGTGTGTAAAGCATCAGCAGCCCTGCCCCCTTTACTGATGTTGCCATAACAAACATTGTGGAATGCAGAAGGCAGGAAGTGGATGAACTTCTTGTGAAGTGTGCCAAATTCAACAGTTTGTTGACACAGTTGCAAAATAAATGGTTTTTAATTTAGAATATTGAACTGCAATGGATGCTTTGAGTGGATGATGTTTAGAATGATTCAATATTTTTTGCATGTGGACTGAAGGCTTCAAGCCTTGTTCTTGCATGAATGTGTTTTTTTGTTTAGCATCTATTTATAGTGATACTGGCCTAACCTGCTTTCACAGTCAAGCTGAAGAACGTCAGAAAGCACATGAAGCATTGCTCATTATGTAGTCTGTCCATATAACCAAACACTTTTTCCTTTTTCTGTCCACAGAGCAGAGAAGACAGAAGTACTGAGTGACGACCTTCTTATGGTGACTATTTTCTCCCTCATGACTTTATCACAACCATGACTGCACAAATCATCCAGCATTCCAGTATGATTTTACTATTATTTGTGTTTTAATTAAAGTTTTTTTTATTAATATTTTGAATTAGCTTTTATTTTTACATTTTCAGTTTTCATTTAAATTCCAATAAAAAATTTTGTAATTTTGCTTTTGCCATTTTGCCATTTTTTTTTTTTTAGTTTTTTTTTTTTTTTTTTTTAAATATCACTTTTTAGGTTTAATTAAATTTTTAGTTTTACTTGAGGTTTAGTTAATTCCAATTGGTAATTAAGTTTTTTTTCAATTTATCTTTACATTTTTCATCTAACATCTATATTTTATTTTATTTCAACTTTATTTCAATTAACAAAAAAGTTTTTAATAGGTTTAGTTAACGATAATAATCCTGGAAGTGACTAAATTATTACTTTTGCTAAGTTTAGGCACTAAGCATTACTTTAGAAATTAATAATTTGAGTATCATGTTTTATCTCACAGCTATCTTGAATACTTAATTCTGATTGGTCAATTGCCGCATTCGGAATATATAATTAACCATTGTCTCAAGCACACGACATTTGATGTCTCATATCACTCCACAGACTTTTTTTCTCACATATAATCTCAAATCAATATTTATGTATCGATATTTTAATATTTTTTTGGTGAGTAGTTGTACAATAAGCAGGATAATGTACAGCCACTCATTTATGGCAAAACATAAGGCTTTTGGAGTGAAACGACCATATTTTGCGATATAGACCAACTGACTGCACATTATCCCTTACATATATTCTGTATGTATTCATATTATATCAATATTGAACATATATGAACGATTATTAAGACATAGCTGTGCTCTAGTATGACATTAGCTCTTATCCAGTGTTAATGTTGG